>OY720108.1:0-411814 GCA_963082835.1 Leptogaster cylindrica
AAAAAAACAACAAAAATTTATTTTTAACGATTCTATTGATGTCAAATGAACAAAACAGAAAAATGCTTTAAAGTTTTCCAGCATCCTCTTTTAAGGTAACAATTCTATTAAAAACAATCCTGTTCTTTTTGGTATCCGGATCGACAGAAAAGTACCCACACCTCTCGAACTGGAAGTTCTCGTGTCCTTTTACCCCTTTGAAATGTTCGTCAATGAAGGACTTATTTACCAGCAAAGAGTCCTTATTGATATCATTTAAGAAACCGCCCAGCTGTGGGTCTTCAGGATTAGGGTGTTTGAACAGAGGCTCATACAGACGCACCTCGATCTCCATGGGCTGCGACTTCCCCTGACTTTTGATCTGGCTTCGTGTCGACTAATTTAATTACGTATCCTGTATGACACAGCCCAACAGATTGGTCTTTGGTCAGTCGGCGATGTCCACTTTCGGGATTGTCCTTGACGTCGCTCTTGTCTATGTACACAACGTCGTTGAACGCCACCGTGTGAGATCCCTTCTTCGGGCCTTGAGGGAAGTTAGGAACTTCGATTTGAAGGCACTTTTTGGACGGGAAGTTCCTGAAGGTGACCTTCAATGGGTTCAGTACTGCGAGAACTCGTGGCGCCGTTAAATTCAGGGTGTCTCGAACGCAGGATTCTAACATTTGTGGATCCACTATCCAAAGTCACCTAGAATTGAATTTCAAAAGATCTGCTCTATAAACTGATAAAAAAAACATTCATATCTGAGTCCCAGTGACCCCCATTTGGGCGCCGAAATTATTAATCGCCTCCCCGGGGAAACCGCGCTTCCGCAATGCGGTCAGGGTGAACAATCTTTTGGGCATTTGCCATTTGCTAGAAGCTTCTTGATCCAATGGATGCTTGTGCTTCAAATAAAATTAGTAAGAGTAACCGAGATCTAGATTTCTCTATATGAAAGCGAATTAATTACAGGTAACAATTGAATCGCGCTGATCAGGGGAGTCGCGTTAGTGACGCAGTCAGATCGACGATCGTCGGGAAATTCTCCTTAACTGCTAAAAGAATTCCAGCTCTATGTAACGCAATCACTGGTTCCCGAATTTCAACTGCATCCAATCCAAATGATAAGGAAAATCGTTTGGCTAATTCTTTTAGCTCAGTAAACTCCTGTTAATTTCGCGAAATTGTTGTTTATTTTGCGTTTCTACATTCCATTTAAGGTGATCCAAAACAAAACCTATTTCAGTGAAGTTAAACCGAAAAACCAAAATGAATTTGAACAAATCAGTTGAATAACTTCCCCTGACTTTTGATTTGGCTTCGTATCGACTAATTTAATTACGTATCCTGTATGACGCAGCCCAACAGATTGGTCTTTGGTCAGTCGGCGATATCCACTCTCGGGATTGTCCTTGAAGTCGTTCTTGTCTATGTACACAACGTCGTTGAACGCCACCGTGTGAGATCCCTTCTCCGGGCTTTGACGGAAGTTAGGAACTTCGATTTGAAGACACTTTTTGGACGGGAAGTTCCTGATGGCGACCTTCAATGGGTCCAGCACTGCGAGAACTCGTGGCGCCGTTAAATTCATGGTGTCTCGAACGCAGGATTCTAACATTTGTGGATCCACTATCCAAAGTCACCTAGAATTTGAATTTGAAGAGATCTGCTCTATAAACTGATAAAAAAAACATTCATATCTGAGCCCCAGTGACCCCCATTTGGCCGCAAAAATTATTAATCGCCTCCCCGGGGAACCGCGCCTCCGCAATACGGTCAGGGTGAACAATCGCGGATCGTCCCAGTCCTTGACAATTCCCTCGGTGATAAGTTTCCCGATATTCCGTTTCGACACCACAGTGTAGTTTACATTGAGTCGCCCGTACTCCCACGGGACATATATGCATGTCAATATTACCGCTTTAGACGAAATCAAATGGGATGATCGACTTCCGCTGTCCCCCTTGTTGTCTCTATCCTTCCGTGGCACTTTCGGACTTCTCTCCGATCGTCTTCCTCCGTAGTCATCTTCCACATCCTCTGAATTCACAGAATCACTCCAATGTACACTGTAATCTCTGCTCATTCTTATACTACCGCTACCGCCGCGTCTGCTCCAGCTGTTTCCCACATGATACAAAGTGTAACCTCGCGTAGAAGGACCTCTCATATTGGATCGCCCACCTCTCGAACTGGGTCGCTTCTGCCCATGATGAGATTTGCTGGAATCAACTTCCTGTTGCTTATCATCCAAATTATCTTTTTTATTCGCTTGTGAAGTGGAATCATTATCCTTTTTGACTTCCTCACCAGCATCCTTTTCAATTTCACCTTTCGTCGCTCCTGGTTGAGGAGATTCGCCTTTCTTCGATTGATTTTCACCAGCAACTGAGTGTTCAACAGCATTGAACGTAGCTGAAGCGTATTGCTTCTCGGAATTATTCTGTTTTGCTTGCTCCTCGGCTACAGTTTCCGACCAAGCTTTCAAAATAGGACTTTCGCATCTTCGCAATATCTGGGTGGGAGTGATTGAGGATTGCTGCTGCAGGGGATTCGACATTGTAATCTGATTCGATCCACTAGCATCGTCCTTCTTTACTTCTCCATCGGACTTCGCATCCTTCTTGCTACTCTCCAGCAAACTTTTCGTTTGAGGTCGTTGCAAAATTTGCTTTGGCTGTGAGATCATTTCCTCATTCATATTGTCATGTTTTGGTATACTTTGTTCACTGGAAAAACTATCCCGTCTGCGTTTCATGTCCGATTCAGTTGCTACAGCCCAAGATCCAAACAAACGCGCTGACTCGCCACTCTGCAACTGATTATTATCATTCTGGTTCTGTTCATCATTGGACGACACACTTCTTTTACGTTGCGTAGCCAATTGAGGTGTAACATTTCCCAGACGTGACGATTCACCAAGGGAATTACGACCAGTTGAATCACGTCCACTGTTACTAAAACGATCATCATCTTCAGAGTCTCCACGACGCGACGTCGAGATGAGCCCATATTGAAATTATCATTACCACGTTCGTTTCGTCGTGCCTGAAACATTTCATTCGAAGGATTGTGGCGCAATTGCTGCTGTTGTTTGCAGTTTTGGGAATGAATATATATGGGGTCGTACTGTTGTACAAATGGCACTGGCTTTTGACCAGTATCCGAGGTCCCATGATGATAAAGGTTTGGGACTTGATGAGTGGCAGTGATTGATCTCACGGTAGAAGTGTTACCTGAATCTCGACTTCGAATTGCTCCACTACCGATTTGTTGATGCGATAATCCAGGTGTTGAGGATGGTCCTCGATCTTGTTGTTGTTGCTGACGTGCAAAACGATGTGGTAAATTATTTTGGAAGTGCGCAGAAAATTGATTTTTACTTCCAATAGGAATTCCTCGTTTTCCGGATGCATTACCATCGTAATTATCCTTGTATGATGAGTCCCGTTCCCTCTGAATAATATCCCTTTCATATTTGTCGTAACGACCGTAGTCTCTGTTTTCTCTAATATCTCGGCTATCTCTGGTATAAGGATCTTCTCGGAACAGCGGCTATATGGTTCCCAGACCAGGAAGGGTAAGTCAAGGGCAGGGCAGAGGTTTTGTTTGGATCGAGTGCAGCGGTGTGACTTTCTTCAGTTGCTATTTTACACCAAACGAGTCAATCCGAGATTTCCGCAGCAAGGTAGACAGTCTTGAGGATGAAATCATGAGGATAACTGGAAATATAGTCGTTGCAGGAGATTTTAATGCAAGAGCACGTCGGAGCGGTTTCAACTTTCCGCCGCCCTGGGTGTATGGAGATAATACCCGACGTCTATTTTGCTTCAGAGGCCTTGACTCCACGCATCTGTAATTGGAGAGTTCTGGAGGATTACTCGGGGAGCGATCACCAGTATATTGCTTTTGAAATACAGGAATTTAGGGAACGTGAACAAGTCATAAGGATCAAGTGGAACGTCGAGAGGATGGACAACGTAAGTTTTGAGAGAAATCTGGCGAGATATGAGCGGAGGATGAGCGGTGGTGATAGAAGGGACCCAGCGGGCCTAGTCAATGCAACTATGGAAGCCATTACGTCAGCATGTAAGGCTTCGATGCCCCAAAAGAGACCACGTCACAATAAAAACCCTGTTTACTAGTGGACGGCGGAAATAGCTGAGATGCGCGGAAAATCCCTTCGGCTTCGAAGGATTGCACAGCGGGCGATCAACCGAGTGGAAGCTAACCAAAGGTCGGTAGATTTTAAAAAGGCTAAAAAAGAATTACGACTGGCGATACACCAGAGTAAGACTCGATGCTGGCGGCAGTTAATAGAAGACGTCTATAGCGACCCTTGGGGACTAGGATATAAGCTGGTGACGAAAAAGCTTGGGAGCCTAAAGCCTCCGAGCCTGATGGAGGCAGAGGATATGGAAACAATAGTGGAAGCCCTCTTTCCATCGCATCCGATGAGGACTAGAAGCGACATCGATGGGAACAACGGTACTCCATTACCGCGTGGGCTTGACACATGATGAATTCCGGCAAGTCTTTTAAGAGAAACCCCTTCGTTGGCTTTAGAAGAACGTCAGCCCAATACAGCGCTAGCCATTTATTGAATGAAGCTCCGAACAGGAGACAACAATGAAAGACTCAGCCTTCTTTTTAGACTGAGTCGTCGTAGCCTAGAACGAAAAATGAATACTGCAAGAACGTGCTTATTGCGAGACTTCGTACCGCAGCACCTTGGTCTTGACCATATCACAAGAACTGAAGTTGTAGCGAGGAACCAGGCCTTGCCAAATGGCATATAGATGGAGACATGCAAGAATGCAATGCAATTGTAGCAATAGATGGGACATATGTCTACATTCAGAAGTCCAGCAACTTCCTGTTTCAGCGGCAAACATATAGCGTGCACAAGTATACGAATTTGTTAAAACCATTTCTTATTGTATGTTGCGATGGATACATATTAGCTGTTACTGGGCCCTACGCAGCTACGATGTCAGTTGCCGTTATAATGCGAGGCCTAATAAACGAGAACGAAGACAACCCATTTCATCATTTTTTTTTTTTACCGGGTGATGTGTTCATTTTTGACCGTGGCTTTCGAGACGTAATTCCAGAAATTGAGTCGTGTGGGTATCAGGCGCATATGCCTATAAGCAAACGGCGCGGCGTGGTGAAGACCAGTTAACGACGTTAGAGGCAAACAAAAATCGATGTGTTACGTTGTGCCGCTGGGTTGTCGAAGTCGTCAACGGACGTTTCAAGCATGATTTTAAGCTATTTAGGCAGGATTTTTTTAATAGCGCCATGCACCATATGATGGACGATTTTAGAGTGGCTGTTGCTTTAACCAATGCATTTCATACGTTAATTGAGAATAGCACGCACGCGGAAGAATTTTTGCGAATTATAAACGAGAGGATGCATGAATCAAATCGCTTGGGTACCTATATTACTGAAATGAATATAAATAGACAGCGAGCTAGTTTCCATAACATCGAAGCCGATGTTATCGGAAAGGATGAATTCCCGATATTAACACATGAAGATTTAGTTTTGTTTGCACTTGGGACGTACCAAATAAAACTTGCGCACAGCTACTACAGCGAACATATACGTAATGGCGTATATCACATTGAAGCAGCAAGAGACAGTGTTTTAAATAATATTGCAGACTTTGGGATTGACCGCGATAACGCTATGTTGCTACGCGCAAGGATACAATCTAGACACGCACGTGCGAGATTGTACTACACGTACGTAATGATACACAGCAATTTAAACGGCAGAGACGCTATATCTAATTATTATTGTCAGGGTGAACAATCTTTTGGGCATTTGCCATTTGTTAGAAGCTTCTTGATCCAATGGATGATTGTGCTTCAAATAAAATTAGTAAGAGTAACCGAGATCTAGATTTCTCTATATGAAAGCGAATTAATCACAGGTAACAATTGAATCGCGCTGATCAGGGGAGTCGCGTTAGTGACGCAGTCAGATCGACGATCGTCGGGAAATTCTCCTTAACTGCTAAAAGAATTCCAGCTCTATGTAACGCAATCACTGGTTCCCGAATTTCAACTGCATCCAATCCAAATGATAAGGAAAATCGTTTGGCTAATTCTTTTAGCTCAGTAAACTCCTGTTAATTTGGTGAAATTGTTTATTTTGTGTTTTTATATTCCATTTAAGGTGATCCAAAACAAAACCTACTTCAGTGAAGTTAATCCGAAAAACCAAAATGAATTTTCGCGAAAACGTTTTGATGCCAACGGCGAAACTTGATCTTCATAGCCATTCAACTTGCTAATCTCTTCGGCAATATCCTAGAAAGAGGAATCGATGGTTATAATTCATCTGGAACTGATAGTGTAGGAAAACTTATGTAAAATGTTTTGTAAAAATTAGGGCTTCCAGTGTAGAAGATACTGTGATAAGCACTACCGGTTTCATCGAATTCAGCTGCCTTCCTGGCAGGAAATACTTCTTCTGGTGGGTTCATCAGTGGTCTGACCTTGTCGTACAGTCCCGAGGGCATTACGTTTTCTATTACACGCTGAAATAAATAACTAGATCCTTCCATTCAATATATGAAGTCGTTTGCTTACATCAATGTCATCCTGGGTGAAAGTTTCTGGATCTTCACCCATCATATTCGCCAAGTGACGCTTTCCAATTTTGAAACTCCAGATTTTGTGTCTTCATGAATTCATCATGTTCCCGAGCTCTTTCCAAATACGCCTTCATTGCCTTGCTTATTTTCTGTTTTTTACAGTGGCAGGAGCTGCCGAGACATTCACTTCTTCCGAGTAATTTCTTTGCTGTAATATTAAGAATGTTAATTATCAATATTATCCTAATTTAACATACTTATTCCACTTATTTGTTTTATTAAAAATAAATTTATAATGCACATGTTTCTTCTGGAAATTTTAAGGTTATGTTTACTTTTGCCGGCGTATTTTCTATGAAAAACTTCCAGTTCGAAGAATCACATTTGAATTCACTCCTAATTTTACAAATTTACTAACTAATAACTTATTAACTAAAATTGATCGTAACAGCGAACAATTAAATGGAAAAACTCCACTCATATTAATTCAAACTCGACTCCACCAAATTCAAGTCCAATTCAATTTATAATGCACATGTTTCTTCTGGAAATTTTAAGGTTATGTTTACTTTTGCCGGCGTATTTTCTATGAAAAACTTCCAGTTCGAAGAATAACATTTGAATTCACTCCTAATTTTACTAACTAATAACTTATTAACTAAAATTAATCGAAACAGCGAACAATTAAATGGAAAAACTCCACTCATATTAATTAAAACTCGACTCCACCAAATTCAAGTCCAATTCAAATTATAATGCACATGTTTCTTCTGGAAA
This sequence comes from Leptogaster cylindrica, assembly GCA_963082835.1. Lineage (NCBI taxonomy): Eukaryota > Metazoa > Arthropoda > Insecta > Diptera > Asilidae > Leptogaster > Leptogaster cylindrica. Next base: position 7,373 of record OY720108.1, read on the forward strand.
TTTTAAGGTTATGTTTACTTTTGCCGGCGTATTTTCTATGAAAAACTTCCAGTTCGAAGAATAACATTTGAATTCACTCCTAATTTTACTAACTAATAACTTATTAACTAAAATTAATCGAAACAGCGAACAATTAAATGGAAAAACTCCACTCATATTAATTAAAACTCGACTCCACCAAATTCAAGTCCACCAGCTGACAGCTGTTTTACCCTCTCCTTCTTCTCTGTTATGACGGTTAAAAGAAAAGATTCTGTAAATTTATTTATTTATTTTTTATTATAGAAGATGGCGCTGAAGCTTATAGCAAGCAAAACTGCATAAAATTTGAATAAAAATTTAAAAACTTTTTTCATTTTAATTATTATGGTATCCAGAAAAAATTACTACAGGGCAAATTAAATTAATTCACAAAAAAATTTCTGGATTTTCATAATAAATTTGATAATTAAACAACTAAATACTGATTTACTTATTTTAAACTATGTTAATAACTTATGATTTCATGTTTTTCTGAAACCTGCATCATGTGAAAACAATTATATTTAATATCAGTTACACAATACACAATTATTTAAAAGAAAAAGTAAAAAATCCATTTGTGGTTATTGCCTACGAGTATGCAATGAACTTTGTTAATAAAATGCGACAAATATAATTTAATTTTCTTCATTATTACTGATTTTTGAATATGTCAACGTTTAATTTAACTAACTAGTATTAAATAGCTAACTATTTTCGGTAATTTCGAATTGGTAGTAAGCAATAAAACCCGGAAATGTCGATGTATAGATACATATCAAAGATGCCCATTAAACCGTTAAAATTAATCAATTTGAAGAAAAAAATTATGCGAAATGATTTCATGTGCCAAAAATTAGTGAGATATCTCCGAAAATAGAAAGTTTTATTTCTCAAAAAATGCAAATTGCTGCTTACGCAGTTTACGACATTCCTCGTGTTTTTAACAGCACAATTTCTCTCCGATTACAATAATTATTTTAAAATATGTTCTATTTAGTTTGTAGATCAAAAATATGCAATTGGTTTATCTGTAGCATGAATAGGTGAGCTAATTTCGTTAAAAACTTATTCGCTAAAAATCAATGAAAAAAAGAAAATGGCTGCAGTGCGAAGAAAATACTAATATTAATTTCCTTATAATCTCGTTTTCTGGTTTTGAAATACATGACGGAGACCAACCAAATTTCAATCTCAATGCATTGATTTGCGAAATTTTATGGAAAAGATCTACCTAACTATATAAAAAAAAAACAACAAAAATTTATTTTTAACGATTCTATTGATGTCAAATGAACAAAACAGAAAAATGCTTTAAAGTTTTCCAGCATCCTCTTTTAAGGTAACAATTCTATTAAAAACAATCCTGTTCTTTTTGGTATCCGGATCGACAGAAAAGTACCCACACCTCTCGAACTGGAAGTTCTCGTGTCCTTTTACCCCTTTGAAATGTTCGTCAATGAAGGACTTATTTACCAGCAAAGAGTCCTTATTGATATCATTTAAGAAACCGCCCAGCTGTGGGTCTTCAGGATTAGGGTGTTTGAACAGAGGCTCATACAGACGCACCTCGATCTCCATGGGCTGCGACTTCCCCTGACTTTTGATCTGGCTTCGTGTCGACTAATTTAATTACGTATCCTGTATGACACAGCCCAACAGATTGGTCTTTGGTCAGTCGGCGATGTCCACTTTCGGGATTGTCCTTGACGTCGCTCTTGTCTATGTACACAACGTCGTTGAACGCCACCGTGTGAGATCCCTTCTTCGGGCCTTGAGGGAAGTTAGGAACTTCGATTTGAAGGCACTTTTTGGACGGGAAGTTCCTGAAGGTGACCTTCAATGGGTTCAGTACTGCGAGAACTCGTGGCGCCGTTAAATTCAGGGTGTCTCGAACGCAGGATTCTAACATTTGTGGATCCACTATCCAAAGTCACCTAGAATTGAATTTCAAAAGATCTGCTCTATAAACTGATAAAAAAAACATTCATATCTGAGTCCCAGTGACCCCCATTTGGGCGCCGAAATTATTAATCGCCTCCCCGGGGAAACCGCGCTTCCGCAATGCGGTCAGGGTGAACAATCTTTTGGGCATTTGCCATTTGCTAGAAGCTTCTTGATCCAATGGATGCTTGTGCTTCAAATAAAATTAGTAAGAGTAACCGAGATCTAGATTTCTCTATATGAAAGCGAATTAATTACAGGTAACAATTGAATCGCGCTGATCAGGGGAGTCGCGTTAGTGACGCAGTCAGATCGACGATCGTCGGGAAATTCTCCTTAACTGCTAAAAGAATTCCAGCTCTATGTAACGCAATCACTGGTTCCCGAATTTCAACTGCATCCAATCCAAATGATAAGGAAAATCGTTTGGCTAATTCTTTTAGCTCAGTAAACTCCTGTTAATTTCGCGAAATTGTTGTTTATTTTGCGTTTCTACATTCCATTTAAGGTGATCCAAAACAAAACCTATTTCAGTGAAGTTAAACCGAAAAACCAAAATGAATTTGAACAAATCAGTTGAATAACTTCCCCTGACTTTTGATTTGGCTTCGTATCGACTAATTTAATTACGTATCCTGTATGACGCAGCCCAACAGATTGGTCTTTGGTCAGTCGGCGATATCCACTCTCGGGATTGTCCTTGAAGTCGTTCTTGTCTATGTACACAACGTCGTTGAACGCCACCGTGTGAGATCCCTTCTCCGGGCTTTGACGGAAGTTAGGAACTTCGATTTGAAGACACTTTTTGGACGGGAAGTTCCTGATGGCGACCTTCAATGGGTCCAGCACTGCGAGAACTCGTGGCGCCGTTAAATTCATGGTGTCTCGAACGCAGGATTCTAACATTTGTGGATCCACTATCCAAAGTCACCTAGAATTTGAATTTGAAGAGATCTGCTCTATAAACTGATAAAAAAAACATTCATATCTGAGCCCCAGTGACCCCCATTTGGCCGCAAAAATTATTAATCGCCTCCCCGGGGAACCGCGCCTCCGCAATACGGTCAGGGTGAACAATCGCGGATCGTCCCAGTCCTTGACAATTCCCTCGGTGATAAGTTTCCCGATATTCCGTTTCGACACCACAGTGTAGTTTACATTGAGTCGCCCGTACTCCCACGGGACATATATGCATGTCAATATTACCGCTTTAGACGAAATCAAATGGGATGATCGACTTCCGCTGTCCCCCTTGTTGTCTCTATCCTTCCGTGGCACTTTCGGACTTCTCTCCGATCGTCTTCCTCCGTAGTCATCTTCCACATCCTCTGAATTCACAGAATCACTCCAATGTACACTGTAATCTCTGCTCATTCTTATACTACCGCTACCGCCGCGTCTGCTCCAGCTGTTTCCCACATGATACAAAGTGTAACCTCGCGTAGAAGGACCTCTCATATTGGATCGCCCACCTCTCGAACTGGGTCGCTTCTGCCCATGATGAGATTTGCTGGAATCAACTTCCTGTTGCTTATCATCCAAATTATCTTTTTTATTCGCTTGTGAAGTGGAATCATTATCCTTTTTGACTTCCTCACCAGCATCCTTTTCAATTTCACCTTTCGTCGCTCCTGGTTGAGGAGATTCGCCTTTCTTCGATTGATTTTCACCAGCAACTGAGTGTTCAACAGCATTGAACGTAGCTGAAGCGTATTGCTTCTCGGAATTATTCTGTTTTGCTTGCTCCTCGGCTACAGTTTCCGACCAAGCTTTCAAAATAGGACTTTCGCATCTTCGCAATATCTGGGTGGGAGTGATTGAGGATTGCTGCTGCAGGGGATTCGACATTGTAATCTGATTCGATCCACTAGCATCGTCCTTCTTTACTTCTCCATCGGACTTCGCATCCTTCTTGCTACTCTCCAGCAAACTTTTCGTTTGAGGTCGTTGCAAAATTTGCTTTGGCTGTGAGATCATTTCCTCATTCATATTGTCATGTTTTGGTATACTTTGTTCACTGGAAAAACTATCCCGTCTGCGTTTCATGTCCGATTCAGTTGCTACAGCCCAAGATCCAAACAAACGCGCTGACTCGCCACTCTGCAACTGATTATTATCATTCTGGTTCTGTTCATCATTGGACGACACACTTCTTTTACGTTGCGTAGCCAATTGAGGTGTAACATTTCCCAGACGTGACGATTCACCAAGGGAATTACGACCAGTTGAATCACGTCCACTGTTACTAAAACGATCATCATCTTCAGAGTCTCCACGACGCGACGTCGAGATGAGCCCATATTGAAATTATCATTACCACGTTCGTTTCGTCGTGCCTGAAACATTTCATTCGAAGGATTGTGGCGCAATTGCTGCTGTTGTTTGCAGTTTTGGGAATGAATATATATGGGGTCGTACTGTTGTACAAATGGCACTGGCTTTTGACCAGTATCCGAGGTCCCATGATGATAAAGGTTTGGGACTTGATGAGTGGCAGTGATTGATCTCACGGTAGAAGTGTTACCTGAATCTCGACTTCGAATTGCTCCACTACCGATTTGTTGATGCGATAATCCAGGTGTTGAGGATGGTCCTCGATCTTGTTGTTGTTGCTGACGTGCAAAACGATGTGGTAAATTATTTTGGAAGTGCGCAGAAAATTGATTTTTACTTCCAATAGGAATTCCTCGTTTTCCGGATGCATTACCATCGTAATTATCCTTGTATGATGAGTCCCGTTCCCTCTGAATAATATCCCTTTCATATTTGTCGTAACGACCGTAGTCTCTGTTTTCTCTAATATCTCGGCTATCTCTGGTATAAGGATCTTCTCGGAACAGCGGCTATATGGTTCCCAGACCAGGAAGGGTAAGTCAAGGGCAGGGCAGAGGTTTTGTTTGGATCGAGTGCAGCGGTGTGACTTTCTTCAGTTGCTATTTTACACCAAACGAGTCAATCCGAGATTTCCGCAGCAAGGTAGACAGTCTTGAGGATGAAATCATGAGGATAACTGGAAATATAGTCGTTGCAGGAGATTTTAATGCAAGAGCACGTCGGAGCGGTTTCAACTTTCCGCCGCCCTGGGTGTATGGAGATAATACCCGACGTCTATTTTGCTTCAGAGGCCTTGACTCCACGCATCTGTAATTGGAGAGTTCTGGAGGATTACTCGGGGAGCGATCACCAGTATATTGCTTTTGAAATACAGGAATTTAGGGAACGTGAACAAGTCATAAGGATCAAGTGGAACGTCGAGAGGATGGACAACGTAAGTTTTGAGAGAAATCTGGCGAGATATGAGCGGAGGATGAGCGGTGGTGATAGAAGGGACCCAGCGGGCCTAGTCAATGCAACTATGGAAGCCATTACGTCAGCATGTAAGGCTTCGATGCCCCAAAAGAGACCACGTCACAATAAAAACCCTGTTTACTAGTGGACGGCGGAAATAGCTGAGATGCGCGGAAAATCCCTTCGGCTTCGAAGGATTGCACAGCGGGCGATCAACCGAGTGGAAGCTAACCAAAGGTCGGTAGATTTTAAAAAGGCTAAAAAAGAATTACGACTGGCGATACACCAGAGTAAGACTCGATGCTGGCGGCAGTTAATAGAAGACGTCTATAGCGACCCTTGGGGACTAGGATATAAGCTGGTGACGAAAAAGCTTGGGAGCCTAAAGCCTCCGAGCCTGATGGAGGCAGAGGATATGGAAACAATAGTGGAAGCCCTCTTTCCATCGCATCCGATGAGGACTAGAAGCGACATCGATGGGAACAACGGTACTCCATTACCGCGTGGGCTTGACACATGATGAATTCCGGCAAGTCTTTTAAGAGAAACCCCTTCGTTGGCTTTAGAAGAACGTCAGCCCAATACAGCGCTAGCCATTTATTGAATGAAGCTCCGAACAGGAGACAACAATGAAAGACTCAGCCTTCTTTTTAGACTGAGTCGTCGTAGCCTAGAACGAAAAATGAATACTGCAAGAACGTGCTTATTGCGAGACTTCGTACCGCAGCACCTTGGTCTTGACCATATCACAAGAACTGAAGTTGTAGCGAGGAACCAGGCCTTGCCAAATGGCATATAGATGGAGACATGCAAGAATGCAATGCAATTGTAGCAATAGATGGGACATATGTCTACATTCAGAAGTCCAGCAACTTCCTGTTTCAGCGGCAAACATATAGCGTGCACAAGTATACGAATTTGTTAAAACCATTTCTTATTGTATGTTGCGATGGATACATATTAGCTGTTACTGGGCCCTACGCAGCTACGATGTCAGTTGCCGTTATAATGCGAGGCCTAATAAACGAGAACGAAGACAACCCATTTCATCATTTTTTTTTTTTACCGGGTGATGTGTTCATTTTTGACCGTGGCTTTCGAGACGTAATTCCAGAAATTGAGTCGTGTGGGTATCAGGCGCATATGCCTATAAGCAAACGGCGCGGCGTGGTGAAGACCAGTTAACGACGTTAGAGGCAAACAAAAATCGATGTGTTACGTTGTGCCGCTGGGTTGTCGAAGTCGTCAACGGACGTTTCAAGCATGATTTTAAGCTATTTAGGCAGGATTTTTTTAATAGCGCCATGCACCATATGATGGACGATTTTAGAGTGGCTGTTGCTTTAACCAATGCATTTCATACGTTAATTGAGAATAGCACGCACGCGGAAGAATTTTTGCGAATTATAAACGAGAGGATGCATGAATCAAATCGCTTGGGTACCTATATTACTGAAATGAATATAAATAGACAGCGAGCTAGTTTCCATAACATCGAAGCCGATGTTATCGGAAAGGATGAATTCCCGATATTAACACATGAAGATTTAGTTTTGTTTGCACTTGGGACGTACCAAATAAAACTTGCGCACAGCTACTACAGCGAACATATACGTAATGGCGTATATCACATTGAAGCAGCAAGAGACAGTGTTTTAAATAATATTGCAGACTTTGGGATTGACCGCGATAACGCTATGTTGCTACGCGCAAGGATACAATCTAGACACGCACGTGCGAGATTGTACTACACGTACGTAATGATACACAGCAATTTAAACGGCAGAGACGCTATATCTAATTATTATTGTCAGGGTGAACAATCTTTTGGGCATTTGCCATTTGTTAGAAGCTTCTTGATCCAATGGATGATTGTGCTTCAAATAAAATTAGTAAGAGTAACCGAGATCTAGATTTCTCTATATGAAAGCGAATTAATCACAGGTAACAATTGAATCGCGCTGATCAGGGGAGTCGCGTTAGTGACGCAGTCAGATCGACGATCGTCGGGAAATTCTCCTTAACTGCTAAAAGAATTCCAGCTCTATGTAACGCAATCACTGGTTCCCGAATTTCAACTGCATCCAATCCAAATGATAAGGAAAATCGTTTGGCTAATTCTTTTAGCTCAGTAAACTCCTGTTAATTTGGTGAAATTGTTTATTTTGTGTTTTTATATTCCATTTAAGGTGATCCAAAACAAAACCTACTTCAGTGAAGTTAATCCGAAAAACCAAAATGAATTTTCGCGAAAACGTTTTGATGCCAACGGCGAAACTTGATCTTCATAGCCATTCAACTTGCTAATCTCTTCGGCAATATCCTAGAAAGAGGAATCGATGGTTATAATTCATCTGGAACTGATAGTGTAGGAAAACTTATGTAAAATGTTTTGTAAAAATTAGGGCTTCCAGTGTAGAAGATACTGTGATAAGCACTACCGGTTTCATCGAATTCAGCTGCCTTCCTGGCAGGAAATACTTCTTCTGGTGGGTTCATCAGTGGTCTGACCTTGTCGTACAGTCCCGAGGGCATTACGTTTTCTATTACACGCTGAAATAAATAACTAGATCCTTCCATTCAATATATGAAGTCGTTTGCTTACATCAATGTCATCCTGGGTGAAAGTTTCTGGATCTTCACCCATCATATTCGCCAAGTGACGCTTTCCAATTTTGAAACTCCAGATTTTGTGTCTTCATGAATTCATCATGTTCCCGAGCTCTTTCCAAATACGCCTTCATTGCCTTGCTTATTTTCTGTTTTTTACAGTGGCAGGAGCTGCCGAGACATTCACTTCTTCCGAGTAATTTCTTTGCTGTAATATTAAGAATGTTAATTATCAATATTATCCTAATTTAACATACTTATTCCACTTATTTGTTTTATTAAAAATAAATTTATAATGCACATGTTTCTTCTGGAAATTTTAAGGTTATGTTTACTTTTGCCGGCGTATTTTCTATGAAAAACTTCCAGTTCGAAGAATCACATTTGAATTCACTCCTAATTTTACAAATTTACTAACTAATAACTTATTAACTAAAATTGATCGTAACAGCGAACAATTAAATGGAAAAACTCCACTCATATTAATTCAAACTCGACTCCACCAAATTCAAGTCCAATTCAATTTATAATGCACATGTTTCTTCTGGAAATTTTAAGGTTATGTTTACTTTTGCCGGCGTATTTTCTATGAAAAACTTCCAGTTCGAAGAATAACATTTGAATTCACTCCTAATTTTACTAACTAATAACTTATTAACTAAAATTAATCGAAACAGCGAACAATTAAATGGAAAAACTCCACTCATATTAATTAAAACTCGACTCCACCAAATTCAAGTCCAATTCAAATTATAATGCACATGTTTCTTCTGGAAATTTTAAGGTTATGTTTACTTTTGCCGGCGTATTTTCTATGAAAAACTTCCAGTTCGAAGAATAACATTTGAATTCACTCCTAATTTTACTAACTAATAACTTATTAACTAAAATTAATCGAAACAGCGAACAATTAAATGGAAAAACTCCACTCATATTAATTAAAACTCGACTCCACCAAATTCAAGTCCACCAGCTGACAGCTGTTTTACCCTCTCCTTCTTCTCTGTTATGACGGTTAAAAGAAAAGATTCTGTAAATTTATTTATTTATTTTTTATTATAGAAGATGGCGCTGAAGCTTATAGCAAGCAAAACTGCATAAAATTTGAATAAAAATTTAAAAACTTTTTTCATTTTAATTATTATGGTATCCAGAAAAAATTACTACAGGGCAAATTAAATTAATTCACAAAAAAATTTCTGGATTTTCATAATAAATTTGATAATTAAACAACTAAATACTGATTTACTTATTTTAAACTATGTTAATAACTTATGATTTCATGTTTTTCTGAAACCTGCATCATGTGAAAACAATTATATTTAATATCAGTTACACAATACACAATTATTTAAAAGAAAAAGTAAAAAATCCATTTGTGGTTATTGCCTACGAGTATGCAATGAACTTTGTTAATAAAATGCGACAAATATAATTTAATTTTCTTCATTATTACTGATTTTTGAATATGTCAACGTTTAATTTAACTAACTAGTATTAAATAGCTAACTATTTTCGGTAATTTCGAATTGGTAGTAAGCAATAAAACCCGGAAATGTCGATGTATAGATACATATCAAAGATGCCCATTAAACCGTTAAAATTAATCAATTTGAAGAAAAAAATTATGCGAAATGATTTCATGTGCCAAAAATTAGTGAGATATCTCCGAAAATAGAAAGTTTTATTTCTCAAAAAATGCAAATTGCTGCTTACGCAGTTTACGACATTCCTCGTGTTTTTAACAGCACAATTTCTCTCCGATTACAATAATTATTTTAAAATATGTTCTATTTAGTTTGTAGATCAAAAATATGCAATTGGTTTATCTGTAGCATGAATAGGTGAGCTAATTTCGTTAAAAACTTATTCGCTAAAAATCAATGAAAAAAAGAAAATGGCTGCAGTGCGAAGAAAATACTAATATTAATTTCCTTATAATCTCGTTTTCTGGTTTTGAAATACATGACGGAGACCAACCAAATTTCAATCTCAATGCATTGATTTGCGAAATTTTATGGAAAAGATCTACCTAACTATATAAAAAAAAAACAACAAAAATTTATTTTTAACGATTCTATTGATGTCAAATGAACAAAACAGAAAAATGCTTTAAAGTTTTCCAGCATCCTCTTTTAAGGTAACAATTCTATTAAAAACAATCCTGTTCTTTTTGGTATCCGGATCGACAGAAAAGTACCCACACCTCTCGAACTGGAAGTTCTCGTGTCCTTTTACCCCTTTGAAATGTTCGTCAATGAAGGACTTATTTACCAGCAAAGAGTCCTTATTGATATCATTTAAGAAACCGCCCAGCTGTGGGTCTTCAGGATTAGGGTGTTTGAACAGAGGCTCATACAGACGCACCTCGATCTCCATGGGCTGCGACTTCCCCTGACTTTTGATCTGGCTTCGTGTCGACTAATTTAATTACGTATCCTGTATGACACAGCCCAACAGATTGGTCTTTGGTCAGTCGGCGATGTCCACTTTCGGGATTGTCCTTGACGTCGCTCTTGTCTATGTACACAACGTCGTTGAACGCCACCGTGTGAGATCCCTTCTTCGGGCCTTGAGGGAAGTTAGGAACTTCGATTTGAAGGCACTTTTTGGACGGGAAGTTCCTGAAGGTGACCTTCAATGGGTTCAGTACTGCGAGAACTCGTGGCGCCGTTAAATTCAGGGTGTCTCGAACGCAGGATTCTAACATTTGTGGATCCACTATCCAAAGTCACCTAGAATTGAATTTCAAAAGATCTGCTCTATAAACTGATAAAAAAAACATTCATATCTGAGTCCCAGTGACCCCCATTTGGGCGCCGAAATTATTAATCGCCTCCCCGGGGAAACCGCGCTTCCGCAATGCGGTCAGGGTGAACAATCTTTTGGGCATTTGCCATTTGCTAGAAGCTTCTTGATCCAATGGATGCTTGTGCTTCAAATAAAATTAGTAAGAGTAACCGAGATCTAGATTTCTCTATATGAAAGCGAATTAATTACAGGTAACAATTGAATCGCGCTGATCAGGGGAGTCGCGTTAGTGACGCAGTCAGATCGACGATCGTCGGGAAATTCTCCTTAACTGCTAAAAGAATTCCAGCTCTATGTAACGCAATCACTGGTTCCCGAATTTCAACTGCATCCAATCCAAATGATAAGGAAAATCGTTTGGCTAATTCTTTTAGCTCAGTAAACTCCTGTTAATTTCGCGAAATTGTTGTTTATTTTGCGTTTCTACATTCCATTTAAGGTGATCCAAAACAAAACCTATTTCAGTGAAGTTAAACCGAAAAACCAAAATGAATTTGAACAAATCAGTTGAATAACTTCCCCTGACTTTTGATTTGGCTTCGTATCGACTAATTTAATTACGTATCCTGTATGACGCAGCCCAACAGATTGGTCTTTGGTCAGTCGGCGATATCCACTCTCGGGATTGTCCTTGAAGTCGTTCTTGTCTATGTACACAACGTCGTTGAACGCCACCGTGTGAGATCCCTTCTCCGGGCTTTGACGGAAGTTAGGAACTTCGATTTGAAGACACTTTTTGGACGGGAAGTTCCTGATGGCGACCTTCAATGGGTCCAGCACTGCGAGAACTCGTGGCGCCGTTAAATTCATGGTGTCTCGAACGCAGGATTCTAACATTTGTGGATCCACTATCCAAAGTCACCTAGAATTTGAATTTGAAGAGATCTGCTCTATAAACTGATAAAAAAAACATTCATATCTGAGCCCCAGTGACCCCCATTTGGCCGCAAAAATTATTAATCGCCTCCCCGGGGAACCGCGCCTCCGCAATACGGTCAGGGTGAACAATCGCGGATCGTCCCAGTCCTTGACAATTCCCTCGGTGATAAGTTTCCCGATATTCCGTTTCGACACCACAGTGTAGTTTACATTGAGTCGCCCGTACTCCCACGGGACATATATGCATGTCAATATTACCGCTTTAGACGAAATCAAATGGGATGATCGACTTCCGCTGTCCCCCTTGTTGTCTCTATCCTTCCGTGGCACTTTCGGACTTCTCTCCGATCGTCTTCCTCCGTAGTCATCTTCCACATCCTCTGAATTCACAGAATCACTCCAATGTACACTGTAATCTCTGCTCATTCTTATACTACCGCTACCGCCGCGTCTGCTCCAGCTGTTTCCCACATGATACAAAGTGTAACCTCGCGTAGAAGGACCTCTCATATTGGATCGCCCACCTCTCGAACTGGGTCGCTTCTGCCCATGATGAGATTTGCTGGAATCAACTTCCTGTTGCTTATCATCCAAATTATCTTTTTTATTCGCTTGTGAAGTGGAATCATTATCCTTTTTGACTTCCTCACCAGCATCCTTTTCAATTTCACCTTTCGTCGCTCCTGGTTGAGGAGATTCGCCTTTCTTCGATTGATTTTCACCAGCAACTGAGTGTTCAACAGCATTGAACGTAGCTGAAGCGTATTGCTTCTCGGAATTATTCTGTTTTGCTTGCTCCTCGGCTACAGTTTCCGACCAAGCTTTCAAAATAGGACTTTCGCATCTTCGCAATATCTGGGTGGGAGTGATTGAGGATTGCTGCTGCAGGGGATTCGACATTGTAATCTGATTCGATCCACTAGCATCGTCCTTCTTTACTTCTCCATCGGACTTCGCATCCTTCTTGCTACTCTCCAGCAAACTTTTCGTTTGAGGTCGTTGCAAAATTTGCTTTGGCTGTGAGATCATTTCCTCATTCATATTGTCATGTTTTGGTATACTTTGTTCACTGGAAAAACTATCCCGTCTGCGTTTCATGTCCGATTCAGTTGCTACAGCCCAAGATCCAAACAAACGCGCTGACTCGCCACTCTGCAACTGATTATTATCATTCTGGTTCTGTTCATCATTGGACGACACACTTCTTTTACGTTGCGTAGCCAATTGAGGTGTAACATTTCCCAGACGTGACGATTCACCAAGGGAATTACGACCAGTTGAATCACGTCCACTGTTACTAAAACGATCATCATCTTCAGAGTCTCCACGACGCGACGTCGAGATGAGCCCATATTGAAATTATCATTACCACGTTCGTTTCGTCGTGCCTGAAACATTTCATTCGAAGGATTGTGGCGCAATTGCTGCTGTTGTTTGCAGTTTTGGGAATGAATATATATGGGGTCGTACTGTTGTACAAATGGCACTGGCTTTTGACCAGTATCCGAGGTCCCATGATGATAAAGGTTTGGGACTTGATGAGTGGCAGTGATTGATCTCACGGTAGAAGTGTTACCTGAATCTCGACTTCGAATTGCTCCACTACCGATTTGTTGATGCGATAATCCAGGTGTTGAGGATGGTCCTCGATCTTGTTGTTGTTGCTGACGTGCAAAACGATGTGGTAAATTATTTTGGAAGTGCGCAGAAAATTGATTTTTACTTCCAATAGGAATTCCTCGTTTTCCGGATGCATTACCATCGTAATTATCCTTGTATGATGAGTCCCGTTCCCTCTGAATAATATCCCTTTCATATTTGTCGTAACGACCGTAGTCTCTGTTTTCTCTAATATCTCGGCTATCTCTGGTATAAGGATCTTCTCGGAACAGCGGCTATATGGTTCCCAGACCAGGAAGGGTAAGTCAAGGGCAGGGCAGAGGTTTTGTTTGGATCGAGTGCAGCGGTGTGACTTTCTTCAGTTGCTATTTTACACCAAACGAGTCAATCCGAGATTTCCGCAGCAAGGTAGACAGTCTTGAGGATGAAATCATGAGGATAACTGGAAATATAGTCGTTGCAGGAGATTTTAATGCAAGAGCACGTCGGAGCGGTTTCAACTTTCCGCCGCCCTGGGTGTATGGAGATAATACCCGACGTCTATTTTGCTTCAGAGGCCTTGACTCCACGCATCTGTAATTGGAGAGTTCTGGAGGATTACTCGGGGAGCGATCACCAGTATATTGCTTTTGAAATACAGGAATTTAGGGAACGTGAACAAGTCATAAGGATCAAGTGGAACGTCGAGAGGATGGACAACGTAAGTTTTGAGAGAAATCTGGCGAGATATGAGCGGAGGATGAGCGGTGGTGATAGAAGGGACCCAGCGGGCCTAGTCAATGCAACTATGGAAGCCATTACGTCAGCATGTAAGGCTTCGATGCCCCAAAAGAGACCACGTCACAATAAAAACCCTGTTTACTAGTGGACGGCGGAAATAGCTGAGATGCGCGGAAAATCCCTTCGGCTTCGAAGGATTGCACAGCGGGCGATCAACCGAGTGGAAGCTAACCAAAGGTCGGTAGATTTTAAAAAGGCTAAAAAAGAATTACGACTGGCGATACACCAGAGTAAGACTCGATGCTGGCGGCAGTTAATAGAAGACGTCTATAGCGACCCTTGGGGACTAGGATATAAGCTGGTGACGAAAAAGCTTGGGAGCCTAAAGCCTCCGAGCCTGATGGAGGCAGAGGATATGGAAACAATAGTGGAAGCCCTCTTTCCATCGCATCCGATGAGGACTAGAAGCGACATCGATGGGAACAACGGTACTCCATTACCGCGTGGGCTTGACACATGATGAATTCCGGCAAGTCTTTTAAGAGAAACCCCTTCGTTGGCTTTAGAAGAACGTCAGCCCAATACAGCGCTAGCCATTTATTGAATGAAGCTCCGAACAGGAGACAACAATGAAAGACTCAGCCTTCTTTTTAGACTGAGTCGTCGTAGCCTAGAACGAAAAATGAATACTGCAAGAACGTGCTTATTGCGAGACTTCGTACCGCAGCACCTTGGTCTTGACCATATCACAAGAACTGAAGTTGTAGCGAGGAACCAGGCCTTGCCAAATGGCATATAGATGGAGACATGCAAGAATGCAATGCAATTGTAGCAATAGATGGGACATATGTCTACATTCAGAAGTCCAGCAACTTCCTGTTTCAGCGGCAAACATATAGCGTGCACAAGTATACGAATTTGTTAAAACCATTTCTTATTGTATGTTGCGATGGATACATATTAGCTGTTACTGGGCCCTACGCAGCTACGATGTCAGTTGCCGTTATAATGCGAGGCCTAATAAACGAGAACGAAGACAACCCATTTCATCATTTTTTTTTTTTACCGGGTGATGTGTTCATTTTTGACCGTGGCTTTCGAGACGTAATTCCAGAAATTGAGTCGTGTGGGTATCAGGCGCATATGCCTATAAGCAAACGGCGCGGCGTGGTGAAGACCAGTTAACGACGTTAGAGGCAAACAAAAATCGATGTGTTACGTTGTGCCGCTGGGTTGTCGAAGTCGTCAACGGACGTTTCAAGCATGATTTTAAGCTATTTAGGCAGGATTTTTTTAATAGCGCCATGCACCATATGATGGACGATTTTAGAGTGGCTGTTGCTTTAACCAATGCATTTCATACGTTAATTGAGAATAGCACGCACGCGGAAGAATTTTTGCGAATTATAAACGAGAGGATGCATGAATCAAATCGCTTGGGTACCTATATTACTGAAATGAATATAAATAGACAGCGAGCTAGTTTCCATAACATCGAAGCCGATGTTATCGGAAAGGATGAATTCCCGATATTAACACATGAAGATTTAGTTTTGTTTGCACTTGGGACGTACCAAATAAAACTTGCGCACAGCTACTACAGCGAACATATACGTAATGGCGTATATCACATTGAAGCAGCAAGAGACAGTGTTTTAAATAATATTGCAGACTTTGGGATTGACCGCGATAACGCTATGTTGCTACGCGCAAGGATACAATCTAGACACGCACGTGCGAGATTGTACTACACGTACGTAATGATACACAGCAATTTAAACGGCAGAGACGCTATATCTAATTATTATTGTCAGGGTGAACAATCTTTTGGGCATTTGCCATTTGTTAGAAGCTTCTTGATCCAATGGATGATTGTGCTTCAAATAAAATTAGTAAGAGTAACCGAGATCTAGATTTCTCTATATGAAAGCGAATTAATCACAGGTAACAATTGAATCGCGCTGATCAGGGGAGTCGCGTTAGTGACGCAGTCAGATCGACGATCGTCGGGAAATTCTCCTTAACTGCTAAAAGAATTCCAGCTCTATGTAACGCAATCACTGGTTCCCGAATTTCAACTGCATCCAATCCAAATGATAAGGAAAATCGTTTGGCTAATTCTTTTAGCTCAGTAAACTCCTGTTAATTTGGTGAAATTGTTTATTTTGTGTTTTTATATTCCATTTAAGGTGATCCAAAACAAAACCTACTTCAGTGAAGTTAATCCGAAAAACCAAAATGAATTTTCGCGAAAACGTTTTGATGCCAACGGCGAAACTTGATCTTCATAGCCATTCAACTTGCTAATCTCTTCGGCAATATCCTAGAAAGAGGAATCGATGGTTATAATTCATCTGGAACTGATAGTGTAGGAAAACTTTTGGTTTATTTAAATATAAATAATCCTTTTTTGTTTTATTAAAAATTAATAATCGCAGAGTATTTTTTATATGTTATATTTTCGATTCCAAGAAAAAACTAAACTAAATTAAAACTTGACCCACTGCCATTGAAAACCAAAAACAATCAAATTGAAATAAGTAGTGAACGAATCACTTAAACAACAAGTAATTAACAACAAGTAATTAACAACAAGTAATTCCCCACAGTACTCCCCTGCCAGTGATGGAGTCACAATAATAATTTTTGTGGAAAATGTACACGTCTTCCTGATCTTGTGGTTTTTATTCTTCCTTTTTCTGGAGTGAATGTTTTTTCTTCGGTCACAAAATTTGGTAACGAAATATCGTCTTCTAAGTCTTTTGGTTTAAAAGTTGCTTTCAATCTGTCTATTGAAATATTAACTTTTTTGTTGTTAATTTCTAGGTCGAATGTTTTGTCATATCGTTTTATGACTTTATATGGACCATCATATGGTGATTTTAGTGGAGGTTTAATTTTATCGTCTCGTACAAAAACATGTGTACAATGTTTCAGTTCTGTTTGAATGAAAATATTTGATCTTGCATGATTTGCTGTAGGTACTGGTCGAATATTACGCATCATCTCTTTAAGTTGATTGACAAAATCGTTCTCGGTGATTGTTTGTTTGCTCTCAGTAAAAAATTCACCAGGTAATCGAAGTGATGTGCCATAAAGCATTTCAGCTGTTGTTGCTTGAATGTCATTTTTCCATGTTGATCGAAGTCCAAGTAACACTGTTGGTAGTATATCAACCCAATCGTTTGTATCTAAACATTTGACGGAATTTTTTAGGGACCGATGCCATCTTTCGATAATTCCATTTGCTTGAGGATGATAACAAGATGTTCTAAAATTTTTAACTCCTAATAATTTTGTCAATTCTTTATAAAGTGCAGAATTGAATTGTCCTCCTTGATCGGTGGTTATATGAAGAGGTACGCCGAATCTTGAAATCCAACCCAAAAGTAATGTTTTTGCAACGGTTTCTGCTGTCATGTCTGGCATTGGAATTGCTTCCGGCCATCTGCTGAATCGGTCTATACATGTTAGGACATAACGCTGGTCTTTTGATGATGGAAGTGGTCCAACAATGTCAATGTTAATATGTTCAAAACGCTTTCCAGGAACCAAGAATGTTGATAACGGGGTTTTGTTATGTCGTTGTATTTTTGATTTTTGACATGGTATGCAAGATTTAGCCCAATTTCTGACATCTTTGTTGATTGAAGGCCATACAAATCGTTTGACTAGTAATTTTAACGTAGCATTTACTCCTGGATGTGACAAACAATGAAGTTTTCTAAAAATTATTTCACGATGATTTTTAGGAACAAATGGTCTAATGTTGTCTTTATTAATGTCGCAGTAAATCGGTTTAGAAGAGTAAGGTAGATTTACTTTTTTCAAATTGAGTGATGATTCTATTTGCTGTGATAAGATTTCGTTTAGTTCCACATCATCTTTTTGATCATTTGCAATTTCATCGAAATCGATCGGTTTTATTTCCGTTGCTCCAATTCGTGACAGTGTATCAGCTACAATGTTTTCAATTCCTTTCACATATTGAATATCTGTAGAAAATTGACCAATATAATCTAAATGGCGTAACTGCCTAGGTGATGACTTGTCTGACTTTTGAAAAAATGCAAACATTAATGGCTTGTGGTCTGTATATATAGTGAATTCACGACCCTCTAACATAAAACGAAAATGTTTGATTGATTGATAAATTGCAAGCAATTCTCTGTCGTATGTGCTGTATCGTTTTTGTGTGTCCGTTAGTCGTTTCGAATAAAAGGCTAACGGTTGTAATTTTTTATCGTTGATCTGATGAAGCACTGCTCCTATTGCATCATTTGATGCATCGGTATGGAGAGTAATTTTTGCATTTGTAGTTGGATAAGCTAATAATGTTGAATTAGCTAAATCCATTTTGCATTTTTGGAATGCCGCGATGCTATCCTCATCCCATATGACTTTACTGTTGTCCCTTTTTTTGTTTCCTTTAATGAGTCGTTGCAATTTACCTTGAGTGATAGCTGCTTGTGGAATGAAACGACGATAGAAGTTATTCATAGCAATGAATCTTCGAAGTTCATGTGCTACGGTTGGTTGAGGATAATCGATAATTGCTTGAACTTTGGTAGGTAGTGGTTTAATTCCATGTGATGTAATTAAATGGCCAAGAAAAGTGATTTCTGATTTAGCAAATTGACATTTTCCTAAATTTATTGTAATACCATATTCTCTAAATTTTTCGAAAACCATTCTTACATGTTGTTCATGTTGAATTACATTTTCAGATGCAATGCAAATGTCATCGATATATTTAATTACAAAATCGAAATCTGATAATACTTCATCAATAAACCGTTGAAATACTTGAGCTGCATTAGAGAATCCAAAACCCATATACAAAAATTCAAATAATCCAAAGGGAGTAATAATTGCTGTTTTCTTTATGTCTTCTTCAGCAATTTGTATGTGATTAAATGCTTTTTCCATGTCCAATTTGGTGAAAATTTTTTTACCTTGTAGGACATGCGGAAAATCATGGATATGTGGTAACGGGTATCTATCTGGAACTGTGATACGATTTAACTGACGATAGTCACCACATGCTCTCCAATCTCCGTTTGGTTTTTTTACTAAATGTAATGGACTTGCCCATTCACTATTTGACTTACGACAAATACCCTGTTCCATCATTAATTGAAATTCTTTCTTAGCTGCTTTCAATTTTTCTGGACCCAATCTTCTTGCCTTGGCAAAAACTGGTGGGCCTCTTGTAATTATATGATGTTTAACATTAGTTTTCTTACCTTGTTTTTGAGATGAAGGTATTGTTAAGTCCTTGTATTCTTCGATGAGACATTTAAATTTTGTATCTTGTTTGATCGTGCTAATTTTTTGAACTGCTTGATTTGTTTGCTGCATGATAGCGTTGACTTCTAATGTTGTTGTGGTATCGATCAGTTTTTTCTTTTTTAAGTCGACCAATAATCCATATTTTTTAAGAAAGTCTGCTCCAATAATTGGTTTTGAAACATCAGCAACTAAGAATGACCAAGTGAAAGAACGCCTTAAACCTAGATTTAACTTTAAAACTTTTTCTCCGTATGTTTTTATTTTAGTATCGTTTGCCGCATAAAGGAAAAAATCTGTTGATGCTGTTGGTTTATTTTTTGGGTTTGGGGGAATTAGTGACAAATCTGCTCCCGTGTCAATTAAAAAACGAAAATTTGTATACTTATCTTTAACGAATAAACGGCTATTTTCATTGATGTCTAATTCACCCACCGCTGGAGATGAATTACTACTTAGTTTTCCGGTGATTTTTTGAAATTGCATGGTGGAATGCATTTCTTGGCACGTTCCTTGAATTTATAATGATACCAGCACATTTCATAACTTTTTGATTTTGAACGTTCTCGATGTCCAGATCTTGATGAAGAGCGATTTCTCTTGCGACTTCTGTTAATTACAGCCTTCAATTCTGAAATTTCTTTCCGAAGTGTTGCCACTTCATTAGATGCCTCAGAAACATTACTTATGTTAGAAATTTCCAGAATTTTGTCTGCATTCTGCGCCATTTTTTCTACACTTTCTGCATTTGCAACAATTCCTTGAATTTGTGATGGTAAACGTTCTAAAAAAAGAGTTTGCAGCATACTATCCGACATGGATCCATTTGCCAAGTCTCTCATTTTTTTGAGTAAACGGGATGGCGTTATATCATCTAAACGTAGCTCTTGTAGTAATTGTCGAATACGTTTAGTTTCCGAATCCGTAAATTCGGCGATTAACTGTTTTTTTAATGATTCATATTTGTCATCTGCAGGTGGTTTTCTTAAAATATCTGCGATAGCATCCAAATATCTAGAATCTAAAACACTAACTACAGTATCAAATTTTGTTGAATCCTGTGTAATTCCTGCCGTACGAAATTGACTTTCCACCTGAATGAACCATAAATCTGGTTTTTGTTGGTAAAAAGGTGGTAGTTTTGCTGATACCCGAAAAATTTCTTGATTTCTTGGCGAAGAATTTCTTTGTTGCTGGCTTAATTGTAGTTCGAATTGTTCTTTTTGTTGTTGCAACTGTAACTTCATTTCTTCTATTTGTTTTTGAAGTTCAGTATTTTCTGAATTCTCCATAATACTCATTTTTGCGATTTTTTAATAAATATCGGGGTCACCAATTTGGTTTATTTAAATATAAATAATCCTTTTTTGTTTTATTAAAAATTAATAATCGCAGAGTATTTTTTATATGTTATATTTTCGATTCCAAGAAAAAACTAAACTAAATTAAAACTTGACCCACTGCCATTGAAAACCAAAAACAATCAAATTGAAATAAGTAGTGAACGAATCACTTAAACAACAAGTAATTAACAACAAGTAATTAACAACAAGTAATTCCCCACAAACTTATGTAAAATGTTTTGTAAAAATTAGGGCTTCCAGTGTAGAAGATACTGTGATAAGCACTACCGGTTTCATCGAATTCAGCTGCCTTCCTGGCAGGAAATACTTCTTCTGGTGGGTTCATCAGTGGTCTGACCTTGTCGTACAGTCCCGAGGGCATTACGTTTTCTATTACACGCTGAAATAAATAACTAGATCCTTCCATTCAATATATGAAGTCGTTTGCTTACATCAATGTCATCCTGGGTGAAAGTTTCTGGATCTTCACCCATCATATTCGCCAAGTGACGCTTTCCAATTTTGAAACTCCAGATTTTGTGTCTTCATGAATTCATCATGTTCCCGAGCTCTTTCCAAATACGCCTTCATTGCCTTGCTTATTTTCTGTTTTTTACAGTGGCAGGAGCTGCCGAGACATTCACTTCTTCCGAGTAATTTCTTTGCTGTAATATTAAGAATGTTAATTATCAATATTATCCTAATTTAACATACTTATTCCACTTATTTGTTTTATTAAAAATAAATTTATAATGCACATGTTTCTTCTGGAAATTTTAAGGTTATGTTTACTTTTGCCGGCGTATTTTCTATGAAAAACTTCCAGTTCGAAGAATCACATTTGAATTCACTCCTAATTTTACAAATTTACTAACTAATAACTTATTAACTAAAATTGATCGTAACAGCGAACAATTAAATGGAAAAACTCCACTCATATTAATTCAAACTCGACTCCACCAAATTCAAGTCCAATTCAATTTATAATGCACATGTTTCTTCTGGAAATTTTAAGGTTATGTTTACTTTTGCCGGCGTATTTTCTATGAAAAACTTCCAGTTCGAAGAATAACATTTGAATTCACTCCTAATTTTACTAACTAATAACTTATTAACTAAAATTAATCGAAACAGCGAACAATTAAATGGAAAAACTCCACTCATATTAATTAAAACTCGACTCCACCAAATTCAAGTCCAATTCAAATTATAATGCACATGTTTCTTCTGGAAATTTTAAGGTTATGTTTACTTTTGCCGGCGTATTTTCTATGAAAAACTTCCAGTTCGAAGAATAACATTTGAATTCACTCCTAATTTTACTAACTAATAACTTATTAACTAAAATTAATCGAAACAGCGAACAATTAAATGGAAAAACTCCACTCATATTAATTAAAACTCGACTCCACCAAATTCAAGTCCACCAGCTGACAGCTGTTTTACCCTCTCCTTCTTCTCTGTTATGACGGTTAAAAGAAAAGATTCTGTAAATTTATTTATTTATTTTTTATTATAGAAGATGGCGCTGAAGCTTATAGCAAGCAAAACTGCATAAAATTTGAATAAAAATTTAAAAACTTTTTTCATTTTAATTATTATGGTATCCAGAAAAAATTACTACAGGGCAAATTAAATTAATTCACAAAAAAATTTCTGGATTTTCATAATAAATTTGATAATTAAACAACTAAATACTGATTTACTTATTTTAAACTATGTTAATAACTTATGATTTCATGTTTTTCTGAAACCTGCATCATGTGAAAACAATTATATTTAATATCAGTTACACAATACACAATTATTTAAAAGAAAAAGTAAAAAATCCATTTGTGGTTATTGCCTACGAGTATGCAATGAACTTTGTTAATAAAATGCGACAAATATAATTTAATTTTCTTCATTATTACTGATTTTTGAATATGTCAACGTTTAATTTAACTAACTAGTATTAAATAGCTAACTATTTTCGGTAATTTCGAATTGGTAGTAAGCAATAAAACCCGGAAATGTCGATGTATAGATACATATCAAAGATGCCCATTAAACCGTTAAAATTAATCAATTTGAAGAAAAAAATTATGCGAAATGATTTCATGTGCCAAAAATTAGTGAGATATCTCCGAAAATAGAAAGTTTTATTTCTCAAAAAATGCAAATTGCTGCTTACGCAGTTTACGACATTCCTCGTGTTTTTAACAGCACAATTTCTCTCCGATTACAATAATTATTTTAAAATATGTTCTATTTAGTTTGTAGATCAAAAATATGCAATTGGTTTATCTGTAGCATGAATAGGTGAGCTAATTTCGTTAAAAACTTATTCGCTAAAAATCAATGAAAAAAAGAAAATGGCTGCAGTGCGAAGAAAATACTAATATTAATTTCCTTATAATCTCGTTTTCTGGTTTTGAAATACATGACGGAGACCAACCAAATTTCAATCTCAATGCATTGATTTGCGAAATTTTATGGAAAAGATCTACCTAACTATATAAAAAAAAAACAACAAAAATTTATTTTTAACGATTCTATTGATGTCAAATGAACAAAACAGAAAAATGCTTTAAAGTTTTCCAGCATCCTCTTTTAAGGTAACAATTCTATTAAAAACAATCCTGTTCTTTTTGGTATCCGGATCGACAGAAAAGTACCCACACCTCTCGAACTGGAAGTTCTCGTGTCCTTTTACCCCTTTGAAATGTTCGTCAATGAAGGACTTATTTACCAGCAAAGAGTCCTTATTGATATCATTTAAGAAACCGCCCAGCTGTGGGTCTTCAGGATTAGGGTGTTTGAACAGAGGCTCATACAGACGCACCTCGATCTCCATGGGCTGCGACTTCCCCTGACTTTTGATCTGGCTTCGTGTCGACTAATTTAATTACGTATCCTGTATGACACAGCCCAACAGATTGGTCTTTGGTCAGTCGGCGATGTCCACTTTCGGGATTGTCCTTGACGTCGCTCTTGTCTATGTACACAACGTCGTTGAACGCCACCGTGTGAGATCCCTTCTTCGGGCCTTGAGGGAAGTTAGGAACTTCGATTTGAAGGCACTTTTTGGACGGGAAGTTCCTGAAGGTGACCTTCAATGGGTTCAGTACTGCGAGAACTCGTGGCGCCGTTAAATTCAGGGTGTCTCGAACGCAGGATTCTAACATTTGTGGATCCACTATCCAAAGTCACCTAGAATTGAATTTCAAAAGATCTGCTCTATAAACTGATAAAAAAAACATTCATATCTGAGTCCCAGTGACCCCCATTTGGGCGCCGAAATTATTAATCGCCTCCCCGGGGAAACCGCGCTTCCGCAATGCGGTCAGGGTGAACAATCTTTTGGGCATTTGCCATTTGCTAGAAGCTTCTTGATCCAATGGATGCTTGTGCTTCAAATAAAATTAGTAAGAGTAACCGAGATCTAGATTTCTCTATATGAAAGCGAATTAATTACAGGTAACAATTGAATCGCGCTGATCAGGGGAGTCGCGTTAGTGACGCAGTCAGATCGACGATCGTCGGGAAATTCTCCTTAACTGCTAAAAGAATTCCAGCTCTATGTAACGCAATCACTGGTTCCCGAATTTCAACTGCATCCAATCCAAATGATAAGGAAAATCGTTTGGCTAATTCTTTTAGCTCAGTAAACTCCTGTTAATTTCGCGAAATTGTTGTTTATTTTGCGTTTCTACATTCCATTTAAGGTGATCCAAAACAAAACCTATTTCAGTGAAGTTAAACCGAAAAACCAAAATGAATTTGAACAAATCAGTTGAATAACTTCCCCTGACTTTTGATTTGGCTTCGTATCGACTAATTTAATTACGTATCCTGTATGACGCAGCCCAACAGATTGGTCTTTGGTCAGTCGGCGATATCCACTCTCGGGATTGTCCTTGAAGTCGTTCTTGTCTATGTACACAACGTCGTTGAACGCCACCGTGTGAGATCCCTTCTCCGGGCTTTGACGGAAGTTAGGAACTTCGATTTGAAGACACTTTTTGGACGGGAAGTTCCTGATGGCGACCTTCAATGGGTCCAGCACTGCGAGAACTCGTGGCGCCGTTAAATTCATGGTGTCTCGAACGCAGGATTCTAACATTTGTGGATCCACTATCCAAAGTCACCTAGAATTTGAATTTGAAGAGATCTGCTCTATAAACTGATAAAAAAAACATTCATATCTGAGCCCCAGTGACCCCCATTTGGCCGCAAAAATTATTAATCGCCTCCCCGGGGAACCGCGCCTCCGCAATACGGTCAGGGTGAACAATCGCGGATCGTCCCAGTCCTTGACAATTCCCTCGGTGATAAGTTTCCCGATATTCCGTTTCGACACCACAGTGTAGTTTACATTGAGTCGCCCGTACTCCCACGGGACATATATGCATGTCAATATTACCGCTTTAGACGAAATCAAATGGGATGATCGACTTCCGCTGTCCCCCTTGTTGTCTCTATCCTTCCGTGGCACTTTCGGACTTCTCTCCGATCGTCTTCCTCCGTAGTCATCTTCCACATCCTCTGAATTCACAGAATCACTCCAATGTACACTGTAATCTCTGCTCATTCTTATACTACCGCTACCGCCGCGTCTGCTCCAGCTGTTTCCCACATGATACAAAGTGTAACCTCGCGTAGAAGGACCTCTCATATTGGATCGCCCACCTCTCGAACTGGGTCGCTTCTGCCCATGATGAGATTTGCTGGAATCAACTTCCTGTTGCTTATCATCCAAATTATCTTTTTTATTCGCTTGTGAAGTGGAATCATTATCCTTTTTGACTTCCTCACCAGCATCCTTTTCAATTTCACCTTTCGTCGCTCCTGGTTGAGGAGATTCGCCTTTCTTCGATTGATTTTCACCAGCAACTGAGTGTTCAACAGCATTGAACGTAGCTGAAGCGTATTGCTTCTCGGAATTATTCTGTTTTGCTTGCTCCTCGGCTACAGTTTCCGACCAAGCTTTCAAAATAGGACTTTCGCATCTTCGCAATATCTGGGTGGGAGTGATTGAGGATTGCTGCTGCAGGGGATTCGACATTGTAATCTGATTCGATCCACTAGCATCGTCCTTCTTTACTTCTCCATCGGACTTCGCATCCTTCTTGCTACTCTCCAGCAAACTTTTCGTTTGAGGTCGTTGCAAAATTTGCTTTGGCTGTGAGATCATTTCCTCATTCATATTGTCATGTTTTGGTATACTTTGTTCACTGGAAAAACTATCCCGTCTGCGTTTCATGTCCGATTCAGTTGCTACAGCCCAAGATCCAAACAAACGCGCTGACTCGCCACTCTGCAACTGATTATTATCATTCTGGTTCTGTTCATCATTGGACGACACACTTCTTTTACGTTGCGTAGCCAATTGAGGTGTAACATTTCCCAGACGTGACGATTCACCAAGGGAATTACGACCAGTTGAATCACGTCCACTGTTACTAAAACGATCATCATCTTCAGAGTCTCCACGACGCGACGTCGAGATGAGCCCATATTGAAATTATCATTACCACGTTCGTTTCGTCGTGCCTGAAACATTTCATTCGAAGGATTGTGGCGCAATTGCTGCTGTTGTTTGCAGTTTTGGGAATGAATATATATGGGGTCGTACTGTTGTACAAATGGCACTGGCTTTTGACCAGTATCCGAGGTCCCATGATGATAAAGGTTTGGGACTTGATGAGTGGCAGTGATTGATCTCACGGTAGAAGTGTTACCTGAATCTCGACTTCGAATTGCTCCACTACCGATTTGTTGATGCGATAATCCAGGTGTTGAGGATGGTCCTCGATCTTGTTGTTGTTGCTGACGTGCAAAACGATGTGGTAAATTATTTTGGAAGTGCGCAGAAAATTGATTTTTACTTCCAATAGGAATTCCTCGTTTTCCGGATGCATTACCATCGTAATTATCCTTGTATGATGAGTCCCGTTCCCTCTGAATAATATCCCTTTCATATTTGTCGTAACGACCGTAGTCTCTGTTTTCTCTAATATCTCGGCTATCTCTGGTATAAGGATCTTCTCGGAACAGCGGCTATATGGTTCCCAGACCAGGAAGGGTAAGTCAAGGGCAGGGCAGAGGTTTTGTTTGGATCGAGTGCAGCGGTGTGACTTTCTTCAGTTGCTATTTTACACCAAACGAGTCAATCCGAGATTTCCGCAGCAAGGTAGACAGTCTTGAGGATGAAATCATGAGGATAACTGGAAATATAGTCGTTGCAGGAGATTTTAATGCAAGAGCACGTCGGAGCGGTTTCAACTTTCCGCCGCCCTGGGTGTATGGAGATAATACCCGACGTCTATTTTGCTTCAGAGGCCTTGACTCCACGCATCTGTAATTGGAGAGTTCTGGAGGATTACTCGGGGAGCGATCACCAGTATATTGCTTTTGAAATACAGGAATTTAGGGAACGTGAACAAGTCATAAGGATCAAGTGGAACGTCGAGAGGATGGACAACGTAAGTTTTGAGAGAAATCTGGCGAGATATGAGCGGAGGATGAGCGGTGGTGATAGAAGGGACCCAGCGGGCCTAGTCAATGCAACTATGGAAGCCATTACGTCAGCATGTAAGGCTTCGATGCCCCAAAAGAGACCACGTCACAATAAAAACCCTGTTTACTAGTGGACGGCGGAAATAGCTGAGATGCGCGGAAAATCCCTTCGGCTTCGAAGGATTGCACAGCGGGCGATCAACCGAGTGGAAGCTAACCAAAGGTCGGTAGATTTTAAAAAGGCTAAAAAAGAATTACGACTGGCGATACACCAGAGTAAGACTCGATGCTGGCGGCAGTTAATAGAAGACGTCTATAGCGACCCTTGGGGACTAGGATATAAGCTGGTGACGAAAAAGCTTGGGAGCCTAAAGCCTCCGAGCCTGATGGAGGCAGAGGATATGGAAACAATAGTGGAAGCCCTCTTTCCATCGCATCCGATGAGGACTAGAAGCGACATCGATGGGAACAACGGTACTCCATTACCGCGTGGGCTTGACACATGATGAATTCCGGCAAGTCTTTTAAGAGAAACCCCTTCGTTGGCTTTAGAAGAACGTCAGCCCAATACAGCGCTAGCCATTTATTGAATGAAGCTCCGAACAGGAGACAACAATGAAAGACTCAGCCTTCTTTTTAGACTGAGTCGTCGTAGCCTAGAACGAAAAATGAATACTGCAAGAACGTGCTTATTGCGAGACTTCGTACCGCAGCACCTTGGTCTTGACCATATCACAAGAACTGAAGTTGTAGCGAGGAACCAGGCCTTGCCAAATGGCATATAGATGGAGACATGCAAGAATGCAATGCAATTGTAGCAATAGATGGGACATATGTCTACATTCAGAAGTCCAGCAACTTCCTGTTTCAGCGGCAAACATATAGCGTGCACAAGTATACGAATTTGTTAAAACCATTTCTTATTGTATGTTGCGATGGATACATATTAGCTGTTACTGGGCCCTACGCAGCTACGATGTCAGTTGCCGTTATAATGCGAGGCCTAATAAACGAGAACGAAGACAACCCATTTCATCATTTTTTTTTTTTACCGGGTGATGTGTTCATTTTTGACCGTGGCTTTCGAGACGTAATTCCAGAAATTGAGTCGTGTGGGTATCAGGCGCATATGCCTATAAGCAAACGGCGCGGCGTGGTGAAGACCAGTTAACGACGTTAGAGGCAAACAAAAATCGATGTGTTACGTTGTGCCGCTGGGTTGTCGAAGTCGTCAACGGACGTTTCAAGCATGATTTTAAGCTATTTAGGCAGGATTTTTTTAATAGCGCCATGCACCATATGATGGACGATTTTAGAGTGGCTGTTGCTTTAACCAATGCATTTCATACGTTAATTGAGAATAGCACGCACGCGGAAGAATTTTTGCGAATTATAAACGAGAGGATGCATGAATCAAATCGCTTGGGTACCTATATTACTGAAATGAATATAAATAGACAGCGAGCTAGTTTCCATAACATCGAAGCCGATGTTATCGGAAAGGATGAATTCCCGATATTAACACATGAAGATTTAGTTTTGTTTGCACTTGGGACGTACCAAATAAAACTTGCGCACAGCTACTACAGCGAACATATACGTAATGGCGTATATCACATTGAAGCAGCAAGAGACAGTGTTTTAAATAATATTGCAGACTTTGGGATTGACCGCGATAACGCTATGTTGCTACGCGCAAGGATACAATCTAGACACGCACGTGCGAGATTGTACTACACGTACGTAATGATACACAGCAATTTAAACGGCAGAGACGCTATATCTAATTATTATTGTTCCTGGCCTGCCTTTCTAGCATGCGAACTTTGGGTTGCTGTGCGCACGTTATGCTGATTGTGTGGTATTTTGGATGGGCGAAACACCAACCCATAATAAAACTCCCAGCTGCAGATCTACATAATATAATTTTATATGAAGACTTATGAAGCAAGTTATTTTTTATCATTTTATTCTATTATAAAACCTAGGTTACATCAAAGACTTGAAGAATACCATTGTAAAGCATTTTCAATGTTGTTTTATTCTTAGTGCGTAGTCCTTTTTGGTACAGTTATTTACTTAACAAGATAGCAAAATCGATTTTTGCCAGATTAACCAAACCAATGTGTATTTTATAGTTATATTCACAGAAAATATAAAAAAAAATTTTCTCATTTAATTATAAATTATTACTGCCGTTATATTTGTCAATGATTTCTGATAAAAATCTTTTAGGATTTAGTGGACTATTGAGATATATACATCTCTTTACTGGTGGAAAACACATTCATACACGTAGCGAAAACAGATAGTTTCATATAATAAAGCCGTTAAAAGAAGTTTTTTACTATATTCCATCTATTTTGACAAATAATATTAACTGAAAGAAAGAAAAGATGACTTGATTTTATGTTAATTTATTTTATGCACAGTGCAAACGCTGTCATTTTTACATTATTGCTACAAAAAAGCAATATCTTTTTTTGGTCATAACTACTAAATGCCAGCATTTTTTTTTTTTTTGTGTAATAGTAAAAGTTGTTGCGTATTTAATGTATTGTTCGGCTACATAGGTCTCGTTAGTGGTGGGCATTTGGACCAAACTCCATACATTTCTGCCCATTGCCCTTTGATGAAATCATTATTGTATCTGACCTCGAGGTTGCCGCAATCAGGATAACAACCGGCACCCCGGTAACAATTTGTAACATATACCTCCCAAACAGCACGGCTTTCAATTCAAATAACCTCCAGTGAGTCTTAGATCAACTGCCAGCTCCCGTTGTACTACTCGGTGACTTTAACGGCCACAACCGGATATGGGGATCACATCTCACCGATGCCCGTGGAAGAATTATTGAGGAATTCATCGAGACCAGCAATAACCTTATCCTAATGAACAATGGTGCCCACACCCACTTCAACAGCAGTACTGGCAACCACAGCAGCATCGACCTGACCCTAATCTCCAACAATCTTGCCCATAACTTCGAATGGATGGCATTAGAAGACCCTCATAACAGCGACAACTACCCGATCATTATAGAGGATACACGACACGATAATGGAAACAACCCACCTAGACATCCCAAGTGGATGTTGAATAGAGCGGACTGGCACTTATTTCAAAGAGGATTACTTCATGATTCCAGCGAACTCCTAGATCCTATAAACTTTCCCACGTTGCCCATCAACCTTATCCTACAGAACTTCACTGATCTTATTTCCAAAGCTGCCAAATACCAGGGTACGTAAATGCTCGCTCGGGAGCGGCTCCGGAGCGGCTCTTTTTGCGAGCTCGGGCTCGGGAGCTGGCTCGTGAGCTGGCTCTTGAGCTCCTGGCTCGAATGCGTCAGCATAACAAGAAGAAATCGCACCGAGTCGCAATTCATGCCGCATGCCGTTGTTATGATGTGAAGTTGTATATTTCTGCCGTTGCGGGCAAATCTTTGGACAGCCAATTATTCACTTATTGAGCTTAAAATTTGCAGATATATTCACTGTCGATGACAATTAGTATTCTTCTCAAATTTGTCTCCCTTTATATATATTATAATATATTATAATTTAGCATTTTGTATTGTGTAATGTAGGGAAAATGAAATTGTATATTTTATGTACCCTCCCGAAAGGGCCGGTTTCCATGGTTTCCGGAACCAATAGGTACAAAGAGCTTCACTCTAAGTATCACCCAATTATCTGTAAATATCTGTTTTACTAAGAATATTAATTGTCATCGACAATGAGTGTATCTGCAAATTTTAAGCTCAATAAGTGGATTAATTAGCTGTCCAAAGATTTGCCCGCAACGGCACAAATATACAACTTCACATCATAACAACGGCATGCGGCATGAATTGCGACTCGGTGCGATTTCTTCTTGATCTGCTGACGCATTCGAGCCAGGAGCTCAAGAGCCAGCTCCCGAGCTCCGGCTCGCAAAAGGAGCGGCTCCTCAATCGAGCTGCTTCTTTCGGCTAGAGAGCTCGAGCCATTTGAGGGCTCTTGAAAAAACCGGCTCCGGCTCCGAGCCGGGAGCCCAAAATTTAAGGAGCCACTCCAGGCGGCTCGCTCGGGAGCAGCTCTTTTTCGAGCTTTTACGTACCCTGGCAAATACTCGATTGCAAAACAAATCCTCCTAAAGACTAAGAAAACTGCTCCGTGGTGAACAAGGATTGCGCTGAGAAAATTAAAGACGCCAAAAGAGCCTACCGAAAGTATACTAAGGAGAAAAGGGTAGAAAACAAAATATCGTTCCAAGTTAAAAGAGCTGCTGCCAGAAGAGCCGTCAAACAAGCTAGGAGAGACCACTGGCAACAATTCTCATCATCCCTAAACCATCAAACCTCACTAACAATAATCTGGAACAAAATACACCATATTTCAGGTAACCACGCTCCTGCAGCGACCCCCAGGCTTAACATCAACGAAACACTGATCACTGACCCTAACCGCATCGCTAACAGTTTCGTCGAGTGCTTCGCCACTAACTCGGCCGATAACAATTACTCCGAGGATTTCAAGAAAAATAGTTCCAAATATAATGAAAGCAACGACACATTTATCTGCAACCCTGGACTGAATTGGATAAATAAACCCTTCACCAGCAATGAATTGCACCACGCTATATCAAACTGTAATAACAGCAGCCCCGGACCGGACGATATCCCCTACGCCTTCATTAAGAATCTACCTGAAGCCTACTTGAACCATTTGCTATCAATATACAGGGTGTTTTGAGGGGGGTTGCAGATATTTTGCATATGGATAGGGGGGGTCATTGTGAATATTTTGAGCCATATATGCCTTAAGCCGGAGGTACACGATACGGAAAACGTCGTATTTATAAGCGATACACCGTATTTCATATCGTGTGACTCGACGATAAGCAATATGGTGTATCGCTTATAAATATCCCAAAAATTTCGGAATATTTTCGGCACATCCAAGCAATTTGCGGGGTACAAATTTCCCGAGTCACACCATACAAAACTTTATGAACACAGTTTTGAGATTACTGCTCTTACGGGCGGCACGGCGTCGCGGTAATCTGTGAATTGCAAAATACAGGTTGCAAACTCATTTTTGCTTATCGTGTGACTCGATGTGTCAAAAGTGACATCCACAAAGATATTTCCTTATAAATATGACGTTTTCCGTATCGTGTACCTCCGGCTTTAGTCCAAAGTCGCATGGTTTTTGAGATATTCGCAAAATTCCGATTTTCTGCTAATCAGGGGTGTTATAGCGGTTAACAGCCAATAATGCATCTAATTAGAGTTTTTTGTCGGACTCATTTGTGTTTTTTTGTTTTCCTATGAAATAGTCCACCGAAAAAAAATGTTACCGCAGCGTACAAGGTCCAAAATAAAAAAATAAAGTCAAAATAATACCAAGGAAAGTAGTTTTTCGCATCAGTCTTGTAAGTTCCGTTATCTGTAACAAAGAAACTACCCAGTGTATCACCCTTCAAATAACTTGAAAACATCCTTGATTTGTATCCTTTCCAATGATGTTTATCATACTCCACCAGCCGCCTGCGTTTTCTCAGAAAACGATTTTTGAATGGACGAGCCTAACTAATTTTTAAAAATAATCAAAACTTAAACTTGCTTACACAAGGGGAATTTCTCGTACTTGAGTCGAGCGGTCAATTTTTGGATAATGTGTCTCGGCTTGTGCAAACCAGGCGTAACACAAATCTGTTATTATCCAGCACGTGTTGAGATTAATTGCTAATACTGTCTATTTGATTCATGTTTCCAATTCCAAGTTCTTTCTCTATTTGGAAGTTCTGCTTAAATTAGTTTTGAACCCTTTTTACATTGAACTTTTTTTGCTTTTATTTTTGATTTTTGAACTTTTTGAAAATTGGGATGACTGCGTTTACGAGTTTTGAAAACGCGGACATAATTTTTATGTACGGACGTGCTAATGGAAGTGCAACTAGGGCTCCAGAAACGTATGCAAACATCAACCGCTCGAATACGAGAAACTTCAGCTTGGTTTAAGTTTTGATTATTTTTAAAAATTAGTTAGGCTCATCTATTCAAAAATCACTTTCTGGGAAAACGCAAGTAGCTGGTGGAGTATGATAAACATCATTGGAAAGGATACAAATTGAGGATGTTTTTAAGTTACTTGAAGGGTGATACACCGGGTAGTTTCTTTGTTACAGATAACGGAACTTACAAGACTGATGTGAAAAACTACTTTCCTTGGTATTAGATTGCCTTTATTATTTTATTTTGTACCTTGTACGCTGCAGTAATATTTTTTTTCGGTGGACTATTTTATAGGAAAACAAAAAAACACAAATGAGTCCGACAAAAAACTCTAATTAGATGCATTATTGGCTGTTAACCGCTATAACACCCCTGTTTAGCAGAAAATCGGAATTTTGCGAATATCTCAAAAACCATGCGACTTTGGACTAAGGCATATATGGCTCAAAATATTCACAATGACCCCCCCTATCCATGTGCAAAATATCTGCAACCCCCCTCAAAACACCCTGTATAATTACATCTGGACCGACCAATGCTTTCCAGACATGTGGAGGAAAGCGATTTTAATCCCCATACCTAAACCCAACAAAGACCAAACAATAATAAAAAATTACACGCCCATAGCTCTAACTTACAATCTATACAAAATACTAGAAAAAATTATATCGAAATGGCTCAGATGGCTGCTGAAAAAAAACAATTTGATCTCCAAGCTCCAATTTGGCTCCCGAAGTATGCGATCTATCTACCCTGCTAGTAAACCTCGAATCAGACATGTGTGATGCCCTTGCATCTAACCTCCATCTCCTGATCGTATCTCTAGACATAGAGAATGTATACGAAATGGTCTGGACCAAAGGAGTGAAAAGACAACTGAAGAAACTCGGATTCTCAGGTAATTTCGTAGCCTTTATTTCTAACTTCCTCACAGAACGAGCAATAAGAGTAAAAATAGGAAACGTACTATCTGCTAAGACTCCACTGGAGAATGGTCTTCCCCAGGGATCCGCTCTCAGTGTAATACTGTTCCTAATAGCCATAGACCCTGTACTCTCCTGTATCAAAAACCCACTTAAATGCTACATCTACGTTGATGACTTAACAATTTCATGCAGTGGCAGCAATATTAAAGTTACTCTCAAAACAGTTCAAGAAACCCTAAACACCATTCAAAACTGGGTCGACACTAGTGGATTCAAGTTTTCCGCACCAAAATCTGAAATGATGTTAATCAAACGTGGCCTCAGGAGAATCATCGACCAATTCAGCCTGACACTGAACAACCTTCCAATTAACCAAGTACAGCAAATGAAAACCCCAGGACTCACAATAGACGATAAATTAATATGGGCTTCACATTTAAAAAAACTTAAAACTGAATGCAATTACAGGCTGCGCGTATTGAAAGTATTATCCTCTATTAACTGGGGCGCGGATAAATGTATTCTACTTGCACTATACAAAGCACTAATACGTTCAAAGCTAGATTATGGAGCAATAATCTACGACTCTGGGAA
The DNA here is from genome assembly GCA_963082835.1 of Leptogaster cylindrica. Taxonomy (NCBI): domain Eukaryota; kingdom Metazoa; phylum Arthropoda; class Insecta; order Diptera; family Asilidae; genus Leptogaster; species Leptogaster cylindrica. The sequence continues at coordinate 41,924 of OY720108.1, forward strand.
ACCCTCGACTCTTAAAAATTTGGAAACGATTCAGAATACTGCATTTCGATTATCCCTGGGTACTTTTAGAACCAGCCCCGCAAGCAGTCTTGTAGCGGAAGTAGGCGAAACGCCCCTTAATATCAGAAGGAAACAACTGTGTTTAAAATATGCCGCTACTATTTCTTCAACTCCAGAAAACCCCGCATACCTGAATTGCTTCAAACAATACAGAGTGTCACAGTTTGCTGCCTCTCGATACCTGCCGAAACCACTTCGCATACGTATTCAAATCTATAGCGACAGCCTAAATTTTAATATACCACCTGCAGCGATAAGGGCTCTGGTCCACAACCCTCCCTGGTCAAAATTAGCTATAACAATCGACTGGACGCTATCAAACTATAATCGGTTGCAAACAACACCGAGCATGTATCAGCAACTATTCAAAGAACTTCAATGCCAATACTCAGAACACCATCAAATCTACACAGACAGACGGTTCTAAAATAAACGAAAAAGCTGGATATGCGATCACCACAACAGATCACATAATAGAAAACCACCGCCTGTTAGACTACAGCTCCATCTTCTCATGTGGAGCCCACGCTATACTTAATGCCATCAAGCATAGCATTGATAAACACAGGGGAGGCAAATTTGTTATCTTTACAGACTCAATGTCGTGCCTGCAGGCGATTCTTTACCAATTTAACCCTCAACCCCTAATACAACAAATACAAGATATTCTAAACCAAACAGCTGCGACCTACGATATCACATTCTGTTGGATCCCTTCGCACCAAGGAATACCTGGAAACGAGAAGGCCGACGAGTCTGCCAAGGCAGCGACAAACCTGGAAATTCATGCCCTGGCTAAGCTAACACACCAAAAGACAACCAAGCTTATTCAAGCAAAGATCAATCAATACTGGAATCATCAATGGCAACTCCTTGAACCTAAATTTCTTCACCGAGTACGCAACAATATTTTCGAGCATAGTCCAGTACTTTCCAGACCAGACTAATCTAGAATTTCAAGACTACGTATTGGGCACACCAACTTTAGCCACATCCACCTCATAACGAAGACAAATCCCAACAGATGCCCACGATGCAACAGTAGATTCACCGTGCAACACTTGCTACTAGAATGCAATAATTTCGACCTAGACAGATTCACATTTGGCTTACCCGACAACTTGAGGACTATGCTAATTGATCCCGACTCCTGTAAATAAACCATAAAGTTCCTCAAGGCTATTGGAATGCACCGGAAAATCTAATCAGATGACGCCACAGTGGTCGCTAATAACCGCTGCAGTTCCACGACCACAGCGACCTTAAATAATAAATATAAAAAAAAAAAATTCCGGGTAGGAAAGCATTATCAACCACATTACTTGATAATGCGTATAAAAAGTGTATTTCATCAGCTAAAGCCTCCATTAGTAAAGATTCTGTATTATTAATTGATGGATGGAAAAATTGTGCTACATATTATATAGAATATAGATTAGATTATATAGATAATCTAAAAATATATTTATATAATATATACATATATAGATGATCGCATAACATATGTACTAATATATCAGCACTGGCAATGTGCTGGACATTTCCTGAACTAAGTTTAAAAAAAAAAAAATTAATCCAGATCGAATGCAGAAATATTTCAAATTGCACCTTTTGTTTTAAATTAGATGTCTTTTTGAAGAGCCGGAGTATGTACTACTTGGCATAACGAAGAGGGGAAGCTGTTACTGTAAAATAAAAAAAACATCATAATAACAAACCAATATAAATACATACTTTATTTTAAAATTTGTATAAAACAAAAAGCATGAGTAGTACTAGAAGTATTTTTAATATATGTAGATTGTAGGTACTTCAAAAAAATAAAATAAAAAAATCTATAAAAAGCTTTTAATAATTAACATTAGAATTGTGGACATCCAAGGTAATGTGTGGTACATTTTAGTATCTAAGAATATCTTGCATTGGTATAATTAAGCACAAGGAATAATAGTGGAGTACTTATAGAAAAATAAACAAAATCACAATAAAACAAAGTACATATTTTTAGCACTTTCTCCTTTCTTGATTTAAAATATTCATTATAGTGAGTAACACTTCGTTATTCGGGAATAAAAGAATTTATGTAATGATACAAATGATACAACATAAAGCAACAAATAAATGAACAAACTGAAAAGAATGAGTGAATTTCGACATCATTGGTTTAATCATCATTAATTAAAATTCGAGATACATTCACAACAAGATAAAAACAAGAATGAATAATTGATGCCAATGACTTTAGTGTTGTGCAATTGGTATCATTTTTTCTCCTGCTGTTAGCTGAGGTGGAAGCGGCGCATCTACAGTGAGAACACCATCCTTGCTGAGAGATGATCTAATGGATTCAGGATTAACCCCCTTTGGCAGCAAGAACTCCCGATTGTATTCCCTGTACACACTTTTTGTGTCCGATTTTTCTTCGTGTTTGGCGTGAACCTGAAAATAATTGATTATTACAAATGATATGTAAATGTAATTGATTTACATTAAATAACTAAATCCTAGCAGAATTTTCTGCTTGTTTGTTAAATAATTCATAATTTTCTAAATGATTCGATGAGTACAAGGCATTTAACAATAAAAACAAATTATGTTGCAAATATTTTCCAAGGAATTGTACTATTTATGTAAACGAGAGATCAACTTAATAATTAATATTTTTTTATTATTATTATTATTACATACTAATTGCTAAAAAGATAATGAATGGGGAATTGACAAATGAATTATTTATAGTCATGACTCACCAATAATTTGCTGTCAACAGTTTTAACGACAATTTCCTCAGGCGCGTACTGGCTGACATCGAATCTTAGCTTTAGCACCTTATTTTCACCATCTTCCTACGTGGACGATCGGTAAGAGTTTCGGCGAGACGCCAAGAAAGAGAATTGAAATTGTGGTAAAAATAGAATTGACAAAAATTTTCAAAAAGTTTACATACTTGAATGAGCGGTGAACTTATGTCAGAAATGTATGGTCTTTGAGACAGGGCTGTGTTGTTGCTCTGGGTTGTGGTTGAGCTGGAAAAAGCATTAAGTGTTAATTACCAAATTGGTACTAGTTTGCCAATAAGACTTAATTATATATCGATTAAAAAATGGTGAGCATACACTGGAGAATTAAAATTGAATTAGAATTGAATCTTATTGGTTTGGTAGGTAGAATTTTTTATGTCCTACCATATCAGAATTTTCGGTGTGAATATGAATACAGTAACAAGAACTTTTCAATCACATCTTCCGTTTATTATTTTAAAAAGTACATTTTTAAATAGTTTAATATAAACGAATGTTAAAATGTTAAAATATAATAACAATTAAATTTAAATGACATTATAATATAGTTAAATTAATTAACGATATAATAGTTAAATTAAATAGTTATATTCACTCAAAGTCAAACTAAAAATATTTACATAGTACCGCATAGCAGGACAGTGTAACTGCTCCCATTGCCGGCAATGTATTCTTGCCATCCCGCAAAGCGGGATAGTATGTTGCCGGCCTAACTGCGTAGCCTCATCCCGCAAAAACGCACACCGCTCAACAGCATCCCGCGAAACGGGATAGTATGTCGCCGGCCTTACACTATCCCGCCACGCGGCACGAAATATCTGAGAACCGTCATCAGTTGAAATTTGCCCGTGTCAAACATTACTTTTCTTCAAAAATCGTCCCGCAGAACAGGATGGTGTGACTGCTACCACTTGATTCAATGTTCTCTGGGCTTTGTCCCGTAGTCCCGTTCTCCCGTTCTGCGGCCGCAGCTTCCCGCTGTTTTTAGCGGGTGCCGCGTAGCAGGACAGTGTAACTACGCCCATTAGCCTTAACTATAATGTACTACGTTTAGTTGAACTCGAGTTAGTGGTCATGGAAACGCAAGTTTCGTTAAATCCAAGTTAACTCCACGAAAAAGGTCGGGTTGAATTGAGTTCTAACACCAAATGCCAACTATTAACTCAACTCCTCAAGTACATGGAAACACTTCAGGTTAAGCGGCCGTTTTATTAACTCAACGATAACTTAACTCCAACTCAACCTTGCACATGGAAACGTAGTAATTGACTTAAGACAACTTGAGTGCGTCATAAGATTCTGTACGGTTATATGAGATGCCATATTGACAACTACAATCTGTCTTAAGACAAAGTTCGTTAAGTTTTAAAAATGTTCGTCAAGAATTAAGTGTACGCACGCGACCGAACAAATCTTAAGCAACTTAAGCAAAGTGACAGGTTAGGACAAAAGTAAACAAAGTGCGTAGTTGCCGGTTGAAACTTGCTTTTTTCTAAATGTAAAATTTAGTTATATTTTGCATATATAGTGTATATTTAGCATATATAATAACATTAATAATAATGTACAGCATGCTAAATGTAATTAAATTTTACCTTTTGAAAAAAGCACGCATCAAATAGTGACACTTTGTTTACTTTTATAGCTGTCACTACTCACTTTACTTAAGTTGTCTTAAGATCATTATAGTTTGACTCAAGATTGACAAAGATTTGACAGTTACTTCATAAATCTTAAGCTAAATTTAACGAAGAATATTGAGCTGTCTTAAGATCATTATAGTTAAGGCTATTGCCGGCAATTAATTCTTGGCATCCACAAAACGGTATGGTATGTCGCCAAACCCATCACTTAAAACCGCATAAAAATCGAACTACAATAGTAGTTTTGGAGATAAATGGCGACATTGGTTTGCACAAACAAACATCCTCTCACTCCAAACGCATATACTATCTCCGTACCGTCGTGGGTAAAAAAGATATAAATTAACATAGTACTTGTGTGTTTTTGAGTATTTCGCTTATCTTATGCACAAAATAACAACCTTGTTTACTTTTGTCTAAACATGCACAAAAATTAAATACGTTTGCACCACTACGGACACTGTCGACGACAAAAACCGTTGATAAATAGTTCTCCACCGTAAAGAGCTACCGCTACAAATGTGACAGGAGCGTCATATTACGTGACGGTCTGTGTTAACGCTAGGCCTGTGCGATTGTTCGATTAATCGATACCGTTATCGATTATTTTTTTCATCGCCGATGAAAAATGAAGTGCCGATTTCGATTGTGGTAATCGATAATCGTTTAACAAGTGTCGATTATTAACGATTGTCGATTTTTACCGATTGTCGATTATTAACGATTGTCAATTATTAACGATTGTCGATTATTACCGATTGTCGATTATATAAACGATTGTCGATTATATAAACGATTGTCGATTGTAGGCGATTTCATTTAAACGATTCGTTGCAAATGATTATCAATATCGCTTATTCTGTCACACACACCCACAACGTGACAAAACTGTATGCTGTGTCACCAGCAGTCCTGTCCGTCCGCCCCCTTCTCATTAGCCGTCTTTGATATTGTTCTGTCATGTTCGGACGTTGAGTCGTGATACTTGTCAATGGTCCATTGAAAACAATAGATTTCATGATCAACAATTACCATTATCAACATGTACAAACCAATGCGACATTCAATTTATCGATTGTTAAAACTAAGAATTGACAATCGATTTGACAATCGGAATCGACAATCGATTTGACAATTGGAACTAACCGATTGTAAACAATCGACAATCGATTTGGCAACCGGAACTAAACGATTGTAAATAATCGATTAGGTTTACGATTGTCGATTCCCAGCAATCGTATCGAAACACTTTTCGATTAATACTTTCATCGTCGATTGTCGATTAATTTTAACAATCGCACAGGCCTAGTTAACGCTACCTTAGAAACCACTACCGCAGCATTCCATTGATCATTTTTTTATGACGTCACCCACCGTAATAATTCGGCCGCTACATGATGGTACCGCTTCGTAGGAAACCAGAGCTTAACACGCATTTCTTGTTCAGGCAACTTAGCCAGTTGTCGCCTTTGCAGACGGGGAGGGTAGGGAAAGGGGGCAAAACGATTTCTCATTGGCATTTGTATTTTTCAATGGATCGTGAGTTGATGTATATGACGGGGAGGGTGACGTAAACAGCGAACACGATATTTCGTTATCCAATTTTCATTCATGACTTTAGGATTTTCGCATACGTTCCAGAAAAGGAGTGTGCCTTGCTTTTAGGAATCTGGGGGCAAAGCACTGCTCCCGCTAAGTCGAGCAAAAGAGCGGCACGGCCGTACCATCCTTTTCTCGAAACAGTTCAGGTCATTTTCGACCCCCCTATAACTTCGTTGTGGATAAAACTAGAAGCCTGAATTTTCAGTAACCAAGCAGGCATTGTATAAACAGGGTATATTTCATATTTCATTCAATTTTAACCAGTAGTTTACGAATTATAACTAGTCAAAGTTTCTTAATTTTGTCACTCACTCACTCACTGACTGACTGACCGTTCACCAAAACTCTAAAGGCCGAAACACATTAATGCCGATGCCGGCATTCTGCGGCATCGCGCTTGCAACACACACTATGTTATGAAGTAGCACACATTACAGCTTCGCCGAGGTGGCATAATGCCGGCATTGTCGGATAATTCCGACGTGCTGGATTTCTCCAAGCATCGAGGCGGCCTCCTGTCACTTTTGTTTACATTTTGAATCGGATTTTTTTGTATCGTTTGGTTTGTACGTGCATCATATGACTTCTCAGGTAAGAAAAGTGATTATATATAGTTATTTCTGTTCACGACATCTCTCTTTAAGGAAAATATGGATACATTCTCATTGCAGCAAAAAATTCTTCATGATCCCTCTCCTTCATTATTCTGAATGTTTGGACTGTAAATCCATGAATGTCACGGGTAGTCCATAGCTCACGTACCCACAATCTTTTTTGCGTCGCTAAACTAAAATTTATTAACTGCAACAGCAAACTAAATGCAGTTGCAACATTTTCTACTTCACTCTCAGCCAAAACTTTAACAAAACTACTGATTTGCAACTCACAAAGCCGCTGTTAGCTGCCAGATGCTGTAATGTGTTCGCGATGCCGATGCCAATGCCGGCATCGGCATTCTCAATGTGTGTCGGCCTTGAGGCACTTCTAGCAGACACAGAAGTTTCAAATTTAGAATACATTAGTGTTTAGTGTATAAATTATGGAAAAACTAAAATATTTTGCAATTTCAGTCGGTTAATTTATTCATACCATACTGAAGGGACCTTCTGTCTTAAGTTATTACGTAATTAGCTAGCCTAACAACATCTTATAGTGACCATATCAATATTAAAAATCTCTTGTTTTAAATAAAAATAGATTGACTTGGCAATCGCACTAAACAATCTAATTTAATATAGTATGTATTACTTGTGACATATATTGTGTTACCACTCCAAATTGCTGTAAAACATTACATTTGAAAACGGTCTATTTTATGTGTCCTCGGCAGATGTTTTCAAAATTTCAACAGTATAATAAAATCTACAAAAACTATATTTGTACAATGTTTTATTACTGATCTGAAATTGGGGTCAAGGGCGATTGATCTTCATGTAACCAAAATCAATAGAAAAACTAATTGAAAAAGACTGCTCACTCATATTTACTGACTAACTAGCTTCTACAGAATCCTACAAATGAACTAAACAAGATCTTAAAACTAAGTCCTGCACCAAATTTTTCAAATTTTCAATCATCAACGTAAAGAAGAACCAAATCGAGCACGAAACAGATTAAATGACATGCAAAAATAATTGAATGTTGAACTACATATTTGTAAATTGATCATACGGCATGCAAAACATGTACAATATCGTAGAGTATCAAAAACTAATTATATAGATATTTTGAAAACTTATTTAGAAAAATACCTTTTAGTTGTTGTCTTTTTCGTTGTTGAACTTAATTAATAAAGCACACCGCAATATTCAAACAGCAGCAGTGAAGAGAAAAATGTTAAGATTGAATTAGATTGTATAGATGTATACTTTAATAATTTTTGTACAATGAAGCAAAACAGGTTAAAACAAATATACACGGTATCATGAAAATATTAAGAGTAAAACGAATGAAGCTTTTTCAACATTTTTTATAACACTTAAGCCTTATTAGTCATACGTAAAATCAAAAATCCCTTTCGGCAGGCATATAGGTTGATGTAGATTACGAAGTGTTTTTGATTGTATTCTTTGGGATTGTTACAATTCTAATTAAATAATAATATAACTTATTGTTACTTACAATAAAACACTATGATTCTACTATACTCTTGGGAGTAAAGTATTATCGAATTGAACTTAGTATAGTAGAATCACAGTAGTCAGTAAGGTGTTTAGTAAAAAACAAAAGTATTATCAGAATGTAAACAATTGGTTAGAGAATGCATACTTACATACAATTTATTGTCATTATTATATTCACATAAAATAATAATAAAAAAGGCAAATAAACGTATTTGTCATTCATATACAGGGGATTTTTTTTTTTTTCAAAATCGAGAAACTAGTTATTGATGTATAAACTACCCATCAAGAACTTTTCAACGATACTCCACAAGACGTGGTTTTAAAAATTTCGAATTTCCGCCTCCACCCTCACATCTCCTGAATCGGTGGTATCACCGTAAACTTCATGGAGAGTACTCTAATTTATGTCGATAAAGTTTCACTATAAACTTCATAGGGGCCGAGATAACATTTTTTCAAAATTTAAACATTCCCCCCTGACCACCCTTTTGGACCGATTTTGCTCATTGACGAACTTAACCGAGCTATTAATCCTAGAAATAAAATAATAAAATTTGGTTCAAATATCTTCAAAATTACCGCTGCAAATATATAAATATATACATGGTGTTTCGCTAGCAAGTGTTCTAACATGTACCAATAGATTCCTTGAAGTGTTGTGATTAACTATTACGATTAGACATTTTGTCGTAAAACCCCTGCTTCACCACTTTTTAAGGGCTGAAACTTTTTCGTCTGTCTGGGAAGGTTAGCCCAAAACACGTTATAACCTCTGTTAGAACACGATAGAAGGGCAATCAAGGTGTCAATAAAAAGTACGCATCATGACCTTTCTAACAGTGTCTCACACGTTTCACAAGTAGCATTTGACAAGTGAATTTCAGTCTTGTACAGACAGTTGTGCTGTCAAACAACCTCGATTCTAGTACTTTTTTCGTCATTACGGCTCTAATTATCAAGAGAAGTTGTTCATTAGGGCAGTCCGTAATTATCAATATTGAGATCATTAGACGGTCGTAACTATCTTTACCCCATGACATATCGCAGCGTAATTATTAATTAGCGATAATGAATGATTACGGGGTGCGATCTGTCTACGGTATAACATTTTTTATTGTGATTAAAATTAATTTTGTAGTAAAAAACCACCATATTTGTAAAATTCAAGTCGAAGCAAACCTTTAATTACAAAAAAGAAAACATTAACCACCTGGCATATTAATAGAAATCTTTGTTTACAAAGTGCAAATTAAATGAACAAACTGAACGAAATTAATGTTTGTCTTTGTTACTGTTCTTAAAAGAAGGGAAAAAAAGGAATTTAAAATTTATCTCAAAGAGAAGTAAAACAAAAACGTTTTCTTTTATTATTACAAGATTCAAGTAATCGCGCCAAACAATTTGCGCCCAATATGTTAACATCACCATTCCGTTTCATATCCTTCTTTAGCAAATGTCATTCGGCTGCTGTCTAATTTTATTGGTATTGACTTACTTAGCAACCAATCAATCCGTGTACATACGAGAGGTGTTGCTTCTTACAAGCAGCTGATTCCAGGTGTCATACTTCGATTTTCAATCCGAATATCCCTAATGAAAGGTCTTGAAAAATAATTCGACACGTATTTTTTTATATCGGATCAATTTCATTTTAAAGGGGTTAAATTGAGGGGTAAAGAGGTGGGACATTCCTAACCACCCTAATGGACCACCCTAATCAACAAAGAATTAAAAAAATTCTAAAACACGACTGCCTATACAAAAAGTGAACTAAAATGTTTAAAACAAGTTATTTTAGTTAGAGCGAACAAGATGTCGCGAAATGGACGAAAATTTGTGCATATAAAATATTCATTCTTTTACAAACTACTCTAGTCCAAATACGAAATTGACAGCAGGAAAACCATGCAATTGACAGTAAGTGTAAACAAACATTTAATTAATTCTTTTGTGATTTTACGAACCTGTGGCCCACTTAGAAGGGAAAACAGGATTGGAAATTGTTCTTTAAGGAAGATAGTGTAATTTTGATGACGAAATGTGTTTAAGTGTTAACAAATCGATTAAATTGACTTCTCATTTTCCAAATTTCAAAGTTGAATATTTCGGAAAATAAATAAAATTTTGAAAAAATTCCTTCGGATTCGTCCTTCAGACATTAAAACACACGTCCTTACAAAATTTCATAAAAATCCGCCGTTTCCTTCTGGGTGGTCCGTGTTCCTAACTTGTTCCTAAATAATACTGTCTGCATTGATTTCCATTCTTTCATAAAAGTTTTCGTCAGAATTACTTTCAGTTCTGGGAAATATGAAAAAAGTTGTGAAAAATTTTCACAAAACCGATTTTGCGTGCTTCTTTCTCAGCTGTGCATGAACGAGTTGTACTATTATGGAGATGCACCATGCACATTAGCCGACACCACTAAAACCAAATCCGAGGAAAATTTTTATCAAAGAGTGAGAATCTATGTACGAAGTGTATTCTTCATCTATGGTTTAATCAAGGAAAAATCAAGGAAGGTATTTTTGTTGGGCCCCAAATAAGAACATTGATCAAAGATGAACAATTCGAAAGGCTGTTAAGCCAAGTTGAAAAATCAGCCTGGCACGCATTTAAAAACGTTGTGAAAAACTTTTTAGGGAATCATAAATCCCCGAATTACTGTGAAATTGTAGGTGACCTATTACAATCATACAAAGCTATGGGATGTAATATGTCCCCAAAAATTTCATTTCTTGCATTCGCATTTCTTCCCGGACAATCTCGGCGCTGTCAGTGACGAGCACGGCGAACGCTTCCACCAGCAAATTTTGGCCATGAAAAACAGGTACCAGCGGCAGTGGAGTGCAAGAATGCTCGCAGATTACTGTTGGACGTTAAAAAGGGATGTTCCTGACGCCAAACACAGAAGAAAGACAAGAACTGCCACATTCTAGGTAAACTTAACAGCACCATTCGTATATTGAAATTCATACTTTACTTTCATAGTTTTCTTAAACGTTACAAAAAACTGGAGGGTGATGGAGAAAATGTATCAGATAATTCCTATTCCTAATTTGTAGGAAGCATTTTCTCTTGTTTTTTCTTCACACTCAAAAATATAACCATGATTTGCAATATTTTAAATAACTGCACGCGATGGAAAAATTCCAACGAAAAAACTTACTTTTTGTCCTTTATTGCTCTTGCTGATGACAAAGTCCTGTGAGAAATAACTTGATTCCATGAAATTTGTTTTAGCCGCGCACGTCATCCAAGGTGAGTCATGCCGCACAAATACCGAGAGCAGTGTAGAGGAAAGCTCACCGTTGTACTTATATAGATACTCGCTTAATACGGCATACAGATTCAAACAACAAGGAGTTGGTAGTTCGGGCCGCCCACAAGCAATCTTTTGTGAAGGTAACTTCTAAAAATCTAAACGCTAATCAGCGGAGCACGATTTCAAGGCCCCAGAAGTTTTGTGGCTGACCTAATGTCAAAATTTTCCATGTAAAAAGCACAGGGTGGCATTCAAAGAAATCCATCGTGGGATGTTTACTTTTATGGTGGAATACAATGAAGCATGCTTTTCAGTTAAATATAGCCCTCATTGGTTGGCATTAGCAATTAATGTTAGAAACCGAGCAAACACTTCTTTTTGGGCAAAAATCAAACGAGTGATTTTATCGTCATATTATAGCAGTATCCTACCTTGTTGTTGACTCAAAGAAGTTTGCCTCACGGTTCATCAGCTCGTGACGAAATTTGGTCATCTCCTCCTCCATTTTGCGCATCTCTGCATCGAATCGTTCCCTAATGCTAGCAAATTCCGTATCAATTACACTGAAATCGCCGAGCTTAATCGGGATATTTCTCTTGTTGGCTCCCTCGGACATTTTAATTGAGTTAGTAAACTATTGAATGGAGGTAATAAAAAACAACAGAAACACCTCAAAATCACAATGAATAATGTTCCCCACTTAACAACTTCACCAGATAAATCGCTTCCTTTATTGTATTTTCACTTTAGGCCACTTGACCCCTCGTTATTCAACCGTACTCAACTGACGTCTCGTTCAGAACTGACGGAATTGCCCGATTGGAGCTTTTTAAATACCCCCGTCCCGTGTGCTGACTGCAGGCGCTGATTTTTTGGCAGGCGCTGGATTAAGGTGGAGGCAGCAAAAATAAAATGGCCGACCGCTGTTACGGGTTCAAACATTTGTCGAAGGCCCTAAGTTTTAACTAAAAAGAAAAGAAAAATATCGTTGTCCAATTCTTCCAACCTTTCCTTTTGGGGTTTATAAACGGACGAATTTCAATAATTCCAAAAAAAACATCGCTTCTCTTCACCTACCTTTCAGAATTTTAAATGTGAATATGCAGACTTCAAGGAAGTAATTAATATTACTGCTATAACTTGCGCGACTAATGTATGTTAAAATTCAGATTTGATGTTAAAAGTTAAAACCTATTGGCTCTCGAATATGTGGGGTGCTTAGAACATACCAACGGTCTTCTTAATATGTAAAAGATGAAATACACTTTTACTACCTGTTTGTTTTAGTTGAAAACGCTTTTTTGACCAGTGATGCTCAACATGTCGAATAGTAGCAACAAACTCAGAAATGTGTTGAAAACCAAGTTTGTTTTTTTTTTTTTTAGAATTTTACAAAGCAAATCAAACTCGTTTAAATTCATCATAATATTTGAACAAATTGTACTAATATAGAGCCTGGATGGAAATTAAAACAAAATAAATGTTATATAGTAAATTAGAAAACAAAGTGGTGACCATAAAAAATAACGTTTTTTTAATAGAGAAGGTGCTCTGCATGTACAGGTATTTCGATATTAGAGAACATAGTTAAAGCTTTTTATTCAAAATGATGTTATAAATTTCGGTTTATTGCATCACGAACGTACAAAAATCTAATCAGGTCTAAATAAGGTAAAAATTTCTAGAATTATTTTAGCCGTGTGGGTAGATTGGAGTCTTTATTATAAGCCGCACTGCTGCAGCAGTGGGCCGGTTTTCCAGAAATAACAAGAAGCGATGATGCGACTATTGATCTAGATGCAAATTTATTTATTTTGGCATCGAACATTTTTCTGGCGCTTCAGAAATACTTAAAAGACCAGTCACACACTAACCACCTGCTTGATTTTTTTTTAAATCTGTAACACCTACATTGTATTTATTCAAAGGAGTATAATGCAAAGATGACCAACAAAGGTGTAATGAGTAACCCACTTCAGTGACTTCATTAATTTTAAAATAGTTCTTGAACAGGTGCTAAAAATACAGTGTCAGTGAAGCAATCGATCATATTCTAGTGATGTGATTCAGTCTAATCAACTCAAGGTGACGAAGAAATGTATTTTTACCATTTGCCACTGTACACACATATTTCTACGATAACAGGAGGTCAAATTTAACTTGCAACTTTTACTACATAAAAGCTTGTAAAGAATATCTTCAATTTGGTTGAGAGTTTCGGGATTTAATTGCAGGATTAAAGCAATAAACTAAATAAAACGGAAGAATCGCTATCGTAAGCGAAAACAATAAATACATTTTCAATAACTTTTCAACCTGTTTATAGATGAAAGACGACGACAAAGACAAAATGATTTTTGTATATCTAACTAAAGTCTAAACTGACAACTTTGCGGACAACATAAGAATTATTGATTAAAAGTAAAAAATATCGCATCTATTTTCATTTCTTTCGTTGGAAGATTAACTGTTCATCACAGAATAACGATTAACCTGCCTTAATCAATGCCACTTTGGAATCTGCATTTTAAGCCGCATCTAATATAACTTTTTGTATGTTAATGTTTTAGAACAAAACAGTATATGGAACCAAGCAGATATGATTAATAGCATTACAAAAAAAAAAAAAAAAAAAAAAAAAAAAATGAAAATAGAATTATATTTTGTTATTCCTAATCGAATGGAACTATATTTTTCTGTTTACTACTGTGATCGAAACAGAATTAAATTTACAAACGAGAAGGAAAAATCAAACATTTTCTATACCAAATTTTCTTCCATACATTTAGCACCAATTAATGTTGCCTTTAATTATTATGAGGAAATAATTCTATAAATAAATTTATTTGTACTTTTATATAGAAACTTCTTATTCAATATTTTTTTTTTTTTTGAATATACACAAATTAACACAAATTACTCCATAAAAGGCTTCACATAAATCTTAGCTTATGTTTCATAATTATTTACTTATTCCATTGATTTAAATTGACTTTCCAAACTTATGTAAATAGATTCACATGATAAATTATACTTAAATATACAATGATGTTATTTCTTTCTTGATATTTATGATTGCAAGTGAAGTAAAAAAACGTTATACTTAAAACAAAATAATTCAAATGGGTGCCTGAACGTATAGAATTTATAAATAGTTAACATTTATAAGAAGTAAATTTAACAGGGCTAACTTTTGCCTTAATGCAAACCTATCCAGACATATTTATCTTATTTACAGTAATCACGAGGTACTTGACCCAAGAGCTGAATCAATTTGCTTTTCCCACCATTCTTGTATGCTAATCGCCATCCTCTTCCTTCGAAATCGAAGAGATTCATTTATGCACATTTGTATGAAATTGAATTTTGTTTCGAAATTTCCTCGTACCATGCTTAAATGATTAAGTAATTGTGTATAATTGCGTCCTGGACGTCGGATATCTTTAAAAACCATTATTCTTGTTTCATTATTCATTTTTTTAATATTTTCCTTTTGTTCCTCGCTGACTTCTTCATCAAATTCATCATTCATTGGTTGTGATTCACTTTGTTCGATAGTTTCAATTTTAATCTCGCAAATTGTCTCACTCTTGGACTCCGCAATGCCATTGTGACACTGTTGCAGAATTTTTGATATCTCTTGTGCATCGTTCATATCATTCTGATGTTGGAATGTATGTGGCAAGCCATTTGTCGGCTGAGTGAGGTTCTGTATAATAAGTTGTTGCTGCGGCGGTTGGTCAGCATTTTGCAGAGATGAATTAAAGTACGTTGGTCCTATGTTGTTACTCAATAAGCCATTATTTCCCGACAGTTGTGGTGAGAGTGGCGCTTGAATTGGCGATTCCTCAGTATCATCTAAATCACCGTTGATGAAGTTTCGCACATGTCCATTAATGGGAAAATCGTCTGGATCATTGAAATCGAAAGCCACAACCAACCGATCTGGGTCCGCATCCTCGGAGGTGACTGAAGATGTTTCCGACAGGCTATCGTCCTCCGTATTTGAAAGTGATGCTAAATGTGTACTACGTCTTGAGTCTGTCGAAGCACGTCGGAATTTAAAGTCTTTTCTTATGGGACCGGCTTTTCTCTTTCTCACCCGACTGTTTGATTCCATCTTCTTAGGAGTGTTGCTTACACTGGGTTTTATCGGTGCGACATCACCGAGATCAGCTTCATCGACCATGACCATATGTTTGTCTTTCTTGTATGGATTGCCAAACATGTGCTGTCTGACATTAGTCGGCTCGATTTCTCGCAAAGGTGTCTCATTATTCTTCAAATATTCCTGATAGTTACCCATCTCGGCTATAGGAAGGCAATGACCAGCGTCCTTTGTTACAAGAGCAGCACCTACTGATGTCGATGACTTAAGGAAGTTTTCTCTCATCCGTGCTATTTCATCGACCATATCTCTCCGCGGCAGGTCAAATGGATTTCGGTAGTTCTTTGCTGACGGTTGGCGAACCATTGATGGTACAACTATTGTATAATTTTCGAATGTGCTAATCTCACTGTATACTTTATTAAAAGTTTCCCGTAGCATTGGATTGCGCACAAGATCTCTGCGAAGCTGTTGGCCACAATTCAGTTTAGCTGTCTCCACTTGCCGATACGGTGGCTTAGGTTGTTTCAGTTGTTTGTAGACACGTAAGCACAAGTTTTCTTGATCCTGTTTTGCTGTATTTTTAACCTGTTTCAAAAAATTCGCAACATTTGGACTGAGATAATTATCCACGTTTTCCGGTAGCATGAATTGCAATAGAGGATATGGTACATTTATATTGAGCAATGCACGTCGCAAAAATGGGCAATAATATTGCGGTATGGAACGAATGTAGGAATTGAATTTGTACATCCAATCATTGGGGGGATTAAATACGAACTTATGCATTAGATCGTTTAGGAGCGGCAGCAGAGTTGGATAGTTGTATGCTAATATGTATAAATAAACCTGTGTGAAACTTCCATTCGCCTTTAAATACCCAAAGGGGGCTTCATAGCCGTGCAATCCATTCGCAATTATTACCGGCCAACACTTATTTGCCTCTCGTTTGAAAAGGATTTGAAGAGTCAACGGATTCGCTTCAACTTCATATTTATCCACAGGGAAATTTCTCACGGTTGTCGGCTCATCCACACATGGAGTAACAATCCGGATTTTTGGATGGGCATCCCTAGGCGGTAAAGTTGTGGCTTTTGGATCCGGCCAATAGGGTTCCGGTAATGGCCAATAGCCAACTGGAAATGTTTTCTGGCTGGGGTGCTTTTGAACATAGATCATCCTTTTGGTTGTTTGGAATGCGATGTCTTGTACCTCACCGTCTTTCAAATCTTTCGGTATTAACGGTTCGAAATGGAGAACAACACCGGGCTGGACTTTTTGTACCAAACTCTCAATGCACTGATTCAAAACATAATGCGATTTAATTCTGTACGAACGCCCACCAGTCACTTCACACATTCGTTCGATGGGTGAATCATCATGTGGAACCTTACCCTCAACTCTTTCATCGATCTTATTGCCCGCCATTCGCAACACTAATGAGAAAAGCCGTTGGTCCCAGCGAAATGGCTCTTTAGTAAATTTTGTACCCGGAATTTGTGCATTTAATGGTAAAATAATATCTTGATGGACGCCATTACGATATGAATATTTGCCACCGTCCGTTATTACGATTATAACAGACGGTTCAAGATAGAACGGGCACCGCCCCTGACCGTACGTATCAATTCCAGATTGCATTCGATTCAAATTGAGCAAATCAAATGCATTTTTAAGTGCTTCGCCCATTGATGTTAAACCGATACTTTGTAAATTTTTTAATTCGTTCATAAATGTTGCATGATTCTCCTTCCATCCTGCTTTAACATTACTTGGGGGATCTTCGAATGTTAGTAACATGTATCGATCACCCATACAATCTTGTGATCTCTGTCTGTATTTTAAAAATGTCTCAACAGCACCTTTTGCTATGTCCAAGTAACTTTTCTGAACGCCGTTCACATATGCCTTCTGGCACATTGACCCGGACGTATCAACAAGAAATAATATAATAGTCATATTTTTCGCTGCCTTATCTGTGATAGATACATTTGATCCTTAATTTTGAACGATTTACACTTTTCGGTTTTTTCCTCACCTGGAAACCTACAACAAATGAAACACATTTTTAGAACTCTTATTGTTAATACTATCAAAATTACATTGCTTAACTCTTTTTTTTAAATAGGGAAACAATACTTTTACTTTTATACAGGCAATCAGTCTACAATTTCTCGGGTGATATTTTGGGAAAAATTTTTAGATTATGGATATTTTTTTATATATAAAACGAATTAAATCATTTTCAAGTAATTTAAAACAAAGACTTGAGGGATAAAGACTTGTCACTAATGTTTGAAAGGTAAAATTTATAAAACACATGAAACTTTGTTAAATAAGACACTTTTCTGGTTACAGGGGAACAGCTCTAGTCCGACAAAATTGTTTTAGCAATATGACGACTACTATCGCAGGAGACCATTGCAACTAGTTTCTGACTAAAATATTGTATGGCGCGAACTTCAAGGCTACAATATTATTAAACTACGTTGCTGCTATTCGATATAGAATAGTATAAGGCAGGATAATCAAATTTTAAAATTAGTTTTTGACTAAAACCCAGTAGAAAGTACAGTACATAAAAAAGGAATATTTTTGTAATGATCATTTTCTATTACAGGTATGTTACTGTAATTTACACTTTAAGTGTAAATTGTGGTTCAAAATTATAAAAAATAATTGTAATCTATTTTTGGTGTTTTTCAATGAATTATCTTATTACATGTACCTTTCGTGAATTGTTTCCATAGCATGTCGTACAGATATTTATCGATAATAAAGTGATTATTATAATTTTTTGTAAATTCAGTACAGCTGCTGGAATCTTGGAGAGTATGATCAATCTGTTACAAATGTTTTGAAGCAGAAGCAGAAAGAACAAATGTCTGCAAATTGTGGAAAATTTACTGTTAAGAAAGGATTTTTAATCAATAACATTTACCTTGTTTCAAAAAATCAACTGTTCCTGTAGGGGTTTTATTGTAGGAAAAATTTGAGTCTTTCAAGTGTTCCTAAAACTTCAGAAATATGCCACAAGACAGACCAAATTTTGTGGTTGCTGTCCAGTAGCAATTAATATAACATTTCGTGTTACTCATATTTATGGTTTCGATTTTTGAAAGAGTAATTTGGAAAAGATACTTATGTACATATAACATACTAATTGCTAAAGATGTTACTCGGAGGAGTTACTCAATACGAAATGTAACTGTTTTGGAGTTAAAAGTGAGTCTAAGTTAATCTTAACGATCGATATTAAATCTTTTTCAGCAGATTAAGATCCAAAGAGTGTTAATTTTTCATATCCTTTTGAAAGAAACCAAGAATTTCAATTTAATTGAAAATAGTAAAGTTGCAATTAATTCCTACATTGTTTATTTATTGAGAGCATTTAAAAATTTGGACACTTTATTATGTTGCATAAAGCCCAAAATAACTGTTACTAAAAATTTCCCTCCGTTTAAGCACATTTGCAGTGTTTGAAAATGTTTCAAGTCTAATGTGTTTTTCAGTTTTGAGGAAAAATGTTCTTACAGGGAATGGGAAAGGACACGCTGCATGAGGAACGGTTGCACCCTGCATGGATCGACATTTGATGGGTGTCTCTTCCGTGGATACTCACTAATAAACGATGGCAATTAGCACTTTGGTACCTTACAAAACTTAGAATTTAGTATAAAATATCAAACATTTTTCATTAATACTTTGGGGTAAATTACACCAGTAGCGCACATACACAAACGAAACTGCCATGGAAATTTCTTCACAAGTGAAAAGACGTCTTGGCACTCAAAATAAATTAAAATGCAAGTGGCGTGTGCAGTCAACGCTGTCCATTGATTGGCAATATTTCCCGGCTGAATTTGACCGTAAAAAAATGTGCAAATAGATATAGTCCCCACTGAAATTTGGACTGCCAAATTAATATCAACAATAGCAAGTCCGATTTGACATTTCGCCTTGTGACAGCTACTGGCTGCTCCCATGTTAAATTTAGTACGGACAAACCCCATGTGTATGTGCCACGACTAGATTGCACTGCAACTACTGTCAAAAGTAGGCATCACAACTAATACTATTCCGGACGAAGGAAAAGTAAATAAACTTTGAGGCTTTCCTTACTTTTATGGATTAATTTAATCCCGGTGCATTCCTGATACACTTTGTTTGCCTTTCAAAAATTGCTGTTGAGTTGCTAAATGCAGTTCTTCCTCTAACTGTGTAAATAACAATATCTGATGAACACAGTACCCCACACACTCCATCTAACACTCGTACCAAACTGCCAGATTTCTCCGATTCTGATCACATTCATCCCCGCCATTCGAATTGAACTGTCTTTAATGCGAAATTTTATTGGCTTCGTATATGTCGAAAATCGAAATTTACTTTTTATTTATTATAAAATCATAATAACATTTTTATGATTTTATCGACACTATTTTAATAATACTTTTACAATTAAAAACTAGGGGTACTCATGATCCGTCGAAATCCCGTCGCAACTTTGTAAAGTCAAGAAAAAAGTTTATGACGTCGAAAACTTTGTTTAGCAGATGACAGTTGTCTCGATCTCGATTTTGACCATGATACAAGGAACATAAGGAGCGCGTTCAAAAACTAAACTATTCTTGACTATAGTCAACTACAGTAAACTTTGGTCGTTCAAAAACTCCGTGGTTTAGTATAACATAACTATGAGCATAATTATTTTGCGTTCAAAAACTCCCGTAGTTAACTATCTCGTAGTTTAATTTTGACTATACTCAAGAGCAGGGTCAGCCCGTAGTAAGTTTTCCAATGACAGAAAGAAAGAAGAAGGAACTGTTTTAAAACAAAACTTAAGACAAATAACAGGTGCAAAAGGATAAACAGAGATATAAAATTGAAAAATATATATTTTTAAACAAATTTAAATTATTTTTTTAATAACGCTAATCAAATTAAACATGTTTCTTGAAAAATTTACCTAACACTGACGTGAGGGAAAGATACAAGTAATGATTGCTGTTTCTGTTTTTTGACAGCAATCTCCTAGTTAACTACGGGTCGTTCAAAAACTATCGTGGTAAAGCATAATTTCTGTAGCAAAATGACGTTCTGTAGCATAACTACGGTTTACTACGTAGTTGACTATAGTAGTTTTTGAACGCGCTCAAGGTATTCAAATGATTTCTCACCCGGCCATTATGCGCGTCATCGGGTCACCCAATGAGCATTCGATGGTTTGACAGCATTGTGTTTACAAATTTGTGTGGAACTTTTAAAAGTTTTTAAAGATTTTGAATATTTTAAAAATAAATATTTATAAAATAAAAACTGTGACATAAAATTTACTGTTTTATTGTTTCGTCTATATTACACTTTTAATTTGATGTTGCTTATAGTTTTATATGGATTATAATATAAAGTTTTAGATGTTATAAATGGGAAAATATAATTTTAAATAATTTCTCAGATGAATTGCCGAGATAAATGCTTGCGGTAACAATTAAAAAGTGCAGCTAAAAATTACGCATTTGAAAATATGGGCATATAGTGACGTCACCCTAGCTGTCAAAAAAATCTTTGGTATCCCTTAAGTTCCTTGAATCATGAAATTCAATAAGGCCGTCTAGCGCCTGCGGGCTAGAGGGAAACCGGTACGTGTATGGATACCTTTACATTTTGGTTGGACTTTTTGCTTTCGAATTGATTTGCATTTTGCACAACGTTAAATTTGCTAATTGCTGAATCAGTCGCACCACATGCTTAAATAGCTGAATACCCCGTC
This sequence comes from Leptogaster cylindrica, assembly GCA_963082835.1. Lineage (NCBI taxonomy): Eukaryota > Metazoa > Arthropoda > Insecta > Diptera > Asilidae > Leptogaster > Leptogaster cylindrica. The sequence goes on from OY720108.1 coordinate 63,302, forward strand.
GTCACCTGGTGGTGCAAGGTGCAAGCCACACGGTCGATTTGCACAATGCTGAATTTTTGCATAAATGAAGTTCAATGGAATTTCCATGATAATTTATTTATAGTTTGGAAAATTTAATGTACATACATATGAAAAAGTGATAATTGGTATAAATTGTGTCAAAAGGTGCCTATTTGTGTTTTCGTAAAAAGTTTTGCTCTGTTGATAATATATTGAGGATACTTTAAATGGTTGTTCTTTATGCATTGCGTATTTAGAATAAGAACAAAAAAGTTTGTACTAAAAGTCAGGTTTTCGTCATTTCCTCTAGGAAAATGAATAATTTGGTAAAACAAATGTCTACTTGTTTGAAATATGTAAAAATATAATCAATGAATAGGACCATGTGAAGAATTTTTACCCGGAAAATTATAAGTTAGATTTATCTGAAACTATGAAGGCAGCCCTATCAAAAGGGCCTGCGCCAAGCAGCAGCCAAGGACCTAATTCGAATCATGGAATCCAGACGGATATTCAACAGGCTGCCAGCATGCCAGGAGTCGGATATGTTACAGAAAAATTGTATATGTTGTTACAACTCTATTTGCAAAACAAAGGATGGAATCCTAGTGTTGAGCTGCTGCAGTGTTTTTCGGAACTTAAGGACAGTGCTATTCTGCCCAATGCTGCGTACTTACAGTAAGTAGTTGCATCTGTCATGACAACAGAATTTCGCTATTTCCTCGAATCATTTTAGAATACTCGCCAATCGACTCACATTGGATCCTCAAGGAAGATTGATACTCCGGGAGAATGGGAAAATAGTGCTCCCATTCGAGCATTTCGCCAATGCAGTCATGTTGAAGCACATGTCCGGTCCGCACGGTCTACATTTAAGTGTTGAGGCAACTGTGAGAGCTGTCGTTGAATCATATACAATTGGGCGAGAAAATTTCGGCATGGAAAAGGACTTCATAGTGGAGGTTGTTCAATCATGTCCTAGTCCAGCTTGTCGGTACTACAAGAACCATCTCGGAATGACACCAATGTCTTTCATTGAACAGTCATATCAGAATGTATCACAGGACTTTCTGCAGCATCTGCCACCTCCACCCTCATTGTCGAACGATGTTGATATGACTAAAACCCATGGAAATCAGAAAATCACCGCCATGCACTTAACAAAACAACAGCAATCTAACATGTCCTCCGCTGTGCCCGTCCAGCAACCACAACATTCACAACAGCAGATCACAGCTGCAATTATTCAGCAGCAGAACCGTGCTATTGCTCAGCAGAACTTGGAGAAATTCGGAAACCTTTCACCCATCGAAAAGCAAAGAGTGTTGCAGCAGCTCGATAAGAAGCACTACGAAGCAAGTTCTATAGTGGCGAATTCGAATGCTTCAATATCAATGCAACAAGGTGAGTACAAAGTATCTGCAGCTAGAAATCAAATGAATGCATTTCAATTAAGCCAAGTGAAAGATGACTGCTTATTGTAGACTTTCATTATGCTTTAGATGTTTTAAAGTGTCCACCTTCCGATATGTAAAATGCGCTTAAATCAGCCGAATAGCTTTAAGGAAGTTTGTGCAGAGTTTTTCCCTCATTCTTAAACTACATAATTGATGCTACATAATTTCTTTTCAAAATCATTCCCAAACATATTCTGCGTGTGTGTATTTATAGCACATGGAATAATATTTTAAGTAATTACCGGAAATAAAATAAAGGGAATAATAGAAAAATGAATGAAATGAGCTAAAGTTATTATTGTCATTCTATTCTTCATTTGAGAATAAGTCAAAGTCATTGCTATTGCAGTACTTATTAAATTCTTTTCTAATGAGCATTATTGATACATGTAAACCGTAATTTATCTGGTTCGGCGATTCATGAAATAGATAACAATAACTGACTAAAAACGAGAGACATGGATACTTAATATTTTAATAAGTTATAAGTACCTATACTAGGAAGTTACTAAACTAAAGATTGCCAAATTAAAGTCAAAGACGATTATCGAAACTATGCGCTTATTCTACACTCTACAGTATCATCATGAAAAATAACTTGGATAGACTTAATTTGATTTGGTGACTACGCACTATAAAAAGTTCCTCGAAAATGCTAGACCCGTTGACCTATTTTTAGCTGTCGATTAGCCAAATCAAATGCGGTCCAGCTCAAAATCAATAGGCATGATCCCGACTTCCTACCAGACATTTAGGTACCAATCGCACCAAATTTAATTTCTTTTGGCGGTAGCTATAGTTGAACATCAGAAAATTATAAAACCCTTTATAATTCCCTTATTTTACTACTTAGTGAACTTCTTGTAATCTAAAACTGAACACCCCAACGAGCTAAAAGATATTTTTAAAAAGACCGATTTTTAAAGAAATTATGACCATTTGAAAAAAAAAACGGATGGACGACGGAGCGACGTCAAGCTAAAATCTTCCAAAAAGAGTTTTTAGGCACTTCCGACAAAGATTCCATGATTTTTTCGGACACCCATTTTTCGCAACATGACCATTCTTCCATTCCTATATAATAGGAACACGGAAGTAAAAATGCCGAGAAGTTCACATTAATAAAAATTCCTTACCTTGTTCTTGAAATCGTTTCCTTATGATTGTTATTTCCTCGTTTCGTGTCCTTGTAAAAATAGTTTAAGGCAGATATATGAATAAAATTGTCATAATTATAAGATCGACGGATGCCCCCTGCAAAGACTTCTTAAAACTAAGTATCTTGGTGTTTGTTATAATAGCTCTATGTCTTTTGTTGACCATATTGACTCTATCGTTGCCAAGGCTAGTGCTACCTTAGACTTCGTCAAACGCTGGTCTATGGAGTTTGACGATCCTTACATTACCAGAACTCTTTATTGCACTTTTGTTAGGCCTATACTTGAGTATGCCAGTGTGATTTGGTCTCCATATTATGCTCTTCATTCTAACCGTATTGAAGCAGTCCAACGTCGCTTTCGTAGATTCGCTCTACGCTATCTTCGCTGGAGTAATCCTATGGCTTTACCTCCTTATAATGACCGGCTTACACTGATCTCTTTACAGTCTTTCTCTTACAGTCTTTACAGTATCTCTGGCACGGTCAACTCCCCTGAGCTTCTTGCTTTTCTGAATATTTCTGTTCCTTCCCGTACCCTCAGGGATCATAGTTTCTTCTTTCTGCCTACTCATCGCACTAATTACGGTCTAAATCAGCCCCTTACGTGAATGTCGCGAGTTTTCAACTCCAGTTTCGCGTTAATTGATTTTCATTTGTCGAAGGTCTCAGTGAAAAGTCGGCTTGCGTGAGTATGAATTTTTGTGTTGTTTTTTCTTTTTTTTCTTGTATTTTGCCATTTAATTGTAGTAATCAGCTATTTGATGAATGAATTGAAATAAAAAAAAAATAATCTGTAGAAAAGGGTTTCATGCAATTGCAGGAAATTCCACTGTTGTCGTTCATAAATTTCTTTATTGCATTTAAGCAAACCTTTTGTATATGTTTATTATTAAATTAAAGTAATCTAAAAGTGTAATATTGTCAATATAATGTAATCTTAATCTTCATACAGGGTGTTTAGAAGCTAGGTGTAAAGCTTTAAGGGGGTATAGCCGACTCCATTTAGAACATTTTGAGCCATACATCTCTTAGACGGAGTCTGTTTGTACCCGACTGCCGAGGAAGGCCTATGTTTTTCGAGTGCTTGTATGTATGATATTTCTACCAGACGCTCTGCAGCCTCACGGCTTGAACACATTTATCACTTTTTCACACTTCATAGCGCTATATTAAACGAGAAATCCTTTATTTATACGATTGTTTTCAATTTCATAATTTGATACATATCCACTGTCAAATAGATGATCGTTGGAATTAAAATCTTATGGGTGTTATCGGACGGATTAAATGGCCTGCTCTTAGGAGAAAACAATTAGAAACAGGAGATCTACCGCAAGCAGTATTTATTAAATTTGATGACCCTACAATCAAAGGTAATCAACCAGGAGTAGATGTACGGATCGAACCTTGCAGTGTCGACTTTGATGCGCTTCGGGAGTAAGGAAAAATTGAACGAAGGATGTCGCTTTTAATACTTTGCTGGTCTGCAACTGTCCACAAACTACAAGGCACCACTCTCGATAGGGCCGTTGTAGACCTTAGGTCACATGTCTTTGCTAAGGGTCAAGCCTATGTAGCCCTTAGCCGAATAAAAACATTAGTTGGTTAGCTATCAGTACCCTTGATCCCAAAAAGCTGTTAAATCGGCCATACGATGAGAATTCTTTAAAAGAGCTTCAACGTCTACGGGATTTGAGCACTACAAACCAATATATTGAAGTACTCGTACAATTAACTTGACGGATAAAACTTGCCGAAAGTTTTATCTATGTAGCTAGAACATCCATTTCTTCTTTTATTCGAACTCTATCTTGTTAATCTAACTTTACCGTACAGTTTATTTACTTACTTAGCAATATTTAACTGAACAACTGTTTTATTAATAAAAACTAAAAAGTATGAAATAAAAAATAAATTATTTAAAAAAAAAAATTAATAAATTAAAAAAATTAAATAACAATGTTTTATTTTAAAAAGCACTAAAAACTAATAAATAAACTTTCTACTTATACCGCAGTATTTTGGTTACATCTAGTTTAAAATAAAAACTTGAGGTGCATCTTAGAGTATAAAAAAGGAAGCGCTATAAATGTGTAAGCCTTTTTGTTTCTCGCTCTAGCACATATTGAATTAACGCCTTATGTGTCACTCCATAGCGCCTTAGACCTAGTAGTGTGGAAACAAAATATTTCCACAATGAATAATATATTATATTAACCCCCTAAGTTTATCCAAAAAATTTCGCCGCCTTCGTGAAATGCTTCACTATTATGCGTCTCATAATCAGCCGAAGGGGTGCATCTGCATATAGTTAGATAAAATTTAATATTTTGTATATGTTTCGTTTCAATGCTAAGTAAAAGCAATCACTAACTGTTCATAATATTTCCAATTGATAATTTTAAATTTAAGTTATCGGTAAAATTATATTAGAAGTGTGTGTGTGTGCATTTTGGTATCATCAGCACCCCAAGTTTTTATTTTAAACTAGATGTAACCAAAATACTGCGGTATAAGTAGAAAGTTTATTTATTAGTTTTTAGTGCTTTTTAAAATAAAACATTGTTATTTAATTTTTTTAATTTATTAATTTTTTATTTTCTTAGTTTTTAGTGCTTTTTAAAATAAAATTTTGTAATCTAATGTTTTAAGTAAAATTTTATTTCTGATTCCTTCGGCGGACCTTACCTTTTAACGTGTGAGCCGAGAGCACGGTGTTATCAATAAATATATACCTACTTACATTGTCCAGGTGTTTACCACAAAACATATCCAACTGAATATATTCATATAGTATTTATTTATTATTATAATATAAATAATATGTTATACAAATATTACATAGATATATATATATAATAATATGCAATTAATGGTGCTTTCAGCTTTAGTAAATGATTATAAAATCATATTAGAAAAGCTCCCACTCCATACTTCTTGCGGTGTTACTCATTTGCCAAATAGAAAACATTTCTTTTAAAAAATATGAAGAATAGAATTACCCTCCCCTCAGCTAAAAAAGAATCATAACAAAAATGTGCATCGACCAAATAGGCACAAATTTATCCTAATTCAGAACTCGCCAGCACACAAAAATCTCCCCCTCGTTGAGAGCAAAAAGAAAATATGCGTTCGTGTTTCGAAGCAGGAGACTTGTTTTCGGCAACGAACCACCGCTGCTCAGCGACATAAAAATGTGCGCAGGCAGTAAGCAGTCTTCTTCTTGGCAAATGTTAATTTTGCCTTGAAATTGACTGAAATGCGTATGCAATTTCAGTAATACTTGATTAACAATTATGCTCTAATTGCAATGATTTTGACAATAAACATATTATTTTTTTTTTAAAAACATGTTCTCTTCCTGAAATCTGTGCTATGTAAAAAAAATTCATGAAAATTTATGTGGTAGAAATTGGTTAAAAACTGCAATATTTGTTCCGAACAGTGAAACAGAGAAACAGAGAAACCGAAAACGAAGTTAAATAAAACCTTGTAAAAACAAAAAGCTCGACTGCGTTAAGAAGTATTAACTGAAAAGCGAAAAACAAGTTATATTTAATCTATAGAAATTTGTAAAAGCAATGTATAACACAATATGAAATGTTTATGTGTTCGATACCTCTTAAGCAAATAGATTATGTACCGTTATATAATTTTTCAGCGAAAATGCAATGGTTATTTAACTTACTTTAAATGAAAAAATCCCTTTCAGCAGGCCGACAGGTTGAGGTAGATTTCGAATTGTTTTGATGGCGTTTATTGGGTTAATTTATTTTAAAATCGAGAAAATAGTAATATAATATAGGGGAGCGGCGTACATTGTGGCGCAGCGTATAATGTGGCGCAGAGCCTTTTTGGGTATTATAGCAATTGGTAGGTGAAATCTGTCCGGTGTCATAAGTGTGTTAGTTAGTAACCGAACTTTGTCTAACATGTGCGATTAAGCACGCAATGAATAGGTCTTGTGAAAAAAATCAAAAAAACCAATTTTTCAAATTTTTTGTTAATTTGTTTCATTCCCTCACAACATTTAGTATTTTTAAGACATTTGTGAAAACTTTATATGCCAAAACACATTTTGATATCCACTTTTAAGCATCTTAATTCATTTTACCTTATCTTAAATTTTTCTCATAATGTCAATCATTTCTCAAAATAACAGAAAAATTTTAATTTGGCGCACGCGGTTCGTGCAAAGTGGCGCATTAATTAGGTTTGTTCAATGACAAAGATGTTATGGTTTTTAAATGTTTTACTGACTCTTTAGCTACGACATATTTTGTACTTCCTTCTAATGCCGAGGAAAAACTGAAAAAGCACTTGAAATGTGCTAATATATCCACTGGTTTCTATATTTGCACTCAATGTGTTTTCGACTATGATGATTAAGCCGATCAAGAAATTTTAAATTTTTTCACATACTTAACCTATTACTCTAATAAATTTTTGAAAAGTATCGAGTATCTATTTTATTTACTTCAATTTTCCACGCAGATATTACACTTTTAATGGCGCAAAGAGGTCCTTGAAGCTTTCGAGTTATATCTCTGAAAATATCTACAACTAAATAATGATTTCTTCAGTAATAATAAAGCTTAGTAACTTTCCTTTCGACTAATGTCTTCACTCCTGATCTAAACCTCCTTTAAATACCCTTAAGAGCTTTAAATTCAAAACTATAGGCACATTGTACACCGCTCCCCTATATATAAAAACATTCGAATGGGGGGTGGTTTCGTACTCAGGGAGGCATGAAACGAAAAACTAGGAAAGAATTTTTCGTAAGTCATGACTCATGACATGGTATCGATCTCAATAGGTAGATTTTTCTTCGAAATCTACCTAAAAATGACGTTTCTTGTTCATAATGAATACTGTCGCATGCGATCGCGATAGTCCTGCGTCGTGTCGTTCCAATGTTTACATTGATTAAACTCAATTAAAGTAACGTTTTGCTCGGAGCAATTTGTGTTACGCGGCGTAGTTACACCAGATACTGGTTCACATATAAATCAGTGGGGGTGTTTTCCTCGAAGCGGATCGACGCATTATGCCGGTGAATACTGCCGGCGTATTATCATAGAGCAGGGATGGGCATGCAACCGCATTCTCAAATTGAGATTGTGTGAAAGCATTTCAGAGCTCTCTCCTGCTTTTTATACACTGTTAATTTTGGTGACGTCACCTGTCATGTAAAAGTGAGGCCACATGGCAAAATGATTTCAAATTTACAGTGTACCTGAAACCAAAGTGCAAAGAAACATAGTCCTGCTCGCATGACGGCCGGCGTCCGAATGATGCGCTCTCGACTTGAAAGCTGCTCGTGTACATATTCAAAGCTCTAAAAGCTGGAGTGCCCGCGGGCATAGGCCTGCCCATCTCTGTCATAGAGAAATCACTAACAGAGTTGTAAAATCTGAGGAAATTTTGTGACCACTTTTTGAAAGCTTCTTACAAAAGAGCTTTTAAGCTGACATCTCTAATATGTAATAGGTGTACTGCTGCACATGAGTTAGGCATGTCAAACTATATCGCATGCATGTGAGCTACATGTGTATTGCGTACGCAACGTCACTGGTATACAAACCGGTTTTATGTAGCCCGCAGCCGGATTTTCTTGCCATGGTATTTGAAGAAATTATGAGGATTCGGCAATTACTTTTCGTTCCCTGATTGCAAGTCAAATTCTTCTACTCGGAAATCGGGCCTAATCGGATCGTCGTTCCATTCGTGCCCACTTCGGGCTGAAAAATCCTGTTTTTTACATGGGAAACAAGACCCGAAGACTCAAATCGCCGGTCAGGGGAACACAAAAGAGTATTCGTTCGTGATCATCGTGTTAGATCGTGAGAGCATATGTTGTCTTCGGGTAGTGACGAATGTCTTGGAGGGGAAATTTTACTTTACTTCGGACGTTTTCATGGGCCGAAGATGAACCCGAGTGAGCTAGAATGTTTCGATGGACAACTTTGTGACTGGGATTAGGACATTAGGTCCTCACAAGTGCACCCTCTTTTTGCATTAGAAAACCAGTTTCAGAGACAGCTGTTTCTCATCCATGCTGCCGGCCACACTTCGGTTGATAGTTTATCAGAGAATTCTGATGGTGTGTGGCTTGTTTTTTGGTGGGCTGTCAAAATCCTGTGTATGTATTGCTTTCAGGTCGACCACGTGCTATCGCGTGCAGATCGCGAGGACTTGAGCAAAAGCTCTTGTCCCGATTTTCTTGTTAGAAATTACAACTCTGCTAATGGTTTCTCTATGCCCTATGGTATTATGTTCCACTGCTTCTGGAGCACTAACACAGCGTAATTCGCCGGCAACACATGCATCTCTACTGAAACCTATTAACTGCCAGACAAATTTGGGAGCCAAGATTTTATTTTAAACAAAATATGAAATTTTCCAAAATATAATATATTTGCATTCAATATCAAATGCAACTTGTAATAATTACACTACAATATATTAAATTTTTATTCATGATTTCTAATAATTCCTAACTCAACCTGCATTAAAAACACTTTCGTGACCAAATTATTGTAATCGTAGCGCAAACTACGAGATATCCCGTAGTCGGCAATCAATGTCCGACATGATGGATTTCTCGAATCAAACTAAAGATCGCTCTCTGACCTCTGTGCAAGATCGCTTCTAGGAAAACGCCTCCGAACGGTAATTGAACGACTTACGTTGGCGCAGCGAACTAGGTTTTGCGCCGCGTATCACAAATCGCTCCGAGGAAAACGTACCTTAAGACAGCGGTTCAGTAATTATTTTTCATAACAATCCAAAAATCGTCCAACGCGCCTAAAGAAGTTTTCACTTCTGTCGGCAGTTCCCAATGACTGCCTGTGTTTTTTTTACTTCAAAAATGGAGGACTTTCATAGAAACTTTCATCTTCTATTTTACAGCCTTACCCGTGTTTCTTTATTTCCATACAAACTTCCATTCCCTATTTTACCCCCTTAGGGGCGAAATTTCAGAAAATCTGGTCTTGTATAAATTATAAAGGGAACTTTTGTGCAAAATTTCAGCTTTCTAAGTTCAGCGGTTTGGTCTATGCGTTGTCTGTCAGGCAGTTACGGATCGCCATCCAAAACTATCTTATCTGTGAAGCTGGATCGAACCATACACATTCACAAAATTTCATTGAAATCAGTTCGGCGCGGCGGCTTCGGAGATTAGCGCAGACAAACATCGTAACACGAGGGTTTTATATATTAAGATTACATATATTATTATTGTTATATATATATATATATATATATATATATATATATATATATAATATATATTTATATAAACTTGATATTTATGATAATGTTAATTATTTCATATTAGGAATAATACAAAGCACAAATCATGGCAACATTCAACTAATGCAGAGTAGCCAATCCTCGCATCTTCCACCACTCGTATCTCAAGCGTGTCTGTCATCAGCGCTTTTACCCGACAGCCAAAAAGGAGAGAACGTGAGGTAATCACAGTCAAAAATTTTCGTAGTATTACAACTAAAGTTCATTTGTTTTTAGAACGAATTTAGATTCCTTGGAATCAAACAAAGATTTACTAGCATTGCACAACGGAGCTTGGGGCAACCATGAGAATCGCGAAAGTGCGATAGGAGGGCAGGAAAAAATAGTGCGGGCATTTGCTGAGTTAATGAGAAACATGGCACGCATGAAGACTTTCATCAGACCATCAATGTGTAAACCATATGGAAAGCAAAGTGAAAGCTTGCAGAAGAGTATGACTAATTTGCATTTGATGATTTGCGAAACATTCACTTTACTTTATTCCTCTTTTCTGCAGCATTAATGGATACAATACAGTTGGTTCAATCTTTGCGCAACTGTTTACCAGCACCGCATATTCCAGTGAGCTCATGGAAGAGTGAAGATCGGCATCGTAAAGATCCCGAAATGACTCGTGTTGAAAATTAGTTTAATGTTTTTATATGATAACGCCTCACATATTTATAATCATTTTCATTTTTTCCTTTCTGCAACAGTATTTTACTAGTTACCTTCAGTCACATTTGAAAATACTGACTCTGTTGCCATCTGAAAGCAGATTTAAAAATCTCAGTCTCACTGCAAGTAAATCAGTTTTAAATTGTAGTTTCGTTCTCACATACTCTAGGCTCCTATATTTATACAAGGTGTTGGGAAGTTGAGTGCAAAGCATTGAGGGGGTGATAGCCGACACCATTTAGAACATTTTGAGCCATACATGTTTTAGGCGACCCTTTTTTAATGCTATTTTTAATTGCTATTTTCATTTTTTTTTAAATTAACCCATTTTCTAACAATAAATTGGCAACAGTGCCCTAGTTATAGTTGGTTGATGGTTTGCCTGATGCGTATCCAATCAAATGAAACGAATTCCAAGCAGCTAAAAAACGTGCATGTTAAAAAAACATACTAGACAATTTTGAAGTCATAGAAAACTTTTAAAATTTGAACAAACTGTGTAGTTGATCGAATTTAAAAAAAATACCTTTCGGCAGGCCTACAGGCTGAGGTAGTTTTCGAAGTGTTTTGATTGCATTTATTGGGGTAATTTATTTCAAAATTGAGAAACTGATTATGGATTTATAAACTACTTACCAAGAGCTTTTCAACGATACCCCACAAGACATAGTTTTAAAAAGTTCGAATACCTAATTCGGTGAGATCACCGAAGTACAGGAAGTACTCTAATTTGTGTAGATAAATTTTCTCTCTAAGCTCCATAGGGATCGAGATACAATTTTGGGTCAGTCCACGCCACTTCATCCAGGGGGTGTAACCCATCCTCTCAGATTTTAATAAAAATTTGTGGGTGTATTTTTTGTATAAATATAAGATAATTCCCAAAATTTAAAATTGTTGGTACATTAGCTTCTGAGATATAGATTTTTGAAGTTTCGACCGTTTTTGGAGGTTTTTGCCCGTTTGTGAAAAACGAAGTATGCAATGCTCTGCGGTTTGTGTTCTCAAACAGTTATTTTTCACTCTCCAAACGACACTACAAAATTTTGTTGAATATTTCATGGATCATGGTAAAATTTGAGCTTAAAGTCAAAAAATATAATTTCTCGAAAAACTTGATATGTATGTAGAAAATATGTTATAACTTATTTCTGTCTGAAAATAACACATTAAACCCTAATAGTCTAAAAATAGGATACTTAGGGCTGTCAGAATATGGTATAAAAACTGTGGGCTTTTGAGTTTCAAATTACTATAAAATTTTTGAAAAACTAACAAATTTATTTCCAATTAGCAGGCCCGGCAATGCTTCGCTATTGCCCAGGAAATAGTGAACTGTACTGTAATGTTTTTAATGCAATGGGTTTTTAGTGATTTGTCTTTAGGCGAGTTGTAGGGCTCAAAAGGCGAGTTTCCAAAATCCATAAGTGTTCATCTAATGCCTGTAGGGAACCTCTGTACCAAGTATGAGCTCTTAAATATTAAATCTTTTTACAATTAGAACTTGAGAAAAATTGACCGGTGAGCCGGTTTTGGCTTTTCGTTTATGATTCTCTGAATAATACATGGTTCGGAACAATGCTTTTTTACACCACTTCAAAATTTTGAAGTCCACTTCAAGTTTTTTGCTGTCCTCCGTGTCATTGATTTTTACCTCAATATCCGTTCGAAAAAAATCGTTTTTTCGCACATAGGCTACGGTATATTTGGACAAAAGTTGTGTCCTGAAGCTCGGCAGCTTAATCGGAATGCACCAATGGGGTTTAGGGCCATGGGTGCTTTTAAGGGTGATGAGATCAAATCTGAAGTCGATTTTAACCAAAGAGTGAAGAATTGAAAAAAAAAAAAATAAAAAACATATTTAAAAAGCTGAATCAATCTACGGTGTTGCTCGTTAATTTTTTTAACGTTGAATACTTCTTTTGGCGAACCTGAGGCGTGATTGCTGAAGGGTGTTGTGAATCACGGGGTGACTGCTACTGCTTGCTGGGCATGAAGGGGGTTTCCTTAACAGGTAGGCATACCTAGTGTGTTTGAGTGGAGTTCGAGGCACATTCGTTGGGTGAGAACCCAGTGGATTTCACCAAACTTTGGGCCGTTGGGATAGCGGACTTTGGGAAGGTAACCCGGCCGCTCCAGATGCGGGTACTGGATCTGGGTGTTTGGGGGTTCTCGCTGCGTAAGCGAGTTATTTTGGGGGTGTGCGGAGCAGCGGCGAGCGCTTTAACTCCTAAGGAGGATTTGGAGCAGCCAAGATTCGCATTAACTCCAGGGAATTATTGGCGGAGCAGCAGTGAATGCGTGACTCCTGGGTTCGGGGTTTATGTTTCCCTTTGCTAGAGGGCGTCGGAATAAGTTGAGAGCTCACGGGTTTACTTCAAACGAGATTTAATTTTAACAAAACTGTTTCACAGTATTACAGCAATTCCGGTTAGACTTTACTGATTGACTGAACCGCTAAAGCTAATTTTCAAAATACTTTTATAGGTTTGAAATATTAACATTTCCTCCCTACTCTACTTTTTTAAAATGCTTATCACTTAACTAAATACCGCCAATTCTCGGGAGTGATTGGTGTAATTATTTCTTCACTAAAATATTTCCAAAACAAATTATGCCACAATAACGCAACATACCATTGCTACTTTTAATTCCCCATTAGTTGCATTGTGCCAAATTGCCTAATTTCTTGTCCCGATGTAGTCAGCCCATTTCCGGATATTGATTTCTCTTGGTAAGACCCCTAATGTGCTCCAGTGGTGGTTTTTCGACATGCTGAATCCATTTTTGAGGTTTAGAGTATATCATGTCTGTCAGAAATTGGGTTAATTAAAAAATAAAAAAAACTAAAAATAAAAAAAACAGACCGTCTAAAACATGTATGGGTCAAAATGTTCTAAATGACGTCGGCTCTCATCCCCTTAAGGCTTTGCACCCAGTATCGAAACACCCCGTATATCTTCTTTTTTTTTCTTTATGTTGCACTATCTTTAATATATAGGACAGCTTGGTACCATATTTTAACAACAATAAAATAAAAACAATTTTATACTTATACATATATACTAGTATATTATAATTATGTATCTCGAATTACTCACTAGTCTTACAATTTCGAATGGATTTAAGCGAGAAAGCAAAACATATTCAAACTTTTCAGAACAAATTATAGGCTGATGAAAAATTTGAAAAACAAAAATATTATTAAATTGGTAACAAATCTGTGATAAATTTGGAATGGTATTAAAAGTAAGGCAAAGTTTGATTTACTGAGTAATTTAAATTTTGTTTTCGATTATTTGGAAAAACCGTATTAATACATTCATTTTGTTATATTCTTGTTAATGTAAATTTTACCAAAAGTATTTAATGTATTAAGTTATTTCTTGGAGGCTAGAATACTTTAAAATGAAGAAAATGCGATCACACATAATGTACTATTTAATTGGATAGACACTTTTATCCGATTACAAATTAGTTTTACTGACAGTGTTTGCTTCCAAAACTTTTAAATGAAACTTGTTTTTATTTATTGATTAAATTTTTTCGAAAAAAATGAAATCGTGACTATCTTAGCTATGTTAATTAGTAACTATTTCTTTTTCTTTTTTCATTTATTTAATTTCTTTTATAAATATCAACTACATATATGGTGATCCAACAGATAGCGAGGAAGTTTTTTTGAAATAAAACACGTGTTTTAAGAATTTAAATAATAATAATTTTTTTATTTGAAAGTTTGGTTTGTGCCAATTTTATAAGTGAAATAAAATAGCGTTCATATGACTGCCTCGACTTCGGCTGCAGCTAATCATCCGAAAGTCAACATTTTCAATGACTTTGTGCAAAATTAGTGGATCAATCGCTTCAATTTCAGCTCGAATATTGTTTTTCAAATATTTGATTGTTTGTGGACTACCGGCGTACACTTTACTTTTCAAGTAACCCCATAAAAAGAAGTCTAAGGGTGTTAGATCACAAGAACGGTGCGGAAAATTATCCTCACTGTTTCAAATAATCACGAATTTGCAGAAATGTCTTTTACAGAAGGTTCATTTTCATTTTTCGTAATAAGTTTTAATAACTTCTGCACTTTGCTCAGTTGTAAAAAACTGCGTGATTAAACTTGTAACAACCTATACTTCACAGATGTTAAAAACATTTTCATTGTCATTGTGTGCGACATCCACGCTATATGTTGGATCACCCTTTATTAATATAATATGCAAATATGTAAAGTATCAGGTTGAGAAAAAAGTTTTCCGCTAAAAACTACCCAGAGGCTGAATTTGAACGTTAAAGTTTTGCGTTTCAAAGCATTAACTACTTTTTTTTTGGCAATCGTAAAGCTTTAACGCAGTACTTTGTCTTGAAACATTTCTGTCGGCGGCAATTTCTGATTAAAGCGGCCAGAACGTTGTTCATCTTCATTTTTGTAATGAATAATAAATTTTTAAGATAATAAATGTAATGTACAAGATAATAAATTTTTAACAATCAAATTCCACAGTCTTGCAGTTCCAATTGTCAGATTTCAAATACAAAAGCTCGTTTGTGGAATGGCTACCAACTACAAAAACGACAGCTGTTAGCACCGTGTCTTCCCTTGGCGGGAAACTTTTTACTCAACCTAATATTTCAATCTTTTAATAAAAACTAAGGAAAATATTATACAACAATGCATTTCTAGAGAACTTGTCCAGTTGAATATTTAAATTTTTCTTTGAATAGAAATTTTTACCAAAATGTACGTTATATTAGAGCGACTCGAATTCACAGAGTAATGTACTTATTATGCAATATACACATTTTGATGTGCAAGTATTTAAAATACTTTGGGCTTTGTAAATATGTACTCCCAGAAATACAGTGTTTCACTAAATGTAATGATATTATAAAAAACATATTAGCATTATATATTTTCCCATTTTTCGATTATATCTCGGAAACTATGCGCCCTAGCGACATGACCACTCTATATAAAAGCTCTATACAAAGCTGATTAAATTTTTTTTTACTCAGTTAAGTTTTCCGATATTTTGTATAGTTTTCGAGATATCCGCTCTTGAAAGTCTGTAATTTTGAAAAAAAAAAAAACATTTTTGGGTTACATTTTTTGCCCTTTTTGATCGGATAACTCTTCAACGATGCACCCAAAAAATAAATGCCGGCCATAGGGTTGTAGAGCATTAAATTCCCTTCAATAATGTATATTACTTTACTATTTTATCTATTTTCCTTCAAATTTTAAAGCAATTACAGTGTTGAACGTGAAATCTGAAGTTCTGCGACAACTATCGACTAATGAATCTTTCAATTTCTTACCATTCCCAGTCAACGTATTGGCTGAAATATGCACCATTATGTACACATAGTCAGTACTGCATGTCTAATAAAACAGATACTCGTTTTAGAATATATACCTGTGGGCCCTTTCACCAGGTTCCTCACAAGTAATTAAAGAAGATCTAGACCATTTTAATGGGAAAATATGTTGCTATAACCGTGTTTGTGCATATATGTGTGTCTCTAAGGTATTGGCATAGTTTTTTATATCGCAACCGTTAAATGAAAAAGAAATTTATTGACATAGAACAGTGAATTAACATAAAACATTACAACAGTAGCTATCATTGAGTCAATTTCTTGCTCTCTTGAGGTGGGAAGGACTTTCATCCTCGTCTTCGTTTTCATCTTCTTTCTCTCCAATATCTTCTCCGTCGAACCCCTGCCTGTAGGGAAATGGATAGAGGATACTCCTGTTCTTGTTCATGTTCGTAGTCAACTTGACAGCTGTTGTTTCCGACATTTCCACAGCCGTATCGACGATCAGAACGTTCGCATCACTTTCTGCTTGAAGGGTCCTGATCCCATTGTCCTCAAGCTTCACCTTAATGTAATGGTTTGGGGTTGTATATCGGACAATGGGGTCGGTGCTCTTCACAAAGTGGAAGGAATTATGTATCGTTTCCAAAATAAGGAAATACTAGAAATGATTATGTTGCAATGTGCAGAGGATGTCATGCCACTTCGCTGGGTGTTTCAACAGGATAACGATCCCAAACACACTGCTAAGTTTGTGAAAGACAGGCTTGCAGACAAGAGACTTAACGTCTTAGAGTTGCTACCCCAATCGCCATATATTAGCCCAATCGAAACGCGCACTTTTCAGGTAGATTTCGAAGAAAAATCTACCTATTGAGATCGACACCATTACCATGTCACGACTTTCGAAAAATTCTTTCATAGTTTTTCTTTTCATGCCTCCCTATAATAATTAATTAATTAATATATATACATTAACACGCTAGCGGCCGTATTTTTGAAGATATTAGAACCAAATTTCAATATGTTATTTCAGGGGTTAATAGCTCGGTTAAGTTCGTTAATGAGCAAAATCGGCCCACGGTGGTGGCCGGGGGATGGGGTTGATATTTTGAAAAAATTATATCTCGGCCCCTATGAAGTTTGGAGAGAGGCTTTATACCAGTGATGGGCATGCAACCACAGTCTCAAAATGTGATTGTGTAAAAGCTCTTCAAAGCTCTCTCCGGCCTTTTTTACACTGTTAATTTTGGTGACGTCACCTGTCATGTAAAAGTGAAGCCACATGGCAAAATGACTTCAAATTTACAGTGTACCTGAAAGCAAAGCGAAAAGAAGCATAGTCCTGCTCGCATGACGGCCGGCGGCCGAATGATGCGCTCTCGACTTGAAAGCTGCTCGTGTACATATTCAAAGCTCTAAAAGCTGGAGTGCCCGCGGGCATAGGCCTGCCCATCTCTGCTTTATACGCATAAATATGAGTACTCTATGAGACACCACCAAATTGGGGTTGGTGGGGTTCCGGGGGGGGGGGGGGGGGGGGGGGTCCGAATTTTTCTAAACACCACGTCTTGTGGGGTATCGTTGAAAAGCTCCATAACTAGTTACTCGATTTTGAAATAAATTATCCCAATAAACGCAATCGAAACACTTCGAAATCTACCTCAACCTGTCGGCCTGCCGAAAGGGATTTTTTTTAAAAAAAAACTTTAAGAATTAGAATTCAAATTAAATTAAAAACACGAATGCATGCTTGTCAATCGAATTACATTAGAATAACGCACTTTTATTTAAAAAAATCTTTTAGAATTAGAATTAAAAGTAAATTGATCACACGAATGCGTGCTTGAAGCATATTAGAATGGCGAACTTTTTTTAAAAAAATTTTAGAGTTAGAATTAACATTAAATTAAAAATACGAATGAGTGCTTGTCGATAAGCAAAAGAAAAATTAGGACGCATATTTTAGAAATGTGTGGGAGGATTTGTCTCACATTTTTTGGTCAGAATTTATCCGAAAAATTGCGACACGATGAATTGTGATGCATTTTTTTGTTCACAAGTCATCCGAGAAAATGCGACACAATTCCTCCCATACATTTTGATAATATATTAAAAAATGTATGGGAGAACTTGTGTCGCTTTTTTGGTCACAAGTCATCCAAGTTTTTGGTCACAAGTCATCCAATGATTTGTGTCGTTTTTTGTCACAAGTCATCCCAGCAAAAGCGACACAAATCATCCGAAAAATTTGTATGGGATGACTTGTGACCGGTAGCCAGAAAGAAGTTATAAAATTAGCAAATCCAATTAATTGCATCCAATTAATTTGCATTTCACACAATTTAATCACACTGAACCTAAAATTTCAAACAATGAGACCTAGGGAAAGTGCAATAGTGGTATTACACTTGCCACGGGCCAAGTATTAAGCGGTAAACACAATACCACGTTCGGCTTAGCCGACTGTAGACATTTCGAGTAAAACATACGTGCTTACGTTGTGCCTAACATAAAGGCAAAGTCGGCTGAGCCGGCCAAGTCGGCCAAGTTCTGAGTTGGTCTACTTTCTACTGGAGCCGAACTTTTTCGACTTTTGATACTTATTTTTTGTTTGACAGTCAGCTGAAGAGTTTACGTTTGTTTGGTCCTTTTTGAAATAATAAAAGAATAAAAGTTTGAAAATGTCATTTGAAGAAAATTTAATATCTCTAATCAAGGAAAAAGATATTTTCAATATCAAAAGCCGTGAATACCGGAAATTCGATAAAAAGGAATGAGACTGGCAAAAGTTCGAAAAGTTGTATTGTGTTAGGCACAATTTCAGAAAGTTCTCGAAGTCGGAAAGTGTAACACCACCTTTATTTTTTTTTACTTTTAAATATAAACTAGTTTTTAAAACTTCTATGGATTTAGCACACAATTTTCCTTAGGGAAACACGTTTTATTCATTCCAAAATGACTTCATAATTCCTGAAACAAATAAAGAGAAAACTATTCCAACTTATGCTTTCAAGTGTAGCTGTAAAGTCGAATCTTAACGTAAATAAAAATGTGTGTAATAGGGTTTTTTAGTTGAAAATAACTGAAATGTTTAAAATAGATTATATTTTGGCATAATACGTTATTTATTTTAATTACAACTGATTTTTTAATGCGTACAGGACGCGATATTACAGTTCCCCCGGTATTGCACTTACCCCACTTCACCCTACTTACTTTTTTATTAATCAACTAGCAGGTCTACCTGGTTTCACCCGGGACAATGAAAATCATAATATATGTACTTTTGAATAATTACAACACACGCGACGTATACTATTGTACATAGAACCGTTTCCCGTAGGTCAGGTTAAAATAATAGTTGTTTAGTTCTTTTCAGTCAACGGTGGTTTTGGGGACTTGAATTAGGATAGAAATTGGTAGTTCTCATTAATTTTTTTTTTTTTAATCATAAGACCAAATACCAATTTTTATGAACTTTTAAGTTCGAAACTGGCGAATTTTCATAGAAAATTTCATCATCTACTTTACACTCTTAGGGATTGAATATCAAAATATCCTGTTTACAGGTGTTTCTTTATTTCTAACAAATGACCAAATACCAATTTTTTTTGCATTTTTTACTTCAAAAATGGAGAATTTTTATTTTCATCCCCCATTTTACCCTCTTAGGGGTAAAATTTCAAAAAAGTCGATCTTAGCGCTTGCCTGCATTATTATGGGAAAAATTTCAGTTTTCTAGGTCCAGCGGTTTGTTCTGTGGGTTGTCTCTCAATCATTTACGGAACTGTTTTATTTGTGTAATGTGTATACCTGAATTGCCGGCTTTGCACAGGAATGCTTTATCAACAATACCCGAACTTTGCTACGGTGTTCCACAAAGTAAAAATATTGGGTTTATTTAATAAGGTAGATTACAAAATATTCAAAAGGTATATAGACATAAGAAGTAGAAGTAGCCAGTCATTCGATCTTATTTAGGGCTGTCTATCGAATATTGTTTTATATTTTTTTGTGTGCTGAAGTACCTCCTTATAAACAATATTTCTGGTTTTAGCCCACCTCCATTTTAACAGTTTTCACCACTTTAACGTTGCATTTCAAAAAACCGCTTCTCAGCAATCACCTATTAGGTAAATTGTACAAGTATTACAAATGTCACGGAAGTCGGTGCCGCGGCTCCGGAGAAACGGTTTTCACCCCTTTTAACCCCTTTAAAAGTTGATAAAAAACCGCTTCTCAGCGATCATCTATTAGGTAAGTTAGAAGTATTACAAATTTCATGGATATCGGTGCCGTGGTTCGATTTTGTGGATATGTCTAAAGCCGGAGGTACACGATACGGAAAACTTCATATTTATAAGGAAATATCTTTGTGGATGTCACTTTTGACACATCGAGTCACACGATAAGCAAAAATGAGTTTGCAACCTGTATTTTGCAATTCACAGATTACCGCGACGCCGTGCCGCCCGTAAGAGCAGTAATCTCAAAACTGTGTTCATAAAGTTTTGTATGGTGTGACTCGGGAAATTTGTACCCCGCAAATTGCTTGGATGTGCCGAAAATATTCCGAAATTCTTGGGATATTTATAAGCGATACACCATATTGCTTATCGTCGAGTCACACGATATGAAATACGGCGTATCGCTTATAAATACGACGTTTTCCGTATCGTGTACCTCCGGCTTAAGACTACAAAGTCAATTTAGCTGATCAAAATGATTGATCGCAAAAAGTAATTAAATTAGCTTTAACAAAATTTATTTTCCTACCTACCTTTTTTACGAAAAACCAATTTTAAATTTATTAGATGTCAAATGTTTTAACACAACCGCACGGTGGGAATAATCGAATCGAGCTATCAAACGACAAGTCCGCCACCACAACCATCTGGTAGTGTTAAGTTCATTCTCATACAAAACGAAAATCTCGATTTTTTCGATTTTCTGGGTTTTCCTTTGGGGTTTTCTGAATTTTCTTTTTTCCTAAACCACCCCTATATTGAGACGAAGAAAACAAAAAAAGAATCATTCAAATCGGTCGAGCCGTTCTCGAGTTTTTGTGAGACTAACGCAATTGATTTATAAATATATAGATTTTAGAAACCAACTCATCTCATTACTCAATATGATGAATAACTCAGAATTCAGTTGGACGTTAAAATTAGAAACTTAAACATTTAGGAATACCATTATTTGTAATTTGTGAAAATTGCAATTATTACGGTTATTGGTAAATTACGCAGTATTTTCCACTCAAGGATTACTATCCTATTGGCAAATTATTAGTTACCGAAAAGCAAAGAAAAAATCTCAAATAAGGTATAGCAGTTGAAAACATGACTTTTAAAATAAATAAATAAATAAAATAAAATTTTTGATTTTTAAAAAACTAAGGATTATTCAAATCATCTGGATTTATTAACTCAAACTCAAAGTCACTCTCATCGGAAAATTCCTCGGTATACCTTTTTGAATCTGTTATGCTTTTTGGGTGGATTGAATTACTAGAATCTGTCGTTTTTGCAACAAGAGAACATACTAAACTAAATGGTAATATGGTACTATTGGGATCGGAATTCAGTAGATAATTTGAAAAATATGAAGACTTATTTTTAGAATCTACTTCTGAAAAGTTTGGAAATCTCAAACCATTTGACAAACATTCATCATCGGAGGAAGATGTTGATTTTGATGAATCTTTCTTAAAGTATCCTTTTTTAAAACCCATCGACGAAGCATAGTCTGATGTTTTAATTAGTAAATCATCTTCACTCGATGTATCCGATTTTTCATCAATTTCTGGTATTGACTCTGTTATAAGAAGTTCGGATGGAATCTCGTCACTCTTCTCGTCTTCGTACACCATTTGGGAACTTATAACGGCGTGATCACTAGCTCTTTGTAGAAGGATTAAATTACTTTCATTGACTTCTGGCAGAAATTCATCAACATCATGTTCATACACGTCAATCCATTTCATGGCATCTAAAATACAAAATTATTTGTTTTCTAATAAAAACCAAAAATGATCAGATTACACTTTTTTGGAGTTTTCGAGATTTTTAAATTGTAAGTTGCTGATGACAATCCAGATAATACCATTCCTACCATTCCTTGAAGGACTACGCTCGAAGCAGACAACATATGACCAACTGTGGCCAACAGTATAAATCCCCCGCTGAAAACGAAGCAAAAGGTGCCAGGCTTCTCTTTTCTTAGTTTCCTGGATCGTTCATACAGCTGAAGAAAGCGAGCATAGAAAAGAAAAGGTGTGATGATTTCGATCGATGTTGAGCATCTTGTTTGATAAATCCAAAACATGAATATGGTTATGAAAAAATAACCCAACGGTTTAATTTGGAACCTGAAAGTAAATTTTCTCAGCTATTGGTTTGTTTTAAAGTTAAAAAAAAAAAAATAATATCCTAATTAATCTTAAGAGGCAAACTACCAAAAACGTGCAAAATAGGTCCACTTAATGACCTATTTTATCCGTTATTATTTGTTGCATCTATATGAAACCTTTTTTAAAAGATAAGACAAAGAGTTTTGTGTCGACTATGTGGAGAACATTTTTGAAAAAGTATTTAGTTTTTTTTTTATGATCCTTGAAAGAAAGGACTAACTCCATCTTTTGACTTACTTAATGACCAATTTTCTCGAAAACTATTTGACCAAATATAGTAAATTGTATTTGCAGAGGTAGGTAAAGGGTTTTGTGTCGACTAAGTGGAGCACTTTTCCTATTTTCGACCTAGGAATTTCCCGAGAGTTTTCCGAATGAGTTTGGTTTTTCCCATAAATGTTCCTTTGTTTTTAGGTAGATTTCGAAGAAAATTCTACCTATTGAGATGTATACCATGTCACGACTTTCGAAAAATTCTTTCATAGTTTTTCGTTTCATGCGTCCCTGAGTACGAAACCACCCCCCGTTCGAAAATTTATATACATATGTATATATATATTTACACGCTAGCGGCCGTATTTTTGACGATATTGGAACCAAATTTTATTATGTTTTTTCTGAGGTTAATAGCTCGGTTAAGTTTGTTAATGAGCAAAATCGGCTCAAGGCGGTGGCTGGGGGACGGGGTTGAAGTTTTTTAAATATATCTCGGTCCCTATGAAGTTTAGAGAGAAAGTTTATCAACATAAATTAGAGTACTCTCTATGAGGTTAACGGTGACACCACCAAAGTAGGGGTAGGTGGGGTACGAATGGGCGTGGGGTGGAAATTAGAATTTTTCTAAACCACGCCTTGTGGGGTATCGTTGAAAAGCTCTCGATGAGTAGTTTATAAATCCATAACTAGTTTCTCGATTTTGAAATAAATGATCCCAATAAACGCAATCAAAATACTTCGAAATCTACCTCAACCTGTAGGCCTGCCGAAAAGGATTTTTTAATATTCAACTACCCACTTTACATTAATTATTGAAGTTTGAGATCAGGAGTGAACAAATTCATTGAGTGATGACAAGGTGCTAAATAGGGAATAAATTGCAAATGATAACATTAAGGGTTTTGGTTAGCGGACCGGCCAATCAGGTAAACCCTCCCAATTATGTAACCCTTCAATCGTGCCACACCCCAATCATATATCCCCACCAACCAATCATGTAACCCCCACCCCTAGAGTGTGAAGTCAAATTTAGGCAATACAACAGTGAGAGAGGGTTTTTAATGCATTTCTCCTACTTTGAATAAGGCGTCTTGACTTGGGTAGGTGCGGGGGAGGGTTTTAGGGAGGGTGGTCAAAGGTGCTCATCGTAGGTGATATAACTTAACTTCGGAAT
Source organism: Leptogaster cylindrica (assembly GCA_963082835.1). Taxonomy (NCBI): domain Eukaryota; kingdom Metazoa; phylum Arthropoda; class Insecta; order Diptera; family Asilidae; genus Leptogaster; species Leptogaster cylindrica. The sequence continues at coordinate 87,025 of OY720108.1, forward strand.
ACTTTACAGGCAAAAAGTGGTTATCGACTGGACGAAAAAGCACAGAGAAAAATCACCAACCGCTCGTAATATTAAAAAGATATCTTGAGGTTACGTTTTTTTGTGTTTTTTTTTTTTTTTTAAATATATCCTTGGGCAAAAGTTGACTTTCGCAACTTGTGGCGGATTTCAATGAAATCTTGTGGAGACATGTATTTTAGTTAAAAAACCAAGAATGTGCAAAAAAAAGACCGTGCACTTATATACTTTTGGAAAAAAATACATTTTACAATGCAAAAATTTCATGTAATTTTTCGGCTTTTTGACGTATTTATATCCACAAAATTTATTTGCGAAAACCACAAAAACCCGCCACAAGTCCACTTAAACACATTTATCACGTTTTTACACTTCACAACACTATATTAATCAAGAAATCTCTGTTAATTTCATTGTTTACAACTTCATAATTTGACATATGCTGACATGCATGTGTCAATTTGATGAACGTTGCAATTAAAATTTAGTGCTGATTTACAATTAAAATTAATACAAAAATACAAATGCGTGCTTGTCCATATGCGAAGTAAATTCGAAAGACGCACTTCTGCCACAAGTCGCGAAAGTCAATCTGTTCCTATCCTTGTTATGAAGCGAATTTTTAAGGACAAAGTATAAAAATGTAGATTGTTAACCAAAATTTTTCAAAATTTTAAGTTTGAACATTTATGTTTGCCACTTTTTCCGACGGATCGAGACACATGATACACCATTGGAAAGACCATAATGCGTACTTTTTATTGACACCTTGTTTGTCCTTCTGTCGTATACCAAACACAAGTTAAAACGTTTTTTATGAGCTCACCTCCCTGCACAGACGAAGAAGTTTCTACTCTTAAAAAAGGGGTGAAGGAGGGGTTGTACGACAAAATGTCTCATGGTAATAGTTGATCAGAACATTTCAAGGAATCGATTGGTATATGTTGGAACACTTGCTAGCGAAATACCCTGTATAATAGGAACGTGGAAGTAAAAATACGCAACCACAATCAGAGATCTTTGAAACGTCTTATGTTCAGATAATTCTATGTTCGATTGTATGTATATGTATGCAAAAACACAATATGTAATTTATAAATGGATTGAGTTTGCGATAAATGAAATGGAATGGAAGTTGAGGATTTAGTATTAGTCCTAGATGACATTGCGGCAATTATCACCGAAAATATAAATGACATGCTGTCTTCTGGGGTTTTCCCGGACTGCTTGAAATCTGCAGTAATTAAGCCGATTTATAAGGGTGGTGATAAGAAGATTGCATCTAATTACAGACCTATATCTCTGTTGTGTACTGTGGGAAAAATTTTTGAGAAAATATTGGCAGATAGAATCAACCAATTTATATTTAAAAATGGTGGTTACGATGTTAATCAATATGGCTTTCAACAAAAGAGTGGAACTGAATCTGCAGTCAGCCAAGTTATAGAGCAAGTGAATAAAGCGTTGGATGGTAAATTATATGTCGCCGCTGTCTTCGTTGATCTTCAAAAAGCATTTGATACTGTTGATCATACACTTCTTTTGCAGTTTTTGAATGAAATTGGTTTGAGAGGGCAGTTCAGTAAAATAGTGCAGAGCTATCTGTACAATCGTCAGGTTTGCACTAAAATTGATAACGTCTACAGCAGTCCACTCTCACTTAAAGTAGGTGTACCACAAGGTTCTATAATTGGTCCATTGCTTTACCTGCTTTACATTAACAATATAGGTCAGGCAAATCTCAATGCTAGCTACACTGCCTATGCTGATGATACGTGCCTTTTGTACAAATCGAATGAAGAGTGATCAATGAAGACTTGGAAAAGTTCAAAAGATGGGTAGATGGAAATTTCCTAACACTTAACGTGAAAAAAACCAAGTACATAATATTTAAAATGAAGAACAGAGAAGATATTAATCCAGCTCTAAAGATTGCAGGTGCTCTTCTGGAAAGAGTTGAAGTTTTTAAATACTTAGGAGTAATGATAGATGAAAAGCTGAGTTGGAATTACCATACTCAGAATACCATAAAAAAAATAGTACCCATTATTGCAGCTATTGGTAGAGGTCCCACTTTGAATCATAAGACGGCACAGTTAATATACAATGCGCATGTTTTATCACACATCAGATATCTAATTACGATCTATTCTCAAACGACGAAGGCCAACATTGAAAGAATTCGGAGTACAATGACAAGAGCGTTAAAAATTCTATACAAGCTTGAATGGTCAACGGCAACTGAAGATGTCTATGTTACAACAGGTGCACTGAAAATTGAAGAGATTATAGTAGCTGAGAAAGTAAAGTTTATCTACAAAGCTTTGCACAGGGAGGTTAAGACTTCCTTGAAGTTAAAACTAAGTAAGGACATTCACGAGTACTACACGAGATCTGCTGAAAATATACGTGTTGATAAATCCAGGACAAATCGAGTGAGAAAGGGAATGATTGCTTCTTCGTGTAAGCTGTATAACGAATTACCTAACTGGGTGCGGAACAGTACTTCGGTGCACAGTTTTACGAGGAACAGTATAAAATATCTGAAAGAAAGTAGGGGAACAAGTGATAGAGTTTAAATAAATTAAAGCTAGTTCAATTATGATATAAATGGAATGTATAATGTAAATGAATAATTATTTTTCTCTTTGGACTCAGGTATCAGCGTAAGCTGCGTTGAGTAGGTTTATTGAAGGTAGTAATATTAATTTGTATTAGTGTTAGAAGTATTGTATAAATTGTATATATTATGTAAGATGGATTGGCAAATAATAATAATAAAAATAGACAGCTTAAATTGACAGTTGCCCACGGGCATGATGCAAGAATATATTTTTGTATCATGCCCACGGATCTCACTGTGGTGCTGTTTCTGGTGTTTTGTTCTGATTTAAGCGGCCGCAAAAAATTTCGTAGAACACGTACAGTACATAGATTGTTAATTGAAACGCACGTTTTCAAATAAATTGCACCGCACTTACCATGACACTGTAAATATTATGGCAGCGGTGGCAAATATGTGCAACAAAAGTCTCATCTTAGACATCGTCGACACTCACTCGTTCACCGTGAACACGATATGCACAAAGGAAATTAACACCAGATTCAAATATTTAATTAACAGCACTACAAGGCTTTTCAAATGAAAACAATCATTGAATAACTTAATGTAAAACGAGAAAAACAGTTTGACTAGATTGTTTTTAAGAAGACAATTATCACATTTGAACTGGAAATTTCTTTTGCTCACAGTTATTGGAGACTAGTTGTTTTTGATTTAGCCTCGTTCGTCTGCCTGTTTTTTGCGAGCTTAGACTTTTTAATACTTGCTGCACACTTTTTTCAAAGCGAGTTATTTGTTGCCTTCTTGCTGTTCTTGGTTTGTTTTCAGATTAATTGCGGTTCAATTACAACTTGGTTTTGGTTGTCACTTTCAAATTACTTTTGCACGTCAGAATGTCTTAGCAAAATATTGTGTATTGTCAACAACTCTCAAGGCACCATATTCGAATTGGGATAGTTAAAGGTTGTGTCAAACGTCATATAATCCTTGTTGATGACAATAGGATTCGATCCAAAAAAAAATTATAAACTGATGGATTCAAAATATATGACACTCGCTGTCCAAGCTCGAACGCTTCGAAACATCAAAGACACCTTTATATCTCGTAACATTTTTTAGACTCGAGCGATGTGAGCAATCACTAATTAGAAACACACTAGTTAGAATATCAAGAATAAGGAGCCACGTAACATAGGCACTGCGATTGGATACGGCTTAATTGCACACGTGCAAATCGTTGTTTCCGAAATTAGATAGCAACAGGACATACTGATAATACAAGGAACATAGGTATGCCAAAGATTTTTTTGACAACTGGAGGGACTTCACGAATTCACTGCATTTGGATACATTGATATACATTATATTAAAATTTGCTCTCTTAAATAAAACTGGGCACACGAAGTCCTGTAGCTCGTTGATTTACTTAGTACGAGTGCATGTGTAAGTATACTATTGCTGTTCAGTTTACTCATATAGTTTTGTTCCCTGCATTGAAACTCCTAAAACTCACACTATGCAACAACCATAATACAAAGAACTAAAGGTAAAGTACACATTTCACAACTGCCTGCTCTGACATCACTGGCCTGAAATTTCAAAATTTTTGACATTACAAAGGTAAACACACAAATGTAAACATCAAGTAAATTGCACTTAGAACTAGCAGAAAAGTCGATTAGAAAAACTGTTTAACTATATAATTTGAAGAATTGCTTTGCAGCTGTCATTAAATTCTACGATTCAACTGTAGAAGACTTTCAAGAAATCAAAAATGGTTTGCTTGTATCAGATGTAAACAGAAATAAGTAATTCTCATTTAATTCATGCACTTCCCCATTATAAAACTAAATATTTCGAATACAAACCTATTTCATTTTCTATTAAAGAAAGTATCAATTACATATGTTTTTGTGTTAAAACGTCGAATACTCCTTACTGCGGCACATCTCTCTTTAAGAACGTAAAATTTCGATATTTCCGATTTGCATTTCTAAGTCAATAACTACTACAAATTGAAAATTTAGGATGAAATGATGTACACATGTTTTTGTCCCAATGAGATAAGGATTTAATTTTCGAAAGAAAATTTAGCAGTTATGTAGGTAAAATTCCCAGAAAAAGAAAACATGTGTAAATTTTCAAGGGAAAATATATTTTTTTTTTTACAGAATTATAGTCGCAAAACTTCTTAACTGATTTTAATTTGATAAATTTTTAATTTTAGGGTAGAGTGTTAGCTGCGATTAAGTGTTTATTTCAGTCTCTCAACTTGCGTAGTTTTCGAGATATTGCGTTTTAAGTACTTTGAGTGAAAAGATTTTCTGAAAATATTCAAATGCCTGTAGTACCGAAAGGGTTAAGAAATCGAAAATATTTTTCATTATATTTTTTGCTTAAAATTGCATGAGGAGTCACGCGGTGGTGAGCCTGTCCGTCAATTTCTGGACACCCTGTATATATGTATATAAACTTTCGAACGGGGGTGGTTTCGTACTCAGGGAGGCATGAAACGAAAAACTATGAAAGAATTTTTCGAAAGTCGTGACATGGTATACATCTCAATAGGTAGATTTTTCTTTAAAATCCACCTAAAAAACACATAATCACGATATCAGCAATGTAATCACTCATTTTTACAAACAATTACAAACAATTTACTTCACAGAAACGTGCTGTCTATCGTTTAACAGCGAGGTTCAACCGCAATTTTCGCAAACCGGAATTCACTATTTCAGGCTGAAATTTTCAGCTTTTCGATTAATCGTTGCCCTCTCTAGTACTGAGATTTTTCAAATTAAAAATCTTATAACCTTTGACGGATCACCACTAGTTACAATATATTTTGATAAACGCTGAAATAAAACAACTATTTGTAATTTAATTTAATTTATTAATGTCATAATTCTTAATATTACTTAATAATAAATTATCTAATTTTCGATTTATTAACCATTTTTCTGAAGATATTTATGAATTTTTGCATGTTAGTGTTATCGTACGCTTTAAGTCTTCCACGGCAACATATCACGAAAGTGTTACTTTAGGGAGGGAATGATTTATTAAGTTCGCTCAACAAGCGCTTGTCAAAAAGTAAATGTATGTATTGCACGCTAACAAAATAAATCCTTTTTGGAATAACAATAGTAACAGCTTCATTTTTTCGTTCAAGATCTAATTCAGTGGTAACTAGAAGAAACAGTTACAGAAGTTTACTTTAACTTTACGTGATGCATTGAAGGCTGTATGCACCTCAACATTCCCTAAATGCCTCTAAGAATTTCAAATTGCATTTCAACTAGAAGTATAAATGATGATTTTTACACAAAAGCAACATTCAAGAATTTTAAATTGTGTTTTTTTTTTTTCAAAAATGCAGAACAAACGATATTGCTTTCATCACTATGGTTTTGTTGTGAATATTTACAATTTCAGACTGGACAGAATTGAACAAACACTTACATTACAAACAAATTTATTCAATTTTGATATTTAAGTGTATGAAATATTACATCATTTTTAATGATTACTACACGTAATATAAATGCATTAAGTTTGGTCTTGTAAGAATCACACACAAAAATTAAATATAAAAACTGAAATTCATCATAAAAAAAATTAGGTATTAAAATTAAGGAAACTAATCAAAAAAAGGAACTTATGTGTTTACAAAACAAATGTTCTCAAGCTCTATAAAGTGATATAAAATTTTATTAACAACCCGATATGACATATCAAACAAAATTAACAAGTTTCAAAGATTCATTCTTCGTCCAAATCTTAAAATTCAATTCTGAATCTTGAGCTTTTTTACATAGCAATTAAAATTAACCTTCTGTTAAAGAAAGGATTGCAACTATTCTAATGAGCGAATTTGGAACTCAAAGCGTCTCTCGAATTTGATGAATGATAAACTCCTTTCAGTTTCGTTGGAATTATGTCAGAAACCTTAAAAATCCCAAAGTATTAAAGATTCCCATTTCAAAATAGATCACATAAATAAGTACATATAAAGAAGTTTGTTGGCATAATTTCTCCTTTGATATTTGCCAAAGTTAAGAAAATCTTAAGGCAATTCGATTCCACATTGCATACTTATAATCCTGAGAATTAATTGCTTTTTCGATTAATTAAGCATTATAATAATTCACATTGCAAATGAATCTATGAATAGCTTTTTCCAGGTATATAAAATTTGGATTTGATTTTGCACATAAATTAAAGTTTAGAATATTTATATTAAGTTGTCTCAAATTGAACTACTTAATTTTCACATTTTTTTATTTGAAATTAAAAATTCGTTTTAATTACAATAATCGAGTTATGACTACTTAGCCTACATGTAAAATGTATGTACAGAAAAATCGATTCTTATAATTTAAAATTCTAAAACACGTTATACAATTTGCAAAATAAATATTATTACAAGAAATGTAAATGAGTCAATAACGATCGCCATCCATTCACAGAATGTCACGCATTTTTTTTTCTATAAATATAAAAATATTATCATTATGGTACTTGTGTCTTATTACAGATTTTTTCTCTCATTTTACATTTTAATTATCAATAGTTTCTCTTTGTTTGTTGAAGTAAACAAACACACTTGCCATTTTATACTACTTCTAAAATTTTGTTTTTCTACACAAATGCAATCATGCCTAATTAGACATAATAAAAGTTTCCGCATAGTTGCTGTTGATTACAGTTTTAACATAAAATAAAATTGTTGATAAAGTTTAAACTGTGATATTAAGTAAAACATAACAAATAAAACAAATTTTTGCTTCTGCACGCAATCGTTGAAAGATTTATGATACAAGTGAAGGAGCCGTTGCCATTCTATAAAGCACATTAGTGCCTTTCACCGGCAGTGGATGTGCTTCTGTGTTGAATACCCATTCATCGAGTGGTAAAAGTGCATCATCAGAAAACAACAAATACAGGTACTGAAAAAAATATGTTGTCAGATTAACATTAAACATTAAAAAGTATTTACCTTTAGAGTTTCAGCAAGGAAAAAACTTTGCTGGACGTCATCCTTTTCTGGTTTGTTTAAATAAACATTTTTAAGACCACAATAGCCATGCGGGGTTCTACAATGGGTTTCGAGGGCCTGAACAGCCTCCCACCCCCAATCTCTATATTTTTGGTCATGTGTAAGTCGCCATAGAACAAAATAACTTTCAAATGTTTCTGGACGGAGAATATAATACTTTTCCGGTGTTTTCAGCGCCTTAGCTTCGATGGCGTCTGTAAACCTTGATGAGACATTTACATTAAAAATTATCGTAGAAAAATGTTGTTGTACCTGAAAGCTTCAGGACCTAATTTTGTTGGTGTTCTAACGTAACTTTCGTGACATGTTTGCGTTAATCCTTTTCCGATTTCCATGAATTTATTGGAATGGTCATTTTGTCTAGTAGTGGCACCTAAAGCAAAGAGACCACCTGTTCGTGATGAATGGAAAGAAAATAATACTAGCAATGACAGAATCCATTTCAAAATTCAACCTGAAAAGCATGCCAAGTGGTCCATTTTATGTTCTAGTCTATCAAACTTCAGGTCAGAAACGTATGTGAGACCACCAGAACTTTTTCGAACCATTTTGTCTATAATTGCTACCATGGCATCATCAAACATTTCTCTTGCCTCTTCATCCGTTTGGCCTGATTGAATCCACGCTTTGAGCAGATATTCATAGAAACTGTCACCAAGAGCACCCAGAGACATATGTTCTGAAATTAAGTTGCTGAAAAATGCGACAACTCTAAATGAAAAGAATTACGTTGACCCCATTTTCCAGTTTTCGGATTAAGATAATTTGGATATAGTCCTTTGGGTTTCTCAATGTCCTTCAGAACTTGTCTTATGTTCTGCACTCTTTCTCTGTACACTGGATTACCGGTGATATCACTTAAATATGAAAACTCTAAATGTAATGTTCCGAATTCTGAAAGAATGCTGCTTCCTCCACTAGCCCATCCATAGTTTTTGCTCACCTACAAGTATTAAAAATTCAAACGGGAATAAAAACTAATCTCAAAGCTACCAACCCCAGTTTTAGTATTAACTAAAGCATATGGAACACCCGTTGGCGTTTGAAAAGCAGGTAGGAGTTTGTCTGCCACATACTGCGCCTTTTCCTTGAATAAAGGGTCCCCAGTAAAGACGTACAAGCTGAGGAAGCCTCCAACGAAACGAATGTTTGTCTCGAATACCGAGAGATCAGCCGATATATTATCTAGTGTGAAACGTCTTGCAACCCAGTCCCGTCCTTCCTCGAACTCTTTGTTTAAACCCATAAGGTAAAGCGTGTCCAGTCCGTCAATGATTGTCGCCCCCAAGTCGTACACTCCAAAAATACTTCCTGAATGGGCTCGTTGACTCAGTGGCCGCAATTCATTTTTACCCCAAGCATAAAGTTTATAGTTCTGCCAAGCGTGAATCATCATCTTTAATTGAAGAATAAAAACATTAATGATTATGCACAGCAACAAACTATTCATTACAAATGATTTTTGTACCGAAATATCGGGTTACATTACTTTTTATTGGACTTCAATATAAACTTATTGAAATAATGAATCAAAATCTAAATACGTTTTAGGAGAATAATATAGATTGACGTATAAATGCAACTTCTACAAAAGCAGACAAATTTCCAAGGATTTTTCATTAAGAGGAGGTTCTACTCGGCTCAAAAATCGTTTTCGTAGCATGGACAATTACCACAGTAGTGGGGACACTATTTCCGAAATAGCAAACACAAAGAAAGGAAATTTTTGTATGTATTGAGAAGCCAGAGAGTAATTTTGGGAGTGCAGGGAAAGTTTGCAAAACCGGTTTTGTCAATTTTCAGATCACATTTTTTGCAATTTCTCATTAGAATTTTGCTTGGTCTGACTTTGGCGATGAGAATTCTAAAATGGAAGGGAATGGGTAGGGAAGCGAAATTTTGTTTCCTTGTTTCTTTCTGCCGCACATTTTCATATTATGAAGAAGAAAGTGTTTTTTTGGCCTTGGAAATAATGTTTTTTTTCAGGGTCAATGGATTAGTGGGAAAGATCTGGGTTTTGCAACAATTGTGCAGACTATTTATTTTATTGCAATTTCAATTATTTGCAAGACTATATTAGTATATTCATATCTCTCTGCAAACAAGCAAAAACAAGCACTTTGCGCCTGCTTGCGGTGTAAAATTACCGAACGGGGGGGAAGACGAGGTATCGTAGAACAAAATCGATTTTTATTTACTTTTTATTTATTTGGGGTGAAGATTGACAAAATCGGTTTTGTAGACTTTGCCTGCACTCTTTCTCTGGATTCCAATACATAAAATAATTCCAATAGCAATGTGTAGTAATTGCTATACGAGAAGTAGTATGTATGTGTAAAGAATATCCACTGCATCGAAAGAAGCTCGTTCACGTATTCTCTAAGCACTCTTAGTGCAATGTGTCGCTGTCTTATTCTATCGCATGATTCTTACCATCCTACTATCCCTATACCACACCAACACTTGTGTACAGTTACTCCTCGAATGGAAAAATATACCGATGCGCCGCTATTGAGGAAAGCCGGAACTACATTTTGAAGAAACGGTTGAGATCTTGGCTATTTGGGACTTTTTAGAGAAAAAAATTGTCTTTTTAAATGGCTTATTATACGATTTTATTATTGAATGAAATGAAGTAAATTCTTCCAATAATCATGCATAACACATGAAAATTTGAAATAACGAAAACAAAACTAGAAAAATATATACAGAAACAGTCTTTAATATTCGAGGAAAACTCCTGATTTTTTTCAAAATCTGTACTGCTTCTAAGACGCTTAGGAGAATAACAAAGCCAAAAATAAAAAAAGCGGCTCGACTAGTTTGAATGATAGCCTTTGTCCTAACTTTTTGCAAAATTTGGTACAAATTGCTTGAAAAAAAACAAATGAAACGGTAGAAACTACTGTAAAAATTACTAAAAATTAAATTAAAAAAATTAAATTTTCAAAAATCTAACTCGAGGAGTTCAAATAACTTTTATGTACCTCTATTCCAAATTTGGTTTAAATCAGGGTACGTAAAAGCTCGAAAAAGAGCCGCTCGCGAGCGAGCCGCCTGGAGTGGCTCCTTACATTTTGGGCTCCCGGCTCGATTGAGGAGCCGTTCCGCTCAGAAAAAACCAAAAGTAGTCATGATAGCAGAGGGGAATGAACTACATTGGCGAATTTTCGGAGGTGAGTGAGTTTATTCGAAATTGAGTGCAATTTGCATAGCCATAGAATCTGGCCTAGATTGGGGTGAGTGAGTGAGGGTTTTTCGTTGGATCGCTCTTAGAGCTGGAGCTTTGTGACAAGCGAGCATTTACGTCCCCTGGTTTAAATCGCTTGGAAAATACGCCAATAAAACGGTAGCAACTTTACTAGGGCTGAGCCGAACTGAGTAGAACCTTCTCTTAAATAATGCATCTTTTATCTCGACCAGGTCGTTTATCGACTTACACTTAATCCAAGTAAGAATGCTACAACTACTTAAGGGTCTATCACTAAGAGAGAAATATTTTTGAAATAATGGTACCCCGAAAATACAAGACACGCCTCACCAAATCACTGCAATCATTAAACACGAACGAACTAAATATCATGCTGTTTAAAAATTATTACAGAAAGTTTAAAATAAACTGTAGTTTCCAGATGTGCCCACTGAATGTATTTTAACCGCCGATAGTAAAATTGTTGATAAGCAAAAACGCGTGGCCAATCGAAAACACAGACTAGCAGTTAAAAATTTCTGAAATTTAACTGAATTTAAGTAGAGCGTGACATAGTAACAAATAATTACAGTGACGAAAAATACACGTATTTTTGAGTCACGTAACGAGTTCATGTAACACAGAAAACCAGCAATAGAATCGAAATTAAGACATGCTGGTGGTCTGTGCGTAATTTTAAGAAACTCATCATTAAGGATGGTAATATATGAAAACGAATAGGATGCGGACCGAATTCAATGAAAACTTCATCTTAACTCAACCTCTGGAAACAAATGTTGTTTATACAAAGTCAGTAAGCAAATCTAGTTCCATATCTCATCTCGTAAGCATACCTCTCGAATTTGGTTTCTTTTCCTTTGCACCTTGGGGTCGGGATCTTCCCCGGCGGGTATGTACTGGAGCGGAGTATCGTGCTCTTGCTCCTCTGTAGTTTTGACTGGTGGCCCGACAATCGGAGACTGTTGATCGGCATCATTTCTAGCGGTTTCAGGTCGGTCAAGAATATCACCAAGCTCCTCCTTAATCTTCTGCTGGAGTTTCTCTCGGTCGCCGAGAATATGTGGATCCTCATGCTTATTGTTGAGCCCATGGGGCGGCTCTATAGGAGGTGCCGGAATGAAGATTTCAGGTCCAGCTTTTTGGATTTGTTTGTAAACTTTTAGAACACGCTCACTACCGATATTTTCTGGCAAAAGAAATATACCACCGAAGCAAAGGAAAAATAGTGTTATGAGCACCAAACCAATTAAGCACTTTTCCCGAGTGTGAAAAGATTTTCGTGGCGGAGGAACTCGTGTGTACGTCGGTAACATTTTAAAATATAACAAAGCGTTGTAATTATATATAAATTACGTACAATATTTTCTTAAATTCAATTTCTGTTTTATTATTTGGCACAAATTAAAAATGAGTTACAAAATTTTAAAACGAATATATAAAAAAAATTAAACATTTAACATTACGTTACGCCTCGTAATGTCGTGAACTTTAGATACATATTACTATTTAGTCATTTTTATATAAATTCCAGGCCTTTTTCGCAGATTATAAGCCGTACACCAACGTTATGCTGACGATATATGTAAGATACCCGACGAACTTTCCTTCCGCTCCTCGTAATTTTTCGACAACTTGACATTGCGATGACAGTAGACTTTGACAATTGTGTATGGACATGATATAAGAGCACAAGGTATACGAAGATTTCACAACCGAGCCATCTTGCGCGTCATCGCCTTCACTATCATGGACATTCTGGAACGCTTACAAAAACTGAACTATAGTTAACTATATTCAAATATAGTAAACTTTGGACTTTCAACAACTCCGTGGTTTACTATAACATAACTATGAACATAACTATTTTACGATCGAAAACTCCTATGGTTAACTATCTCGTGGTAACGTTTTCAGGAGCAGGGCGAGTCTGTAGCACGGAGTAAAGAATATAAGTAGATATCGATATTATATGACAGTTCGCCATGTTTGGACGTCACTGTGGATAAGTGAAGAAATTATTTATGTTATCAAATTTAAGAGCTTTGCAAAATGGTGAACTGCAGTGCAAAGCGTTGTAAATACTATACCACATCAGAAAAGAACAAAAACAAAAAAAAGTGATAGAAAAGTGAGATATTTTCGTTTATCCAAAAACAAAAGAATAAGAACTGAGGGAAAGTTGACTTCTGTTTGCTAACTCAAGGCGGGTTTACACTATATAACAAAAAATGGTACATAAAACAAAGTTATATATAAAACAAGTTATATAACTTTTGTTATAAGTTCTAAAATGTTTTATAAAACATGTTACATATAACAAATTCTTGTTAAAAACAAAATTTCTGTTATCCAAGTGAAATGGAAAACATAAAACATTTTTATACCAAAGTAGCGTTTTCCCTCATTTGTCTTTTATTGAATGGAATTGGCATTTCACCAGTGTGTTCTCGTGTGCCAATTGGGGCAATTTTTTAGATTTTTTCGTGATTAAATAATAATAATAATAGTTCATTTATTGTGGCCAGGCCAGGTGAATTGGTTTGTAGTTTACAGTCTGCTGTTCATTTGCTAGTGTAAAATTTATTGTGTTCGTGCAATTTAAAATTAAATAAATATAACTCAAATCGTTTTTTGTTATTTAGATTTATTTAGGGAAGTTGTTTGCATTGTTGATGCAATTTCGCTCTTAAAGTTAGCGACGGCCGAATCTAAGATCTTTTCTTTGGCTGACCTGCCAGGATGACAGTTATAGCTGACATATTTGATAAATAATCAGTAATTTTTTTATTATTATTTATTTAGTTAATAAGTAGATAAATTATCAAGAAAAAAAAACAACCCAGTCACAGAACAACTAAAATGGGTTTGTTATATGTAACATCTAGAAAAGGGACAAAAATCACATACTAAAATGTTATATTATGGCTATATTATGGTTATATTAATAAACTTAAATTTGCTCTGAAGTTGCCCACATTCTCATCGGTGGGAATTTTATGAAATTTCCTTTTATCTGACTAATGAAAGAATAGAAACCTAGATCACTGGTTTGTATGGAGAAGGACCATGACACAAGGAACATAAGGTATGCCAAAGATTTTTTGACAGCTGGCGTGACATCACTGGCACGTACTTTCAAATGCATAATTTTGAGCCGTACTTTTCAATTGTTACTGAAAGCATTTCCCTCGGCAATTCATCTGAAAAACTATTTAAAATGACTAAAAGTTATAGTTTTTTTATTAACAATTATTTATGTAAAACTGACTGTCATATTAAACTGTCTATTGCAAATCTTCTCAATTAAGAACAATTGAACAATCCGTCATAAAAATATAATCATTATCAAATTAAAAGTGTAATATAGACGAAACAATAAAACAATAAGTTTTATGTCACAGTTTTTATTTCTTTCTTAATTTTTCTTTACTGACAATATTAAGCCGGAGGTACACGATACGGAAAACGTTGTATTTATAAGCGATACGCCATATTTCATATCATGTGACTCGACGATAAGCAATATGGTGTATCGCTTATAAATATCCCAAAAATTTCGGAATATTTTCGGCACATCCAAGGAATTTGCGGCGTATAAATTTCCCGAGTCACACGTCATACAAAACTTTATGTACACAGTTTTGAGATTACTGCTCTTACGGCCCGGCGCGGCGTCGCGGTAATCTGTGAATTGCAAAATACAGGTTGCAAACTCATTTTTGCTTATCGTGTGACTCGATGTCTCAAAAGTGACATCCACAAAGATATTTCCTTAAGCCGGAGGTACACGATACGGAAAACGTCATATTTATAAGGAAATATCTTTGTGGATGTCACTTTTGACACATCGAGTCACACGATAAGCAAAAATGAGTTTGCAACCTGTATTTTGCAATTCACAGATTACCGCGACTCCGTGCCGCCCGTAAGAGCAGTAATCTTAAAACTGTGTTCATAAAGTTTTGTATGGTGTGACTCGGGAAATTTGTACCCCGCAAATTGCTTGGATGTGCCGAAAATATTCCGAAATTTTTGGGATATTTATAAGCGATACACCATATTGCTTATCGTCGAGTCACACGATATGAAATACGGCGTATCGCTTATAAATACGACGTTTTCCGTATCGTGTACCTCCGGCTTTATAAATATGACGTTTTCCGTATCGTGTACCTCCGGCTTTATTCATAAGCGATACACCATATTGCTTATCGTCGAGTCAAACGATATGAAATATGGCGTATCGCTGATAAATACGACGTTTTCCGTATCGTGTACCTCCGGCTTTAGACTAATTTCTATTTAAATATCTTATCTTAAAATACATTCTACACCTAAAAAATAACTTCTAAATTTACAATACATCCTTTGGCTTAATTAACACTATTTCAAGGGTCTTCCGGAAAAGCAAAATATTTCAATGATTCTTCCCAACATTTTCTTTTAATGATATTTTTGCAGTTCTTTATTGCTTACTTAACCATTTTCAATGCAAAATGGTATGAATTAATATTAAAAACTATTAAATTTTTTTAAAAACTTTTAAACCTTGCACACAAATTTGATAAAACAAAAAACTGTCAAACCATTGGATGCTCTTTGGGTGAACCCGATGACGCGCAAAATGGCGCGGGTGAAAAATTCATACCTTATGATTCTTGTATCATGGTTTTACTCGAGCTGTCAAAAATCGGTCAAGCTGAACCTGAACCGAACGTCGGAAAAGTTTTGATTACATCCACATATCGCTTCATGCTGTTGGAACTTCTTCAGTTAATGTCAATTAGCCTATAATCATAATGGAAGTGTGGCTAGCTGATCGCCTCTCTTGCTGCTTGCAATTATCTGTACCAATGGAGATGGTTAAGTATGTTTGGAAGCATGTAAATCTTATAAAATTTCATGTTCAACGCCCAACATCCACCCCTTAAGAGATTTCTTGGCATATTTTCTCCAAGAAAATTTGACAGTAGGCATTAGATTGCGATTGGTTTGGCAATAAAATGATGTCCGGATCTAGATAAATCGTCAAGGAAGATTTTTCTAAGGCATTTCTTAGGATATTTTACACCTAGTTTAAATGAGCCAAAGAATTTCTCGAGCGGTGTATCACGGGCTTTATTATGTCGAATGTAATCATGAATTTTAGGACATGTCACTATATGAAATATCTTTTAGATACATCCTCTCCTTCAAGTCAGTAGAAGAATTCGATGACTATTTCCAGAGTCTTTTAGATCCTAATTTGATTGAACATAGGGAATTCATTAAAGAGCTGAAACAAAAATTTTTTGGTAATTCCAAATTCACATACCAACACTCTATCATTGAGATATTTTTCAGAGGAAAAGTTAAATAAGAAAAAATCCCAAAAAACTAATCTCATGGCAAGGAAAGCTGCTCAAAAAAATTTGCCACCCCAGGCAGTAATCCCGAAGTCTACTGAAAATCCCACTAAAATTCAACCGATTTCTACTGAAAATCCTGTTAAAAATCAACAGTTTTCAAAACATAAGAAACAAAAATTTGTAAATTTATACTCTAAAGACGGTGGTGTGGATGTGGTACTCTTGAAGGGTAGAAAACGCTGCGAATGTCAGGCATCTAAACACAAACTCGTAAATAACTGCAGCAACTGTGGGCGTATTATCTGCATCCAAGAGGGTCCCGGCCCTTGTCTTTTCTGTGCTACGCTTGTAATATCCGCTGATGGTACTCCACACAAGTCACAACATACCAGTGAAAAAGGAAAATCGTGGAAGAATACTACACAAAAATCTTCCAGCTCAATGGATGAACTGAATAAAGCTCTTCAACATAGAGATCACCTTTTGGAGTACGATAAGTTGAGTGAAAAGCGAACTAGTGTTATTGATGATGAATCGGATTACTTTCATGTGAGTCATTTTACTTTCAATAAATACATCCAATCTATTAGACTTTCGTAGGCCGGATCTATTTGGCTATCAGAGAAGGAACGTGAAAAGGTGGAAAAACTAGAACAACAAATGGAAAACCAGAAGCACGCAAGTCGCTTAAACCGGAAAATTGTAATGGACATCACTGGTCGGGAAATAATTGAAGAATATTCCGAGATTACAAACGATGTACTGAGTAGTATTGAACAATCAAAACCTAGTGATCTTCCTACTGATCTTATCTCCCAACAAGCGACATACATCCCTATAAATTTGTTTCAACGATTTCATGATGATAGCAAACAGAGAGAGAACGATAGTTTCATCAGCAGAATACAGGACAAGGAACTACTGGAGGTTCAGGATATGCGTAATTGCTTGTCCATGCACCAACCTTGGGCGTCATTGTTGATTGCTGGGATAAAAAAGTACGTCCTCCGAAACTAATTTATTGCATTCAGTTAAAATTAACTGTTCCTTCAGGCATGAAGGAAGAACTTGGTACACACGACACCGCGGACGACTCTGGATTGCGTCGACAAGAAAACCTGTTGACATTGAAGATGTTAAACGAATGGAGGAATTTTATAAAGTGTTGCAGAATGGTAGGATTTCTTAATAGAATAATCAATTAAACATCAAAATCAATTTCAGGCGATAGCATCAAATTTCCAACACAGTATCCTTCTGGGTGCCTTCTCGGTTGCGTTTCTATACAGGTTCTTCGTTGGATTTTTCAAAATAATTTAATAATATTCTAAGTATTTAATGCAGGACTGTCTTCCTCAAGAAGAATATCAAAAAGTTTATTCCCCTGGTGAGTCTGATTCACCATTTGTATTGATCTGCTCAGATTCCCACGAACTCAGTGTCCGATTTCCAGTAAAAGGATCACACAAAATATGTGCGCAGAAGGATTACGTTTATTATTAATTTTTTTAATTCACATTCTTTTTTTATAGATAAACTAGATTCGAATATTTATGCTGCAGCGCTTAAATGCCTCAAATGAATTTAATGAAGTTTGTATTTCAATATTGAAATTTGTTATATTGCATTTTTGTACTATTTATTAAATTAATAAAGTAATTTTATTTACATCTGCAAAACACTTCTTTCATAAGTAGTAGGTACAACACATGAGTTATGATTTTATAATACAATCAAAAACTATTTCTATGTAATAAGAGCACAGAGAACATTAGTATATAACAAAAATATTCAAAGAATTATATTGCAGGAAAAATTTAGTGTAATATATTTAATTGCTTATCAATGCTATTTGAACCGGCAGTCGTAAACGCCGTCGCGTTGTTGGAGAAGCTTGTTCTGAGGGGCAGGGCAGAGAGTAGGAATAGTGAGTACACTGTTCACTGTACATGAACTTCATTCACTCGTCGTGACTCGTGGCTCGTGATTTGATGAATCAGTTTTTCGGTGACTTTTTCGGAAGCTGGGTCGTAAAATTTCCTCCCCTAAGCACTACATAAACATTACGTGGTACTTCCTAACATAATTGGAATGAGTCTTACATGCGAATTGACTACAGAGGAACAGGAACGAATTTCACAGGAGTTTCGTAGAATTGGAAGTGAGTGACATTAGATTAGATCATAGATTTCTTGATATCAACGGATGCGTTCTTGCACTTGCAGGCAACTATTATCTCGATCATGCTGGAGCAACTCTGTATTCAGAGCGTCAAATCGAATCTGTTAGTGAGACTCTTAAAGCGAATCTGTTCAGTAATCCCCACACCAGCAAAGTTACTGCGAATCTAGTGGACCAAGTAAGATATCGGTTAGAATGGAAATTGAAAAGAATGTAAGAGAACTAGAATATCAAGTGAAGTTTTTCAGGATTCTTCGCCACTTCAATACGGACATCAATAACTACAATGTGGTGTTCAATTCGGGCACAACAGCTTCATTGAAGACTGTTGCAGAATGCTTTGATTTTGGTTCGTATGGGACTTTTTCATATACGCTAGATAATCACACCTCTGTTCTGGGAATGCGAAATGTAGTTCAAACAAAAAATATTTTCGTTCTTACCAGAGAACAACTAGAAAAAAATTTAGGCAGTTATTGTAGTGCTCGAAAGGAAGAATACAAAGGCGCTAACTCTCTGGTTACTTTCCCCGCACAATGTAATTTCAGCGGATACAAATATCCACTGGAACTGATTGCAAAGATACAGCGAAACGGTCTTGTCGACGTTGGTACATGTTTAGGTGGAGATAATGATGGAGGAAAAAGTGAGCATTTCATATGTTTGGATGCTGCTTGTTTGGCGGCAACAAATTTCCTTGACCTTTCCATATACAGACCCGATTTTATTTGCATTTCATTTTATAAGATTTTTGGGTGAGTTTTTTAAAATCTAATTGATAATACTATTCTACTATTATATGTAATGCATATTATATTAATAGCACATTGAAATGAGGTGATTCTGTATGCAAATATTTTTACTTTAAAGGTATCCTACTGGATTAGGGGCTCTCATAGTAAGCAAACGAGGAGAGAAGCTGCTAAAGAAGCCATACTTTGGGGGTGGAACTGTTAAAATGGCGATGAGTTCTGTTCAGTACCAAGAAATTCGAGACTCTTTTTACGAGAAATTCGAAGATGGAACTCTTTCGTTTTTGTCAATCATCTCACTTTTGGAAGGATTCAAAACTGTAGAAAGACTAGTGCCGCCGAAAGGGGGCATGTCTTCTATTCAACGGGTTGGACAGCATGTTTTTGTACTCGCTCAATATTGTTACAACCAACTCAAACTCTTAGAATATGAAAATCACCAGCCGTTAGTGAAACTTTACACACATACAAAATTCAATTCAGCTTTAACTCAAGGGGGAGTCGTATCCTTCAACATTCTGCACGAAGACGGTTCTTTTGTTGGTTTTGCCGAAGTAAGCATTTTTATACCGTAGGGCCTAGTTGTAGAGTATATTAGTTTTAAGCGAATTTTTGCAACACCGTGAAATACTAGTGACAGAAAAAAGAACTACAGGGTGGCTGATTCGAAGTGTTACAAATTCAAAACGCTCTATTTTTTTTATTTATAAATATTTTTTATTGAACCCAAAGAACAAAATGTTCAAAAATAAACCAAAATTCAAAATTTATTTAACATTTTCGATATGGCCACCTTTGGCCCAGACTATGGCTTAAGACGGTCAACAAATTCATCGCACGCTGCACGAATGTGGGCCTGAGAAATACACTGCCATTCGCGGCGAAGCGCTGTCTTGAGCGCATCCGTACTTTGGTAGTTTTTAGTGCCAACCCCAAATACCCCAAATAGAATAATCTAAAGGGTTCGCATTTGGAGAATTTGAAGGCCATTGTGTGTGCGAAATGAAGTGCGGAACGTTGTTTTCAAACCATTCCTGATTTGTTCGGGCTTTGTGAGCTGGTGCAGAATCATCTTGGAATGTCCACGGTCTGCGGCCGAAATGGTTGCATGCCTAAGGCTTCAACACAGGTTCCAAGACCGTTTCCAAATAAACGGTCGCGTTTATCTTAACACCGCGGTTCAAAAATACGAGTGGAGATCGACCATCGGACGTTACTGCGGCCCAAACCATCACACGCGGTGGCGCTTGCATCCTGGTGGCCATCCTTTAGTCGAAATTATCGTATGATCTCCCTGGCAAGTAGACTTGATCATTTTGCTTGTTGATATGTCGTTCAATTACAAATGGGGCCTCATCAAAGAAAACGATGTTTGGCAATTGGCCACTTGCGTGCAAGCAAAACAAGCCCTTCGCTCTTTCCATTCTAACCTTTTTTTGGTCAGGTGTGAGATAGTACACTTTTTGGAACTTCAAGGGCTTTAGTCGGAGCTCAATCCTCAAAATATGTTGCATCCGTTCTCGATATTTTTAGCTCAGCATCCAATTTCCTTCCAGTGCGCCGAGGATTTCGATTAAGTCTAGCCTTCACTTTCCGGATCATTTCCGTCGATGTTGCTGTCTTTCTGCGACCGCCATCATACCGTTTAGCAATGCTGCCAGTAATTTTTACATTTTTAAAGTTAAATATTTTTAAAACTAAAAGCAATTCCTACGAAATTCCTGCATATTCGTCACTTTTAGACTAAAATAGATGTCCCTACAAAATTTTATTAAAATCCGCCGCTGCCTTCTGGATGATCCGTGTTGTACACTTGTTCCCGCACTTTTTTACGCAATTGTTTTTTACACGATTGAAAATTTAAAGATACAAAAAACTTAGAACAAATTTCTCTTTTTACGATGGGAAAATTGTTACTGCATGCTTGTCTACACGATTTCTTCGTGAACGTTTCTTCTGTGTTAAACCAGACTCATTGTACAATTTAGGGCAGGGTTTCCCCAATTGTGGTACGCGTACCCCCAAGCCGAAGGGGATCGGAGATAGCTTAAAGAAGTACGCGTGGTAATCTCTTACTGATTCAATTAATGAAATACTACCTCAAAAGAATATTACGTTTATATACGGTATCGAATCTTGTTTGAATCTAGACGATTTCAATTCCTATCCCATGTAAACTAAGATTGTGGGGTTGAGGAGATCGCACATTTTGGCTGGACCGATCGAGTTGATTTGACAGCAGCAAACAGCATGTAAACTTAATTGAAGGGGTACACACGAACATCCAATTGTGAGCCACTGATCTAGGGTATTTCATAATTGGCATGCCAAAAACCCATTATACTTTACGCACTACTCCATTTTTGTTATGAACTCTTTTGAAAGTTAAAAAATTTTTGTTCTAATTGTAGATTAATTGTTTAGCTGCCGTTTATAATATAACACTAAGAACAGGCTGTTTTTGTAACCCAGGAGCATGCCAACTATTTCTGGAATTGAGCAATGATGACCTCATTCGAAATTATAAGGTAATTTTTCATGAACAAAGTATACTCGAACAATTTTTAAGGAGTAAAACTGGTTTCGAGGCTTCGAGCTATGACAAAATTTATTTGATAGATCGCGAAATATGAATCACAAAACATTCATATTTCCGTTGGTTTATCATTTTGAAAAGTACAAAACAAAAAAAAGTGCCAGTTATTGGGATTACTGCCGGAGAAGTGAAAATTTTCGTAGGCACCTTAGGCGATTTTGATTTACTATTCTCTGAATAATACACCTTTGTAATCGGTTCGGAAAAAAATTTTTTTAACACCCCCTCAATTTTTTATTTTTATTTTGTGTGATTCTCTATATTCAGGCCGGTCATGTCTGTGGTGATTACAACGACCTTATAGATGGAATACCGACCGGAGCTGTACGAATATCATTTGGCTATATGTCGACCAAGAATGACGTGAAACATCTGGTGAATATGCTGAAGGAATGTTATTTGAACCCTTTCAAACGTCGTTTGCAAATTTTGCAAGACTCCAATGAATTTTCAATTCGTGGCGATATATATAAGGAAATAAATATTAGATTAAAGGAGATTTGCATCTATCCAGTAAAATCTTGTGGAGCTTTCAAGACACAAGGACCTTGGGAATTGTCAGAGTATGGACTAAAGTACGATAGATGCTGGATGATTGTAGACTCCAGTGGCACTGCAATCACCCAGAAGTTCGACCCAATGCTTTGTTTGATAAGACCTCAAATCGATATAGGATCTTGTAAAATGATTCTTACTTTTCCCGGTAAATAGTTTAAAGATCTCTATATATTGTGTATAAGACAAAAAACATTTTTCAGGAATTTTACCACTGTTGCTTCCTCTGGAAACATCTTCATGTCGAATGATCACATCCTCCGTATGCTTAAGTAAGGTTTGTGGGGATTTGGTGGAGGGACACGACTGTGGTGATGAAGCCGCGATTTGGTTGGAGAAATGCCTAGGAATATCAGGTTTACGTCTTATACAGCACACACAAAATTTGCAAAAAAAAGTTAACTTGTCGAACCAGGCTCAATTGCTTCTCATAAACACAGCTTCCATTAAGTGGCTCATGTCCAAGGTGGACGCCTGGGCGGATGAACACTGCAATACCGTCGAAAGTGTCACGGACAGATTTCGGGCTAATTTAGTGATTGAAACAGACAAAGAAATGGAGGAGAACGATATTAAGGACATAAAAATTGGTGATTCTGTATTTCTTTTCAGTGGGCCCTGCACCAGATGTCAGATGATTTGCATTGATCAGCATTCAGGCGAAAAAACTGCCGAGCCGCTGAAAACTATTGGTCGGGAATTCAAGGGCAAAATCCGATTTGGAATTTACCTCACACAGGAAACGCTGTTATTTAAAAATCAATGTGCATATATTTCTTGTAATGATTCCATTACATTAAATAAAAATTGTGAAACTGAACTTCATTAAAAAATATGTTATTAAATGGGATGTATTGATATATAAACCACAAATTCCTTTGTTTTCTACGTTTTTACTCTGAACTTTATATAATTTTTTTATTAACAGTTTAGAGAAGCTAATGTAAAAAATCCTTTCCGGCAGACCTACAGACTGAGGTAGATTTCGAAGTGTTTTTAATTGCATTTTTTGGGGTAATTTTTTTTAAATTCGGGAAACTAGTTATTGTTTTATAAACTACTGATCAAGAGCTCTTCAACGATACCCCGAAAGATGTGCTTCTGAAAAATTCGAATTTCCACCCACACCCCCACTCGTACGCCCACAACTAATAATTCGGTCGTGTCACCGTAATCTTCATAGAAAGTAATTTAATTTATGCAAATAAAGTTCTCTCCAAACTCCATAGTGGTCGATATATTTTTTTCAAAATTTCCACGCCCTCTCCCGGCCACCCCTTTGGGGCGATTTTGCTCATTAACTCTTGTATCCGACATTCTACCCGTCACGTTTAAGTCGGATAAGGGAGACTCTACTCTAAAGCTTTGTAAAAATGCTGATTTTGTATACTGAATATTTACATATTAAGTTTTTTACTCGATCTTGAAATTTTTCAGATGGCAAACACTTTTTTTTTATAGATCTAGGGTATTTCATAATTATCCTAAGCTAATTATACTTCCTTACTAGTTAAATTATAAAAAAAAAGCAATTTCTTTGTACAATGTTTGTTGAATTTAGTGTTCTGTTGCTGTTGTGATGTACATTTGTAGAAAAAAAAATTACAATTCATTTCGACTTCATATTAATGCTAAGTTCTTATAAATGTTTCATCCTTTTTACATAGTGACGGTAAAGAAAAAGTAAATACAGATTAATCCTTATTTCCTTTGATGTAGTGAACTTTCAAGAAATATTAAGAGCCTTCATCCCCATACAAATGAGATAGAACCGCATTTATGTCTTCTGCTTTTATTTCGGCATGATTGCCAGATGATTGTGCAGATGCGTTCTCTTCATCTCTAAAATAGTTATTACGTAATCAAAGCAACAATATGTGAATAGCAGTATAAATTATTATAATTAATGAAAAAATTGACTTCAACTGGGTCTAGAGAAAAATTTCACCAGGAGTCGCTTTCACAATAATTATGAACACGTTAAGCTGGTTCTGGGTACCCTGACTGCATACTAACCTAGAGCCTCCTCGATCTCTCGCAGCATTTACTAGATTTGCTTGTACAACATTAACGACATGCTCATCCCAACTTTTTAAATCTGTTGCATTGAGGAGCGATACTGAGTTGGTTGGAACATCCTTCTTCAAAGGCGATTCTATATGCTCCTTGCGTTCACGTTTTTTTGGTATATTCCGAATGTATTTCTGTTTATCAGTCTTACATTGGATTGCCGTGGTCAAAGGGTAGAGCTCAAATTCTTTGGTAACAGTGAGAACATGGCGTTTCCCATCAATGAAAATGTTCATGGTTTTCATCGACAAATTTCCTACGATTGTTTCCGGTGTTGGTGCAGCTCTAGAACTGGAATACGTGATTGCTCGAAAGTTTGCCTTAACAATTTCTTTTGCAAAAATCATTCTGCACTGATCATAGGGGTCTTCGTTTTCTACTTCCTCTATTTCTTCTTCTGCTGCTGGAAGAATATAATTAGAACTGAAAGCATCGTTACCACAATCACGTTGTGGCGAAACAGACTTTTCAAAAACTTTACTTTTTGAATGGGTCACAGGATTGTCCTTAAGTTCGGGTAATATAACTGATTTCTTCGAAACTGCTGGAAGTTTTTTGAGATTCACTACTTTTTTGGGCGATTTTACATTTCGTCTCGTGTTCTTTACACCTTTTTTGTTTTCCGTTTGAATGGAGGACCGCAAGCACATCCTGAAAACACCAATGGCAGATGATGAGGGGTTTTTGGCTTTGGTAGTTCGACTTTTCCTTTTGCTTGGTTTCTCCTTGATGGAGCAGAGTTCGATGTTTGTTGCGCCTTTTTTGTTAAAGATTTTCTTAGGTTTTTCAGATTGGTTCAAATTGTTTTGTTCGCAGGTTTTTAGGATGGTCGTATTTTGCGTCGATGTTCTGGTTCTAGCTAATAGACAAGCTGCTGTTTCCTCCCTCTCTGTTGATAATTTTGTTTTCTTCTTTGATAAGTTAAGTGCTTTTAGTACGTCTGTTAATTCATTAGTTTTCTCCGTATCTTTGATCTCCTGAACATTTATTTGATCGAACTTTTGTGCTACAATAAAATCTTTTGTTTTTGAAATTTTATTTACCCGTTTCCCAATAACACTTCTATCTTTGCCTAATTTTCCTCTACTTTTCATTCCAGGAAAATCATTTTTAAGTTTACCGATCATTCGCAGTCGTTTCGATTCCAAATCACTCAATCCTTTCGATTCTGATTTGCTCAATCGTTTACCCACTTTGTCAACGACTTTTATGCTCATAACTGATGATGCAAACTGATTACCAACTTGCCTACTTTTATGGGGTGAACTTGGATTGACTTTATTTAGTGTTATCCAATTTCTCATGGGGTATCGTATTTCACCATCTTCCGAAATTAATGAATTTTCATTTGCCGTACTAGCGTTCTGCTGACATCCACTGTGCTTCCAGTCTTCATCTTCAGAACTGTCGATGTCCGAAAAAAAATCTGAAGATGAATCTGAAGTGGAATTACTTGCAGATGAACTTGAACTAGACGAGTCCGAGCTGCTTTCCGGAATTTCAGAGCTTGTAACAGCATTCGTTTTGTGCGGCAAACCTTCAGCAAAAGTGTAATGGGGACTTACGGATGGTGCAGTTTCCGAGAACGACTTGGCACGATCTAATACTGCAGGAACAGTGACTGTTTTCAATTGCACTTCAATGCCTAATACACTACTCTTCTCTGGCAAAAGAGCAGAACCCATTTGAAGCAATTCCTTCGCCTTCTTCTTTTTGCTTTCGAGTTTAGCCAATTGATCAAAATGCTTGTCTAGATTATCCGACTCATCGGGCTTATAGTAAGATCCAGAGGAAGAATAATCTGTGGAATTGAGATAAGCGTTTCGTGGTGTTTTTGTTTCCTCTGCTGTGAGTGATCCTGGAGTTATGGCAAAGCTAGGTGTAGGAATATCTATGTTTTTTATGATGGATAATTCAGTATTGCTATTTAATAGTTTCGTTATTGGCGTATCCAGCGTCCCAGGAACAATAAATCGTGGTGTGAACGGCAAAATCTGATCATCAATATTTTTGAAAGGAGTCTGAATAAAAATTTCATTTGGTTTAACTTCCGTCGTGATAAGTTTTTCAGACCCATTTCTCTTCATCATTTTATGGTCAAGTTCTTGCCAAATTTGGGATTGTTTCTTACAATTTTCATCCACATTTACTACAATCGGCGATATATTTTCCTGCTTTGGTTTCGTAACGGTTTTATTCTGAATTGCTGTCCAATTATCCTGCTGTTTATCGGTATCAGTTTTTATGCTCAGCATAGTACTGTGGGACTTATTCATCGATGACCCACAACAGTTGTTTATATCCAAGTTTGGATGCAGATCCTGATTGATTTTATGATTCAATTTTTCAGTCCCAATAAAATTCGATTTGCTTTGCTTCTTTTTTGGTGCACTTTTCAAAATAGTATTATTAGTTTTAAACTTATTTGGTCGTCGCTTACGACGCGTTGGATATTGAAATGTTTGGGATTTAGATACTAGTTCCCGTAAATGATTATCCACATTTTTGATTGTAACCGAAGATCTCATTTTCTGCCACTCCCGCATTGCGTCGAGTTCATCTTCAATTTGTTCATCCTTTGGCTGCTCCTTCTCTTTGTGAGGTGTTTTTCTGCTCTTCTTGTTTGTACTTCTACTTTCTTCTTTCTGGTATTGTTTTTCATTCGAGTTTACTTTGTTTTTCACATTGTTTTCTGCACTGTTCGATTGCGAAAGTTTTCGAACGCAATTGTTTTTCTCGGTTCTCCTTTGAGGAGTTTCTGTAATGTTCTTATGGATTACTGTTTCATCATTTCGGTATTTAGCAAAATCTGGCACGTTTGAATTTGAACTTCCCGAACTAATTGGAGACTTCTCCTGCGGTATTTTAGTCACAATTAATTCCGTTGAGCTTTCCTGGCTCCCTTTAACCTCATCCTTAGAAAAATTGTTTTCAGAGTTCTCCGTCATGGGAATATTTTCAGTGTAATGATTAACAGGGCTGGAAAAGTTTAAGACCCGAACATGTGAGGTTTTACGCCGTGGAGTTGAGAGACTGCGTATCGGTTTAGTTATGCATTTATCGAAAGCAGGAGTTCGATTATCTGTGCACATTTGAAAATTCGCTCTCGTCGATCGTGCTTGAATTCCTTCCTCTTTAACCGTTTTGTGTGGCTTGGGTAGATTCGTAGTCGTGGACGATATTGTTTCAGGTAATGAAACACAAATGTTATTCGATTTTACAATGGTGTTTGCGATCTGCTCATTCCTCAACACATCTTCAGTCACTAGCAGAGGCACTGTAGTACAATTAGTTAAACTAAAAGGAATAGTCATATCTCCATTGAAGCCCAGAATTACTTCTTCATTAGTTGTACCGAAATCTGAGCTACGTGCCAGTTTTGGTAGTTGTATTTCGAGGTTTTTATCGTCTACAAGAACGATGTCTGACATGTTTATAATCGACTCTTCAAACGAAAATTGCGTTGCAACATTGCTACCCATTTCTTTCGTACTCTCCAACTTTGTGGTAATCGATTTGGGCATAATCGAACCAATATCGAAATGTTCAGGACTGCCTGGCACTATAGTCATTTGTGCGATAGTTGAATTCTCCGATATTTCAAGTTCATTGCTTTTCAGACTACATTGTGTTGATTTATCTACTTTGTTTACGATTTTCGATGAAGTTGTCATTGTTGAATCTTAATTGAAAATTCGATTTTAAAATAGTATTTTTGTATAAGAATGTTGTACCTACAGATCACTTCTTCAATGATTTTATCGAACCCTGGATCTTGTTCAGTTGCATATAAGATATTCTCAATAGCGTCTTCGAATTGCTTATTCATATTATCCTCGGAAATGCTTATTATATTAGTACTTGGTATATCTACAGATGTTTGCAATGCTCTGTTAATGTTTTCTGCCAATTTCGTATGAAATTGCGGTTTTGATAGAAGTGTTTCTGATATAACCTAAAATGAAATGATTATTCGAAACAAGACTGGAAAGTAAAAAGAAAAGTAGCCTTATTACAAAATAACGATTTCTGAAAGATTGCAGAAATGAAATCAATTGATTATTTTGAAATTAATTAAGAATTGATTGTTGTAGAATCTATCAAATTTTCACGACTGGGATGCAGTATTTATCAGTATTTATATTTATATTTGTAATTTTTAATTAATTTGTACCTAATTATTATTTTTTGTAAGTGACATGAGTTTTTATGCTAACTATTTTTATTTCATTAAACCTTAGTACTTTACATGTTTTTTTTTTATAATAACTCTACTTCGATACCGTTATAAAGCTCATTCAAATTTTGATCCACATTACAAGTTAGTCGTACAGTGCACTTTGTGCTGAATGTTTGCTAAACCCTTGAAAGAGTTAATACAATTTGTACATTTTTGAAAAGCTATTGTATCCCAGTAATTATTTAAGTAATTTGTACGCCATGTGTCGTACATTTTTTTCGAATGATTCATTGCTTTTTTCGTAGATCTGAAAAAATTTAAAGTCTTGCAACTTAAGACCGTATAATTCTGAGATAATGATTATTTTGGACCGGATTTTAATTTGAAATTACTTGCTAGTTTATCAGCTGTTAAAAAAGTATCAATTGCGTGGCCAGAAATTAGTAGCTTTTTTGTAAATATTTTATTTCGCTGACGTGGGAGAAAATTTAGAAAATAACTTAAAATCCTGATATCTCGGAAACCGTTAGTTTCGGACCACTAGTTGATAAGGGTTATTTTCTTGCAAATCATCTCTACTATAACCCCTTTCAAGGAATAGGTCGAGTTTCCAATCACCTTGTATATACTAGCAGGCCCAGCTCTGCCTTTTCCGTTCGATAGCTCGATGATTTTTTTAAAAATAAGTTTTACGATAAGAAAAGGCAGCATTACATAGGCGATGGTTATACCCCGTTCGCACTGCAGCCAAAATTATGTGATTGTGAAAGCTTAGTAATTTGTGGCTGAAGTAATTCTGTTTATTTGACACTTTGGAATTTATTGAATTAAATAAAGCAAACAATCGCGTGATTCACCACACAGTATCTGATTGTTCTGCTAGCTTTTATAATTACCAGCAAATGAAAGATTTTTCTCTACAATTGCATAGGATAAAGCCCATATGAAGTTTAGAGAGAGACTTTATTTGCATAAATAACAGTACTCTCTATGAGGTTAACGGTGACACCACCAAATTAGTGGTAGGTGGGGTACGAATGGGGGTGATGGTGGAAATTCGAATTTTTCTAAACCACGTCTTGTGGGATATCGTTGAAAAGCTCTCGATGAGTAGTTTATAAAGCCATAACTAGTTTCTCGATTTTAAAATAAATGATCCCAATGAACGCAATCAAAATACTTCGAAATCTACCTCAGCCTGTAGGCATGCCTAAAGGGATTTTTTTTTCTCTTGAGCAGTCATCGCACTTGCACTGAATCACTCAGAACTCGATAGAACTGAGCTGAAATTGCCCCGATACTGCTACGCATGTCGCATATCGCAATTTATAGGGACGCACCATCAAGAAATCGAGCAGTTGGGTTGGCCAGATCAACCGATATCGGGAGTAGGCACTCCCAACGCGCCTATTCAAGTGACAATCTGCAGGAATTTTGCAAATCGCCCCAGCTAATTGATTGCCAAATTGGGACGTTTTGCCTTAAAATTTAATATTTCTGAAAAACCAGCTTGCACTATCATTAATCGACAATGCAAACTGGTTTTTCACTATCACTGTGCCACGCCGTTCTAGTGAAATAGTTATTATAGGTATTCGAATCGGTTTTACTCCCAAGGCGCGCCAATAGATGCTTCACATAAAAAATTTTTTTTTTTTTTAGAAATGAAAACGGTGCTAACGGTGAAAACGGGTTATCCACTATTTACGAGACACCGTGTATATAGTATCAACGAATTAATCAGTATAAAGCCGGACAGACGATAGCAAAAACGCCACATTTATTTGATTGAAAATTTTCAAAATTGCTTATAAATGTAGGATTTTTGCTATCGTCTGACTACCGCTCAAATTTTTTACACTTTAAATATTACACTGATCATATACAATAACATAGGCGTATTATATTAAACTATCCTTAAATAAAGTGTTAAATACTGACTGTGGTTGAGTTAGGAATTATCAGAAATGTTCGATAAAAATTTAATATAGCGTAGTGTAATTACTGCAAATTGCACTTCAATACTAAATCTGTATTTGATATTATTATATTTCGGAAAATTTCATATTTTGTTTAAAATAAAATCTTGGCTGCCAAATTTTTCTGGCAGGCAATGAGGCCCGCTATACACATTAGGTAAGCTAAGATGCTAAGTTTGTCAAAATAAAGAAATTAAATGGAGTGTTGCACACTTTAGCGATGCTTTCTCTGCTCGAGCGATGTGGGCTAAGTTCGCATGCATAGCATGAGCACGGCGATGTAAGCGGGCTTCGCTTACTAACTCCGATGTGTTTTATATGCAAACAAATTGTCTGTATTGGGTGACAGTTCAATAGTACTTTTAAAAAAATTGTCGCTTAGCTTCGCTGTAGTGTGCAGTATTCAAAATGTAAGCGAGCTAAGCTACAAAACTAAGGAAACTTAGCACGCATAGCTTAGCTAATGTGCAAAGAATATCTACTCAATAAGAACCGACACTACTATCTGTACGCGGCTGGATTGCTGATGTGTGTATCGGTGCTGTGAAAAATTAGATAGCAGCAGAGTTACATTTGTTAAAGTGGAATAACAAATGGGGGCGTGTCATACAGCGTGGTTCATATTTGCCGCAGCACTTCAGAAGCCGCAAACAATCTGATTTGCGATCGTGCGAACTTCCAAGTTGCCCTGCAGTGAAAGCACTTTTCAACTCAGTTTACACAGTTTTTGACTTGTTACGAGCTTTCATTTTGAGTTCAGAAGCACTTAAAGCACATGGTTGTCCATTTAAAAGTGCGGCATGAAAAAACCGTTAGCTGATTGTCAGAAGCAATTAGAATATTGGTATCAGAGGCAGAGAATAACTACGTCAGAGCAGACGAACTTCTTGGTACTCTTTTCCTCCTGTACGTTATTTGCATTATTTTAGTGACCTCTCTCTCACATTTTTTCTTTTTAATGTTTTTTCCCCATACATTCAAAAAACAGTGTCGGTTCTTATTGAGTAGATATTCTTTGCTAATGTGTATAACGGGCCTGAGTAAAGAATATCTAAACTAAGAAGGGAAACTTGGCGTAAACACTGTCTGTGAAACACGTTTGCTTAGTGGTAGTCTGCCGTCATTAAATAGCAACAGAATAGCAGTTGTGTGAGGGAGAAATGAAAAGGCCTGACCAGTTGCCGCACATTTTGCCGTGACCAAAAACGAAAAGCAAAAATCAACAGAAAGCTAATTCAACTAATTGAATATTCCCATTACAATGTTCAAAAAAATTTGTGAAGATATACATTCGATTTTAGTGCGAAAACTGGATTTTTTCAATGCCTTTTCTATGTTTTCTATGGTACTGTACTTTCACAACATTTTACAAAAGTTTAGTAGACAAAAAAGATGCTAGAAATGACAAATTACCGGAATTGTTGGAGCGAGGTTCACAATCTCCGTTGAATTTTCATCGGCTGACGAATTTCCTATTGAGAGTTTCCTCTTTTTGGTCGCCTTACTTTCATGCTCCGAGTTAAGTTCGGATCGTTTCACATCGGACGCAGTGATATTCACGGATCGATTTAAAACCAAGTAAGAGCTGGAAAGACGACGTTTTTTTGACAATGGCGCCCGATATCCAGGTAAATCCTCCACTCTGGTAGTCTCCACTTCAAATTTGTCGGTTAAATTTATAGAACGTCGTCTAAAAATTAATAATTTTAATCGAGACAGTAAGAGTGACACAGAAAATAAATTACCTTTTAAGTCCGCCACTGCTGGAATATTTTTCGCTTGTTATCAAAGGTCTTACAACATTTTCAAGTATAAAAGATGTTCTACTTGATAGAGCACGACGCGAAATAGCGTCTTCTCGAATATTTTGCGGCAGCACATCAATTAGTTGGTCAACTAATGGAATAATATGAAATATTGCGTCTTGTGCTGGTCAAATTATAAAAGAACATGACTTACCAGACAATTTTATTTCGCAGTGTTCTTTGACTATGTCCACCAATGGATCGCAGCCAACGTTCATCAGCCGAAACCCCTTTTTGTGGAGTTCAAAGTCCTCTTTGAGGTACGGACTCGTGCTGAGGAATGCATATGCCGCATTGTTCAAATTGTTGTCTTGCAAATATCCTGAAAGTTGTTCAACAAAATAATTATGTTTACTAAAACTAAACCAGTGCCGCACAATGAGATCACATTACCTAAAACCAGCCGGGCAATATCAGAATTCCGAATTACTTCCATTGTACGGGTAACAAAGTTCAACAAACAATTCACTTAATTTTACATGTTAAATGTATTAATTACCGAATTAAACCAATTTGTACACTAGCGTGTCGTGTGCGTAACATCCAATATTTATGACATTTGTCATTCAAGTACGTTGGGGTTTGATTGTTGCAAACAACAAAAATTGGCGCTAAGCTCATTTAGCTGCGCTCGTTAAGTAACCGTTTTCGGATTTTCGGAGTCAGGTTTAAGGCCTGGTCTACACGTAATGTTTTTTCATCCGTCTTGCATTATCTGGAGTACGTTCAAAAACTCAACTATAGTTAACTATTGTAAACTTTGGTCGTTCGAAAACTCCGTGGTTTAGTACAACATAACTATGAGCATAAGCATAACTATTTTGCGTTCAAAAACTCCCTTAGCTAACTATCTCGTAGTAAAATGAATAAATTCAGAAGCAGGGTCAGCATGTAGTAAATATTCGAAAGAGTGAAAGAAAGAAGGGGAAATAGTTTGACAACTATACACTCATGATAAAGAACAGCTGTAAAAGGGTAAACAGAGATAATAGGTCTGTTCGCATACTTTCAGGAATTGTAAAGCAGGACGCACACTAGTGAACCATTGCACCAGCACCAGAGTGCCTCTGGTTGCAAGAACCACGGTGTACGTTTTGCTTAACATGAAAACATATGGAGAGCCGCACACTACACAACCCATGGTGCTTGCACCGTGCACCATTGTGATTGCACCATGTTTGGTGCGCTCGAAAAAGCAATCCGTGGTGCATGGTTTATGAGAATGCATGACGAGGAATCATTTTTATGAAAAATAGAAAACAACTGCGGAGCAAAATTCTTTCGGAGGGTTCTGTAGTGTGCGGCAGACAACATTCGAGCATGGTTTGCATGGTACAAGAGTTCGCCATGGTGCTGGTGCAATGGTTCACTAGTGTGCTTCCTGCTTAATGCATTTGCAGGAAGTCGTTCGCATATTCACTTTTTCCTGAAAATTTTGCCTACGTCACAATTTCCCCTCCCTCTTTAATAGTGTTCGCGTACTATTTGGCAACCAGGTCCTGAAAGTTCCTTTTTCTAGTGGTGGGGATAAGATTACTGAAAGTACGTGAACAGCTTCCTGCAATATTTTGAAAAAGCAGTTCGTGTAATGAAATTCTTGACACAAAAAATCGAAGCAAAAAGTTTTAAAATAATGTGAATTTATGAAAAAAAAAAAATATATTTAAGAACTGCGTTGACGACATAATTATCATCATCAAGTGATGAAGAAAGTAATGTTCTCCTTGTATTAAAATTTTAGAAACTTTTCTATGTATATATTCTTCTTTGAGTCCTTTTAAATATTATTTTTCATTCAAAAACAACCATGATACAAGAAACATAAGGTATACCAATGATTTCGCACCCGCGCCATTTTGAGCATCATCGGGTTTGACAGCTTTTCGTTTACAAATTCGTGTGCAAGGTTTAATAGTTTTTAAAGATTTTAATATTAATTGATACCTTTTTGCATTTAAAATGGTTAAGCGTGCAATAAAGAACTGCAAAAATATCATTAAAAGATGAAGAATCATTAAAGCGGTAAACACAATTGGACGTTCGGCTTGGCCGACTTTCGAAACTTCCGACTTTGAGAACTTTCTGATATTGTGCCTAAAGCCGGAAGTACACGATACGGAAAACGTCGTATTTATAAGCAATACGCCGTATTTCATATCGTGTGACTCGACGATAAGCAATATGGTGTATCGCTTATAAATATCCCAAAAATTTCGGAATATTTTCGGCACATCCAAGCTATTTGCGGGGTACAAATTTCCCGAGTCACACCATACAAAACTTTATGTACACAGTTTTGTGATTACTGCTCTTACGGGCGGCGCGGCGTCGCGGTAATCTGTGATTTGCAAAATACAGGTTGCAAACTCATTTTTGTTTATCGTGTGACTCAATGTTTCAAAAGTGACATCCACAAAGATATTTCCTTATAAATATGACGTTTTCCGTATCGTGTACCTCCGGCTTTAGGCACAACTCTAGCACCTATGTTTTACTCGAACTGTCAACAGTCGGCCAAGCCGAACGACGTATTGTGTCTATCGCTTAACTCTGCAGTGTGTTAAGGCTATTACGAAACTACTCGACTAAAATTTCGTTGTTCAGATACGTTTAGTTACTAAATTACTCATTACTCGCCTAAATTACTAACGTAGCGCGAACAAGCCTTTAGACTATTTCCGGAAAAATTGGCGCCTGAGCTAAGGCACCTTGACACATGATACAAAGAACTAAAGTTAAAGTACACATTTGACAACTGCCTGCTGTGACGTCACTCGCCTGAACCTTCAAAATTTTTGACAGTGCAAAGGTAAACAAACAAAAGTAAACATCAAGTAAATTGCACTTTGAACTAGCAAAAAAATCGATTAGAAAAACTGTTTAGCTATTTAATTTGAAGAATTGCTTTACGGCTGTTATTAAATCCTACCATCCAACTGTAGAAGACTTCTCAAGAAATCAAAAATGGTTTGCTTGTATCAGATATAAACAGAAATAAGTAATTCTCATTAAATTCATGCACTTCACCATTATAAAACGTTGTTTTTCCTTAATTATTAAAACTAAAATCACTTTTCGGTTTCCTAAAATATGTAAACAATGATATTGACAGCTCAAAGTTTGACGTTTCAGGCCACTGACACGCAAGATGGTAGAAGCACTAGTCAGATGTACTTTACCTTATGTTTTTGTATCATGAACTGGACAAATCAGTCAGATTTGACACTTTCCCCTTTTTTCGGGAAATTTACACTTATCCAAATTGAAAAGAGGTGTTAAAATTTCAGCAATATTACCCACGTCAAGGGAAATTTAACGGGAAATTAGATTGTATTGAAAATATACAATTGTCAGTCAGGAGTCAGCAAAGGAGATTTTTTTCGCTTCGGTAATATGGGTAAAAATCTAAAATCTGAATTCTATCAAACATATGTTATATTCATCATAGTTCTTTCATTCATAGAAGAATCTAGCAATGACGTCCCTTGGAGGGGATGTTCAATGCAGGAGATCTACAGGAATATAGGCGTCTGGGAATTAAGTCATGTTCCAGCTGTGTGTCCTTCTGAAGCTCACACTGTTTTATATCACGTACCCATTAAGAATGTTAATGAACCTCCGAAGCCGCTAAAAGGGTTCAATAAATGGGATTCATTTCATGTGCGACTTCCGTGTTGCCTTAAGAATCAATACCCAATTACAAAGGTTTGTTTTATTTATCCTAAAAATTGTAACTTTTCACATAAATTTGTTTTTTTAAAAGGCTGATGGTACTGAATGCATTCAGAGTCGCTGGGAAATGATAGAGCAAGCACTTCTTCAGCCAATAAAAAACAGTAGAGAATTGGAGACAGCTATAAAATTTTACAATTCAAAATATGAGAATTTCTGGAATTTTGTTGCGTTGCACAAATTGTTCGAAGAGGTAAGAATTTCAGATGTTGGACTCTGCAGCAAAACGTTCTTACTTTCGAGTATAGTTGACTGTTTTGAAATACGCTTAAAAAACCCAAATATTTTTTCCGGCATACACATATTAACATCAATCTTTGAGAATTGGGTTTTTTTGAGTAACATTTTGTTAGAAAGTTCAAATTGGCACATTTTACGATTCCCATTGAAAGGGTAGCACAGCCTTCTATTTCACAAAGTTGCTTAGCATGAACTAGTCAAAAAATCGCATGATTAAGCGATCATCGCTTGTAGGTAGATTTCGAAGAAAAACCTACCTATTGAGATTAATATGTCACGACTTTCGAGATTTTCGTTTCATGCTTCCCTAAGTACGAAACCACCTCCCGTTCGAAAGTTTATATATAAGTTAATTAACCTTTTTGAATGGTTAGTAAAAAAATATAGACCGAACCGTTCTGGTAAAAGTACCTTATTCTAAATTCTGAATTACAAAGTTGATTTTCTTAAAGCTAAAGTTGTTTGGGTCAGCTCACGTGGATATGCAGGTGACTGGTGTCGTATGTTTCCCTCAGACGCTGGGTCATCAGAAGTCGTAAGAACTTCGATGCGAGCTAGGGGTTTTTACTTGGCTCGCTCTTCGAGCCGGAGCTTTGTGACAGCCTCGGCTCCAGCTCGAGAGCCGGCTCGGGAGCTGGCTCGTGGGAGCTGGCTCTTGAGCTCCTGGCTCGAATGAGTCAGCAGAACAAGAAGAAATCGCACCGAGTCGCAATTTATGCCGCATGCCGTTGTTATGATGTGATGTGCCGTTGCGGGCAAATCTTTGGACAGCTAATTATCCACTTATTGAGCTTAAAATTTGCAGATACACTCATTGTCGATGACAATTAGTATTCTTAGTAAAACAGATATTTACAGATAATTGGGTGATACTTAGAGTGAAGCTCTTTGTATCTATTGGTTCCGGAAACCATGAAAACGGCCCTTTCGGGAGGGTACATAAAATTAAAATATACAATTTCATTTTCCCTACATTACACAAAACAAAATGCTAAATTATAATATATTATAATATATATAAAGGGAGACAAATTTGAGAGGAATACTAATTGTCATCGACAATGAATATATCTGCAAATTTTAAGCTCAATAAGTAGATAATTAGCTGATTAGATTTGCCCGCAACGGCACAAATATACAACTTCACATCATAACAACGTCATTTCTTCTTGTTCTGCTGA
The DNA here is from genome assembly GCA_963082835.1 of Leptogaster cylindrica. Taxonomy (NCBI): domain Eukaryota; kingdom Metazoa; phylum Arthropoda; class Insecta; order Diptera; family Asilidae; genus Leptogaster; species Leptogaster cylindrica. Next base: position 124,495 of record OY720108.1, read on the forward strand.
CTCATTCGAGCCAGGAGCTCAAGAGCCAGCTCCCAAGAGCCAGCTCCCAAGCTCCGGCTCGCAAAAGGAGCGGCTCCTCAATCGAGCTGCTTCTTTCGGCTCGAGAGCTCGAGCCATTTGATGGCTCTTGAAAAAACCGGCTCCGGCTCCGAGCCGGGAGCCCAAAATGTAAGGAGCCACTCCAGGCGGCTCTTTTTCGAGCTTTTACGTACCCTGGTCTGTACACGTTTCGAGTTGTGGTTGTGTACAGCAAGCGTCATAGAAATAGATGGCAAGTGAATTACACTTTGCGAAAAGGGAAAGGAAATGTAGGCGTCAGTGCGTCACGTTTCAACCAATGAGTGCTCGTAAACAACACAGAACTTTAAGTTCTGCGCGCGAAACTTTAAAGTTCCGCTCGCGACGCTTTAAGTTCCGCTCGCGATGCTTTAAGTTCAGCCCGCGCATATTAAAGTTCTGCTCGCCTTTAAAATTACATACATTACAAAAACAAAATGAAAGTTCATGAGCTGCGTTTGCATAGGATAAGGCGGTGGTTGTATATAATAAAGCACTATCGAAGACAGCACCCCACATTTTAACAAGTAAGAGATAGTTCGAACTCTTTCTCTCTAAATCACATTTGACAGCATGATAGAATATACCTGCTTCCGCTTATGACGCGTTTTATTTTTTCTTTTTGGACAAAAATGTACCACACAAATATGCAGTAGAGTGACCCTTCTTATTGTAGATATTCTTTGCCTATGCCCGCGGGCACTCCAGCTTTTAGTGCTTTGAATATGTACACGAGCAGCTTTCATATCGAGAGCGCATCCTTCGGCCGCCGGCCGTCATGCGGGCATGACTATGTTTCTTTGCACTTTGCTTTCAGGTACACTGTAAATTTGAATTCATTTTGCCATGTGGCTTCACTTTTACATGACTGGTGACGTCACCAAAATTAACAGTGTATAAAAAGCAGGAGAGAGCTTTGAAATGCTTTCACACAATCTCAATTTGAGAATGTGGTTGCATGCCCATTCCTGATATACACGCTAGCGGCCGTATTTTTGAAGATATTGGAACCAAATTTTAATACGTTATTTCTGGGGTAATAGCTCGGTTAAGTTCGTTAATGAGTAAAATCGGTCCTCGGGGGTGGCCGGGGGAGGGTGTTGAAATTTTAAAAAAAAATTATATCTCGGCCGCTATGAAGTTACGAGGGAGACTTTATTTGCATAAATAAGAGTACTCTCTATGAGGTTAACGGTGACACCACCAAATTAGGGTTAGGTGGGGTACGAATGGGGGTGGTGGTGGAATTTCGAATTTTTCTAAACCACGTCTTGTGGGGTATCGATGAGTAGTTTATAAATCCATAACTAGTTTCTTGATTTTGAATTGAATGATCGCAATAAGCGCAATCAAAATACTTCGAAATCTACCTCAGCCTGAAGGCCTGCGGAAAGGGATTTTTTAAAAAATGGTGTTAGTGTTCCAAAGAGATAATGAAGGTAACTAACCTACTCGGTTTTATTATGGAGTGCCGCAAATTGCCCCACTCCCCTTGAATATGCTCGAACAAATCGACTAATTTGACTAAATTGGCTTTCACTATCAAATGTCAAAATTCCATTTGCTCTGCGAATTCTCTATTTTGACCAAAGAATATCTAAACTAAGAACGGAAAACTTGGCGTAAACACTGTCTGTGAAACACGTTTGCTTAGCGGTAGTCTGCCGTCAGTAAATAGCAACAGAATAGAAGTTGTGTGAGGGAGAAATGAAAAGGCCTGGCCAGTCACCGCACATTTTGCCGTGACCAAAAACGAAAAGCAAAAATCAACAGAGAGCAAATTAGGGAGTCATGTAAAATCGTATTTATAAAAAACAGGGGCATAAATATATAAATTTGATTTTAAACCAATAATAATGTTTGAATAATTTACTTACATCTTTGGGAATATGATTTTTTCCGTCACTCTAATCTATCTCTAATTTTCCTCTAAATAAAAAATACAGACAAACACAAAATTAAAACTAAACTGCTGCCAAATTTTTATTATACCCCGTTCGCACAGAGCCAGAATTACATGATTTTGGCTGTTTTGGTAATTTTGATGCAAATCACGAAGGAAATTAGGTTGATTTCCCATACATTGAGATGATTTGCAAATTACCTCAAATTAGGTGATTTTGGGAAAATTATGAATAAAAATTACTTCAAAACCGTGTATACAAACCTGTAAAAAGCTTTAATTGCAATTCACCGCGTCAATTTGACATTTCGATCATTCATGTCAAATGTGGAATCAGGAACATTTTGTGAAATATTTATTTGTGACTACTAATTTTATCAATTATAACTTCGCTTCTTCTCTTTTTATTTGCTTTCACAGGAAACAACAGCGCGAATAAGTCTCAAACACAATTACCTCAGCGACAAATTACCAAAGTTGGCAGTGCGAACGGTTGACGTTAATTTCCAAAGTGCTTTCACAATCACCTAATTTTGAGCGCCGTGCGAATGGGGTATAATTTTTATTAGTTAACCTATGCAAAACGGGGACCGCGACCAACTTTGCATTTTTTTCCCAAATTTTAGTTCTACCAGTTGAATGTAGGTGGCGAGAATTGGTTTTACGCAAGTGGCCTGAGTTTTCTCCAGCAGTCAGCGCTTGCACATGCTTTGCACACACATACAACTATATCTTGTAACAGTTGCTATTGAATAGGAAAGCGCATTTTTTTGTTGTTTTTTGTGGCGATCTCTGTAAGTGGATATAGGAAGCTGATAGATATATGTATTCTTTGCCGTTACCTATTTAAGCTGTCGATTAGCCAAATCAAATGCGATCGAGCTCAAAATCAATAGGCATGATCCCGATATCCTACCAGACATTTTGGTACCACTCGCACCAAAATTAATTTATTTTGGAGGCAGCTATCGTTGAAAATCGGAAAATTATAAAACCCGTTATAACTCCCTTATTTTACTACTTAGTTAACTTCTTCTTCTAAAACTGAACAGCCCAACGAGCTGAACAAAACGCAAAAAAAAACCCTAAGGGGATGGTTTCCACCCCTACCCCCACCATGCCCAATCACCGTGCAACAGCCAAAACTCAAATTGAGCAAACTAAACGATTCTAAGATAAAATTGGGCCGCTGAGCTCGAATTTATCATCCGTTTTGCTGTAGGTCGTCAAAATTTTTGAGATATTTACAGTTCAAGGTCAACTGGATTGCCTTTGAAATCGTTACCTGTAATTCATTATTTTGAACTCCAATCAAATTTATGTCTTAGGCAAAGTTGTTCGTTATTTAATTCTACATATTTTTTATCACCACAACCCCCACCCGCCCCCTACCCTTACCCATTTTTTTTGCAAATTTCTGAAAAAGACATGCCGTACAGAGTGAACCGTTAGGAAAAATAACAATGTTTTTTCGGAAGAAATATTCCTCATCTATTTTTAGGTGGGGTCTGCGAATATCAAAATTCTCTCAGACCTAACCCTAATCCCAGCAAACACAAAGTTAAATAAAACGACTAATTAAGGGCTATGTATTGGCTAATTATTGGTAAATAGTTAAAAAAAAGCTATTTACCGAATATTTAACGGCTATTTAAGATTTGTGTGACTATCGGCTAAATATTGGCAAGTAAAATAGTTAGATATCAGTTACTTATTGGTTATTGGTTATTAATTTCATACCCGGAAACAAAACATTAATTGAAACGGTTAATTAATGGCTAAGTATTAACTATTTATCTGTAAATGGTTAATTTGTGGCTATTTATTGGTGTATTTACTTATTGAGAATATAAAGTTAATTAATACGGTTAATTAATGGCTATTGTATTTACTATTTATCTTAAACTATTTGCTTAAATATCTGAAATTTTTGAAGATGGATATTAGTTAATTAATGGTAAGTTAATATTTCATTACGATACGTCAAAATTTCGCTATCATAAAGAGTAAATTCTCATAAAAGTAAATAAAAAGTGCCGATATTGTTAAAAATGTTAATACAATGAAAACGAAAAGGCCGGGTGATCATTTTATTGACAATAAAAATATTTTCGCGATGATTTTTGTAAGTAATACAATAGGACAATATTAAATCACGAGCGCATTCTTGAAAAAAAAAAAGTTCAGTGACAAAATGAATATATGTATAAGCTTGCCACGTCTCAGATAGATAGATAGATAGCCCAGTGTATACGCTGCCGTTTCATATGTAAGGAGGCCCGGGTTCGAGACCAGTACGAGGTAAAAAAAAAAAGTTATTATAATAATATAATAAATTCTTTGTGCAGTCCTATAGTCATAACACCGGGAAATTCATAGCATTGGAAATGCCCTAACCAGAGAAATGTTAGAAATTTTTTTATTTTTATATGGTTGAATTACGGGTAATTAACAACTAATTAATAGATATTTAAATTTAAGTTATTTAACAGTTTATTAAGGCGCCCTTTAATTAACTTGATTTGATTAGTTAATTAATAGCTAATTAATAGGAAGTGTGTTTGCTGGGATGGCAAAACACCCCTCCAAAGTGAAGCATTCTGATTTTTTTTCACCTCTTTATGCCGTGAGGGTTAAGCGAATGCAGTTAAACTTCATGTATGTTAGGAAAAAATGTTCCCTTTTGAAAATACGATAGGGTCTACGAACAAAAAAATACACCTACTTTGTCTTTTGTCTATATTAGTGAATTTGCAGGTTGAACTTAGTGAGTGAAAACCCAAAATTACTGAAACCGGCTTTTTTGCAAGAACCGCCATCCCTACTTTGCTTATAAGTAATTTATATACCTATAAATATTTCAAAATTTTCCATTAAATTTTATTGTATACATGCACATCAGTCTTCCTTAAACAAAGTGAAACGCGCATATGCTGGTAAATAAGTTACTGAACGCATTTGAGGAAATTGGAGTTCATATGTTCTCAAAAATACATTTCCTTCATTTGAATTTCTTCCTACAACAATTGCGAACCGAATCGGAAGAACATAGAGAGCGTTTCCATCAAGTCGCTGCTCCTTTGGTATGTCGAGCGAAGCTTGATATCATAACTTGCGGATTTGTGCTGAAACCTTATCGAAGAAGAATTGTAGCAAGCAAAATTTTTTTCAGTGTACAAGAATAATGAAATGTAAAATTTTAAAGTTAAGTCATTAAGTTAAGGCAATAGGTTAAGTTTTTATTTTCATAAGTTAAATTTCTAATTTAAGTCAATGAGTTAAGTTATTGAATTAAGTTATTTTTTAAGTGAAAAAGTTCAGTTTATTTACTTTGCAATTATTGCTTTCTATAAGGAATGAAAAAATTAAAGATTTTTGCACTTTTTTTATTATGTTTTTTATAGTGATAGGTCTGGTGTTACTTTTTTGTTCGTGGACCCTATCGTATTTTCAAAAAGGAACATTTTTTCCTAACATACATGAAGTTTAACTGCATTCGCTTAACCCTCAGTCCCTCACGGCTAAAGAGGTGAAAAAAAATCAGAATGCTTCACTTTGGAGGGGTGTTTTGCCATTAGTGTTAGGTCTGAGAGAATTTTCATGTTCGCAGACCCCACCTACAAATAGATGAGGAATATTTCTTCCGAAAAAACATTGTTATTTTTCCCAACGGTTCACTCTGTACGGCATGTCTTATTCAGAAATTTGCAAAAAAAATGGGTAAGGGTAGGGGGCGGGTGGGGGTGTGGTGATAAAAAATATGTAGAATTAAATAACGAACAACTTTGCCTAAGACATAAATTTGATTGGAGTGCAAAATAATGAATTACAGGTAACGATTTCAAAGGCAGTCCAGTTGACCTTGAACTGTAAATATCTCAAAATTTTGACGACATACAGCAAAACGGATGATAAATTCGAGCTCAGCGGCCCAATTTTATTTTAGAATCGTTTAGTTTGCTCAATTTGCGTAAAAATTTTTAAATTTTGTTGCACAGTGTAATGTAAGCATTTATACGCCACTGGAAAGATATCCATTCACTCATTCTAAATGAAAAAAACCCTATGTAAATCCATCCATGTTTACTACCCTGAAACTCTTCCCAAAATTTAACTTTTCGACTTTCGCACACAATGTTAATTGGTGTGCATGGATAGAAGTAATTTACAGGGGTTAATGAGCATGTCGATCACGCAACTAAGTACTTTACCCCCATAGAAAAATCGTCAAATGCGCCTAAAGAAGTTTTCACTTAAAAAAAAATGAAAAAAAAACATTAATTTAGAAAAAAAAATTAAATAATAATGAAATAAAGTGGAAAAGTTGAGATCACAACTCACTAAGCCAATAATTGTCCCGTTTTTCCTCAGATTCTGTGCGATCGACCCCGTTTGGGCAGTAGTCTTCCTTGACCTTTGTTGAGGATTTATTCAGGATGGGGGGATTTTGAATTCCGTGCCGAACAATAAACCCATGTATAATAGGCCAAGCAAATTAGCTTCAGAAAAGGGTGTGCTTTAGAATTACTGGTGAAGTTCTGGAAACTGCTTTAATCATTGAAATAGGTCTCAGATATGTACATCCTGAATTTGCCCCAATTTCTGAATGGAGCTTTAGCTGGTATGGACCAAAATCTTCCAAATTTTCGGTTTTTCGTTTATATCTTCTAAAATACCAATCTTTAGAAAAATTATTTCAAATGAATATACGTAAATGAATATATGTGAAATGTATATACGTAAATTTATTCTACGACTTGGTACTTCAAAAATCTTTAAAATAATATATTTCTAAAACAATTTCCTAGTTAGTTAGTGTAGGAGGAATTCAATGATCCTCTAAGTGGTTAGGTCAAATTCAAATCATTACGAGTTGATCAGAATCTGCGTAGAACAATTTTTTTTTGATATCATTTGCGTTTGTACTTCCAGGAACTTGATGAAGCGGAAGCCAAAAATTTTTTTAATGATCTTTTACCGCAAATCATCCGTTTAGCCCTGTGCTTGCCAGAAATAATCCAAACATCAATACCGCTTTTAAAGCAGGGTCAGAGCAAGTGAGTTTTGCATTTTCTTGACAAAAACTGATGTGATTAGCTCCAAAAATTTTAGGTCGATATCACTAAGTCAACAGCAAACCGCTTGTTTGCTCGCGAACGCGTTTCTTTGCACATTTCCTAGAAGAAACACAATGAAGAAGAAGTCGGAATATAGTTCTTTTCCCGACATAAATTTTAATAGGTAGTATTGCGAGAAACAAAACGTCCAAATAAGAACATGAATTTCTTTTGAAGGCTTTTCCAATCCACTGGACCGCAAGTGATTGAAAAAATAAAGTGCATTTGTCACTACTTCCGACGTGTTTGTCAAAACAGTAAAAATGTTTTACATTTAATTTAATTAATTTTAGATTTTGGATTTCAGTGCCGTGTGGTGTGATAACGATGACTCGAAGATACTTGCCGGACTCTGAGCTACCAAAATGGGCCGAATACAACGCTCCTTTAGGAGTCACTCCGTTACATATCTCCTCAGCTGGAACGATAGAGGGCCAAGGCAAGGGCTTATTGCAAGTAGATTTTGCAAATAAATACCTAGGTGGAGGAGTTCTTGGGTCTGGATGTGTCCAGGAAGAGATTCGTTTCGTCATATGTCCCGAACTTATAGTCAGCAAATTGTTTACGGAAGCTCTCAAGCCGAACGAGGCACTTGTGATGGTGGGATGCGAACAGTTCAGCCAATACTCAGGTTATGCGTCTACATTTATATGGAATGGCAACTTTGTCGATGAAACTCCTTTCGACGAGAGCCGCAGACGACAATGCAACATTGTTGCGATCGATGCCCTGTGTTTTGTTCAATCTTCACATCAATATCGCGAGGATCTCATGCTCCGTGAGTTGAATAAAGCCTATATCGGGTTTTTCCATCCTCTAGATACACCAGCGCCGGGTATCGCGTCTGGGAACTGGGGTTGTGGTGCCTTTGGAGGTGAGGCCACTCTAAAGGCACTTCTCCAGCTGATGGCGTGCACTGTTACTAAACGACCGCTTGTTTACTTCACGTTCGGAAACCATGAACTGAGAGATGCTGTACATAACATTCATACATTCTTTATAGAGAACAACGTCACCGTGCGGCAACTGTGGCGGTATCTGAAGGAGTTCCCATCATATAAACTTTTGCCGAATGATCTATATAGTTTTATATACCAGATCCATCGTGATTACCAAAGAAAGAAGACACTAATGGTAATAAGAACGACATTTTAACGTGTGAACTAAACGAAAAAAAAAAAATCATTTGTTGCAGAATAGTCAAGAGTTGTCGACAAATGGTGGAGGTGGGAACCCGCCAACGAAAGAAAGCAGCACGGAACAATCGACAAAGGAAAACACTGTGAAGGATGACAATCAACTTAATGAGCGGACTGAAAACGAGACGAATAAACCTGGTGGTATAAGGCAACGCAGTTTGATTGAAATGCTTGACATGTTTTACACTGGAAGTCCTGCCAAAAGGTACTGCGTCTCTGGCAAACGAAGTGAATAAATTTATTATTATACTTACAAATAATGGTAGTTTTATTCAGAATTTGATAGCACAAGCAAATTTGTATAACACCACAGCGCTTTCAAACCCTGATTTTATTAATAATTTATTTATATCAGTTATTTCTTCCATTTTTTACAAGGTTTTATTTAACTTCGTTTTCGGTTTCTCTGTTTCTCTGTTTCTCTGTTTCACTGCTCGGAACAAATATTGCAGTTTTTAACCAATTTCTACTACACAAATTTTCATGAATTTTTTTTACATAGCACAGATTTCAGAAACAGAAAATGTTTTAAAAAAAAAATAATATGTTTATTGTCAAAATCATTGCAATTAGAGCATAATTGTTAATCAAGTATTACTGAAATTGCATACGCATTTCAGTCAATTTCAAGGCAAAATTAACATTTGCCAAGAAGAAGACTGCTTACTACTGCCTGCGCACATTTTTATGTCGCTGAGCTGCGGTGGTTCATTGCCGAAAACAAGTTTCCTGCTTCGAAACACGCACGCATATTTTCTCCTTGCTCTCAACGAGGGGGAGATTTTTGTGTGCTGGCGAGTTCTGAATTAGGATAAATTTGCGCCTATTTGGCCGATGCACATTTTTGTTATGATTCTTTTTTAGCTGAGGGGAGGGTAATTCTGTTCTTCATATTTTTAAAAGAAATGTTTTCTATTTCTCAAATCAGTAACACCGCAAGAAGTATGGAGTGGGAGCTTTTCTAATATGATTTTATAATCATTTACTAAAGCTGAAAGCACCATTAATTGCATATTATTATATATATATATATCTATGTAATATTTTTATAACATATTATTTATATTATAATAATAAATAAATACTATATGAATATATTCAGTTAGATATGTTTTGTGGTAAACACCTGGATAATGTATGCGCATTGCGCATATAAGTATATATTTATTGATAACACCGTGCTCTCGTCTCACACGTTAAAAGGTAAGGTCCACCGAAGGAATCAAAAATAAAATTTTACTTAAAAAATTATATTACAAAATTTTATTTTAAAAAGCACTAAAAACAAAGAAAATAAAAAATTAATAAATTAAAAAAATTAAATAACAATGTTTTATTTTAAAAAGCACTAAAAACTAATAAATAAACTTTCTACTTATACCACAGTATTTTGGTTACATCTAGTTTAAAATAAAAACTTGGGGTGCATCTTAGAGTATAGAAAAGGAAGCGCTATAAATGTGTAAGCCTATTTCTTTCTCGCTCTAGCACATATTGAATTAACGCCTTATGTGTCACTCCATAGCGCCTTAGACCTAGTAGTGTGGAAACAAAATATTTCCACAATGAATAATATATTATATTAACCCCCTAAGTTTATCCAAAAAATTTCGCCGCCTTCGTGAAATGCTTCACTATTATGCGTCTCATAATCAGCCGAAGGGGTGCATCTGCATATAGTTAGATAAAATTTAATATTTTGTATATGTTTCGTTTCAATGATAAGTAAAAGCAATCACTAACTGTTCATAATATTTCCAATTGATAATTTTAAATTTAAGTTATCGGTAAAATTATATTAGAAGTGTGTGTGTGTGTGCATTTTGTTTCATCAGCACCCCAAGTTTTTATTTTAAACTAGATGTAACCAAAATACTGTGGTATAAGTAGAAAGTTTATTTATTAGTTTGTAGTGCTTTTTAAAATAAAACATTGTTATTTAATTTTTTTAATTTATTAATTTTTTTTTAAACTACGGTTAAAATATTATTGAACTAGCAGGTGTCTACCCGGTTACGGCCGGGGCGGTGAAATTCATAATATAATGTACATCAGACTACATTTTGAATTTACAACTACCATAGACAAATGAAGTATTTCATACGTAGATGGGACATACTGTTTTCACCTAAACCGCCGAGAGGCCCACTATGAACTCCAAATAGCATTTGAAGGTGTGATTCTAAAGCACAATCCAACACCCAAATATCTTGGCATCACTCTCGACAGAACACTGACTTATAGAACCCACCTATCGAAAACGGCGCAGAAAGTAAAAACGAGAAATAACATCATTCAAAAACTTGCACGACACCTCCAAGAAAAAGGTTTTGAAATCAGCAATGCTTGGAATGCCTAGTGGTGAAGCTGTGGTAGGTCAAGCCCAATTTTTCCCGAAGGTAATAGGGAAGCAGAGTATACTCTACCAAGGAAAGTCTGGTGTAACCTGAATCGTCTAAGAACCCCGACGGCAAAAAGTAACGAATCACTGCACAAATGGGGACTCTCAGACGACCCGTCATGTCCCTGCTGCCATCCATCCCAGTCAGTAAGCCACATTCTGGCCAACTGTCCACTTCTCTCTTATAGCGGTGGTATCGACGACCTCAACTCGCTGACCCCAGAAGCTGTTTCCTGGCTAATTTCTCTTGATTTGTAAAGTTGGTTACTTCCTGTGATTTGTTATGGTTCCATACGATAAATAAATAAATAAAAAAATAAGTAAATCCCCTATTTTGCATCCTTAGGGCTGGAATTTCAAAACCAATTGTTAGTGAGTAGCTATCAGATAAGTTGAAGAAGAATTCCAAATTTTGTGGAATTAGGTTCAGTGGTCCCGGTGAAACAGTTTTCACCCCTGTTCACCCCCTTAAGGGTTGAATTTAAAAAAAACTGTTTCTTATTGAGCACCTATGAGGTAAGTTGTATAAGTTTTCGGAATTTCATTGAAATCGATTAAGTGCTTCCGGAGATTCGCTGATATATACGTGAGTACGTGGTATTTCGCTTTTATCACGGGTGACGGTAGTCACCCCGAGTGACGCGAGCCTCCTACTGTGGAACTCGACTATATATACAGGAAATTTTGAACTTTTTACCTATGCCAGGGATCCAAATTACCTTTACCTAGGTACCGTTCGCAAGGTCTTGGAACGTTGATCCAAAAAAAAGGCATTCTATATATAAAAATCAATTGCATTGCGTTAGTCTCGCAAAAACTCGAGAACGGCTCGACCGACTTGAATGATTCTTTTTTTGTTTTCTTTGTCTCAATATGGTGGTGGGTGGTTTAGGAAAAAAGAAAATTCTGAAAACTCCAAAGGGAAACCCAGAAAATCGAAAAAATCTAGACTTGCGTTTTGTATGAGAATGCACTTAGCACCACCAGATGGTGGTGGTGGCGGGCCTGTCATTTGACAGCTCGATTCAATTCGATTCGATTATTTGATCATTCACACCGATTATTCAATTCGATTATTCACACCGTGCGGCTGTGTGAAATCTAATAAATTTAAAATTGTTTTTTTCGTACAAAAAGGTAGTGCATTTTGAGAATATATTTAAAACGAATTTAAGTACATTTTGCGAACAATCATTTTGATCACCCATTCCAGTAAGATAAATTGACTTTGCATTCTTAGGCATGAAATTTTTAATACTTCTACAACTTTCCTAATTGGTGATCACTGATAATAATTAATCAGAGAAGTTCAACTTCTAAGGGGTGAAACATTGCGAAACCTGCAAAATAGAGGTTGGCAAAAACCAAAAATGTAGTTTATAGGTACTCAGCACAAAAGAAAATTGGAAACATTCAACAGACAAAGTTAATTTGATTCTCAATGCCGCCTAATCAACCCCCCTCCCCCCCACCCCCCCCCCCCCTCTACCCTCCTGTTGTTGTTAATTGTTTCTTTTTTAGGTGTAGTATATATGTGATATTTGTTTAAGACTTAGTCTTAAGTTACTTGCTTGTATTAAGCGAATAAATAAACAAATAAATAAATAAATAAGATCACATGATTGGCTACGTCTACCTCATACGTCTATATGCTATTGACCGAGGGTGGTGGTGGCAACAAAGGATTTTTTGCCATATATATGACGGTTTATTTCACAATAAACGCGCAGAATTATGTTTTACCGTTTGTAAATTTTTAATCCAGCTTATTAAATACACCCAATCTTTTTACATTGTTGAACACCGTAGCAAAGCACTGGTATTGATGATAAAGCATTCCCGTGCAAAGTCGCGTAGATTAGCTATACAGTATACACATATGGTATAAAACAGTTCCGTAACTGACTGACAGACAAGGCACAGACTAAACCGCTGGCCCTAGAAAGCTGAAATTTTGCATAGAGGTTCCCTAATAAACACTAAAGCCGAATTTTTTGAAATTCCACCCCTAAGGGGGTAAAATAGGGACTGAAAATTTGTTTAGAAAACATCATGCTTTAAGTAAAAAAATTCAAAAAAATTAGTATGTGTCCTTTTGTTAAAAATAAAGAAACACGTATATCAGCATTTTTCTCATATTCTTTCCATAAAGTTGTAAAATAGAGGATGAAAGTTCGTCTGGAAATCGGACATTTTTGAAGTAAAAAATTAAAAACTAATATGGTATTCGACCTTTTGTTAGAAATAAAGAAACATCTGTATCAGAATGTTTTGAAATTCCAGCCCCAAGGGTGTAAAATAGGTGTTAAATGTTTCTATGAATATTTCCCATTCTTGAAGTAAAAAAAATCATAAAAATTGGTATGGCTTTTTGTTTAGAAAAAAAGTTTAAAAACTACCGACCTCTATTCTAATTCAACTCTCCAAAACCACCCTTTACTGAAGAAAACCAAACCACTATTATTTTAAGTCCTTCTACGGGAAACCGTTCTACTGCTATGTAATATATGCCCTTTTTAGGGGTAGTTGTAAATTCAAAAAGTACTATGATGGATTATATTATGATTTTCACCGTTCTGGGTGAAACCGGGTAGACCTGCTATTTATGTTATAAAATTTCGTATGTAAAGATTGCTATTGTGCAGCATTTTTTGAAGTTAACCAATTAACGTAGGCTTTACAGCAGGAAAGAGATTGATTGCACCGGAGTTCAGTTTCTTTCTCGTAATTTCCAACAAAAAAAAATTTGTAAAAATGAAGACTGTTTTCCAGACGACGGTAAAACCCTTCCTATCCTGTGATAAACCTGCCTGAATTTTGAATGTCGGCATAAAGTTTTCCTCATTCACTATTTTAGCTTCGAATGACGTCATCTGGAAACATCCATTGTATTTTCATTTGTTTGTTAAACAATGTTTCGATTTAGGCCTATTATTCGTTTCAACAAAAGGCTAGAAAAACCGAGTAAAATAACTTGTACTTTTTGAGAGGTAATTGTACTTCAATAGCCAATAATTTTAGTTCAGAGTGGTTTGATAAATTCCATTTGATATATGTACAATATATTAAAAAAAGGATTAAACATTTAAAATACATTTATTTTGACTTCCTTTTCTTCTTTTTTTTTTGTATGTTTTTAATCATTGCTTAGAACTATTTAAATGATTAAAACCTCTTTTCGTCAAGGTAGAAGAGGTATTCATTCTAAATTTACAGCTTTTATACAAATATATAAATAATGTCTATTAGTTAAATAACAGTTAGTATTAATACAATTTTATTAAGTATTTTAGTTGTCTTGATATTTTTTTTTGTGGTAGTCGCTGTTTCAGATATTCATAATTGAATTGCACTCGTATTGTTTGGCAAATTTCGACCATGCACACTTTTTTTTTAGTTGAAATTTGCAAACATTATCAATTCTTATTTAAGTTAGCAACATTTTTTGGTTTAATAGTTCAATAAAAATTTAAAAGTGATAAATGTATGGCAATATTGAAAATAATAATAATAATAAGAGTAATGACAATAATAATAATTAAAACCTATTTGTTTTCGTAATGACAATAATAGTAAGAAACTATAGTTTTTGCTTTAATATGTTTTCGGTTACTCAAATAACTCTTATTTTAATACAAAAATAATTGTTTTGTTAAATTTATATGTATATTTAGAAATTTGAATTATAAATATATTCAATTACATCAATTATATTATTGTTTGAATTAACAAGACAATTATCGGATTTCTGCTGGCACAAGACCACAGCTCTGAGCTCAGTAAATTAGAAATCATTTGAATTGCACTATAACGTGCAAAATTATTTATTAATTATATTAAAATGGCATACACTGGAATCCGATAGTCGCATCCGTTATGCCTGAGTTATTATTTCATTGGAATACCAAAAAATAATAACAATGTCAGCACAGAAATTATGAATAAAAATGACCCACATTGGGGTTTTGCGGTAATTTTTTGCGGAAAATATGCATTATAAATTTTTATACATTTTCGTAATGTTATATAAATTAATAATAACAATGAATTGAAGTGCGATCAAATGCAATTACAATATCTTTTTATATTTATCATACTAATTGTTTAGATTTTCTGGTGTATTTTTTGTTTGTTATTTTTATAAATACATATGTAATAAGTTCATTGACAAAACCAAGGGCATTTCAAACTAATAGAAATGGTGTTGAAATTTGTATGGTCACGAAATATTGAGGCAGCTCGAATAATTGGTATTAAAAAGTTATTATAATTGTTACAATAATTATTATTATTACTATTATTAGTACATATATTATTTTTATTTTGGTAATTTAGACCTACTTTATTTCCCTAACTAAAATTATACTACTGGCAATGCACAATTGTACACAAATATAATTCGCAAGATTTGCTACCCAATATGCCATATGATGTTAGTCACTGTTTATCCATGAAAGTACTATTTTTTCACTTATTAATATGATACATAAAAAAACGTAGAATATTACTGGCATATGTAATTTCCCCTTTTTCCATAGAAGTGTGTTAAACAAAATGAAATGACTATTTTTGTTCTTTATTAATATTAGTGTTGCTACTACAATTTTGATTTTGTTTATATAAAAATGAAGAATTGACATTGAGGTGGACTATAATTATGTACACAGATTAAAACCCATCGTGTGACAAATTGAGCCCGTGCCAAAGCGAATAGGTTTTAATGGTGTTTGGACAAAGGCATATTCCATGGATCCCGCCAGTTGGATGCCTTGGAGACAAGCAGAAGTAAGATTTTTGCTTTCTGAAATCCAGAAAGAATACTTAAAATGAAATGCAGAGGGAATTTACAAATTTGTTGATGAACCCGCTGTGTTTGATTAGGAGCCCTCGTTTGACATATGTTTTTGTCCGTGAGTGAGTTAATATTTTTATTCTTACACAAGAGTATAAAATATGAAAAAACTGGTACATTTTTTTTGTTCATCTTGTTATGTTCTATAATCTATATTGTCCAATTTCATGTAACTTATTTAATTACAAAATTCACGAATTCATTCACGAATGAAATGAGTTAGAAGATTATCGTTTTTTGTTTTGTTTTTGAGTTTAAACTATGATCATTATAATAAGTTTCTTTTTAGTTATATATTTAAAAAAAATACCAGTGCCTTATCGGGTGTGTGTGTCACACAGTAGAAAACTGACTAATGCGTCATACTATAAACTAATCAAAAATATACGATTTCCATTCCAAGTTCTTCTACTTATAATACATATATCACAATTTACATAAAACGATATATAGTACGTGAACAAATTGAAAACAAAACGTATGTTCCGGATAAAATGGATCTAAAGTTTAAAGAACAAATTAAAACGTATTTTCTCACATTATAAATTACAAATATATAGTTTTTATATTGTAAATCACGATTTATTTTGACAGCTGCCTTTTATCAAAAATTTTTAAAATTTCAAGGGTACAGGATGAGAAGAAATCTGTATCAGTCTTTTTGCAAGAAAATATTCGTACTTAATAATTTCATAATTCAATCAGATCAATCGGAAACAAGACCTTTGTGTTTTTTAATATTTGCACATGAACGATTTACGTACCGAAATCCATGTTCCATGTTGTTCATTTCTTCTAGTTTCATCACTAGTCTATGTCGTGGTATTAGTTTTCTGTCACTTTTCTTTCAAATTTCTAAAATACTGGATGAATATGTACTTTTTTTCTAAAATCTAAATACATATTTAACCAAATAATTACAACCATTTCATAAAAAATCGTGAGCTTAATTGTTAGAATAATGTTGTTACAAACAATTTTAACAATATTGTTGTAATAAATATTTGTTTTTGTTTAATAATTTTGTTAAAACCAATTTTAACAATATTGTTACAATAAATATTTGTTATTGTTTATGTTTAATGAATTCATGTTTGTTGTTCTCTCTTACTTTATTTCTGAGTTTGAACGAGATCCAACTGGGAATAATCGTCATTAGTGCAATAAAGGAAAGTAGGGCTCATGGCAGAAGGCGCCCATCCCCAATCGCTTTATTGTATCTAAATGTTCCAAAAAATTGTTGCAAACAAAACTAGGTGCAATTCTACCTAAACATAATACAAATTTGAGATGTACAAATTTCCATGAAAATCGAAAACATTTATATTTTGGAATAGTAAAGAAAAAGTCAATTACTAAAAAATTAAATATTATTAATGTTAAATATTAATTTTTAATAAAATAAAATTTTATGGAATATTTTGCATAATAAATTACAGTTACAATTATTTGTAGTTTATTTCCTTAAATATTTAACGTATCCTTAAAATTAGAATTTGGCACTCCTTTTTCCACAGATGCGTTCAACTTACGCCGAAGATGAGCAAGTCGAATTTTCGACGAGTTAAAACACACAAAAGACATATAAAACAACATCTTTTTATAAAAAAAAAAAAATACTGTGTTCAGACGATATAATTTAATTTTAAGTATTAAGTAGGTACCTAATTAATGCAATGGAACAATAAAATTATAAAAAGCTGCGTAACATTTCGTTCTTTTGATTTATCAAAATGAGCCACTTCTAATAAAGTAATAAGAGCTTGTAAAAAAATTAATTAACTTACTATTTTTGTATTGATTAATGTAGACACATATATTCAAAGAACTTTATAGTGTATCATATTATGCACCAGAATACATAATTGTAGTTGCATCAAGTATTCTCTTTACAAGTACATGCTTTATTGAATGCTTTCTAGTTTATGTTATTGTTGATAGAGCAAGATTCGGGGGGGATGCCAATGGAGATGGTGTTGGAACAAATAAACAGGACGATGTTGTCTCAGCTGTGAGACTTCGCTCTTCATAAGCCCTTTCCTGTAATGAAACATGAACCATTTTTCAATTGAAGAATTTATGCAAAACCAAATGCATGCTTAAGAGGCAAATTTACCAAAACATGCAAAATTGGTCCACTTAATGACCTATTTTCTCCGTTATTATTAGTTGAATCTATATCAAACTTTTTTTAAATGATAAGACAAAGGGTTTTATATCCTTTAAGTGGAGAACATTTTTGAAAAAGTATTTACTTTTTTTTCTATGATCCTTAATAGAAAGGACCAACTCCACTTTTTGACCAACTTAATGACCAATTTTCTCGAAAACTATTTGACCAAATATAGCAAATTTTTTTTCAGAGATACGTTAAAGGGTTTTATCTCCTTTAAGTGGAGCACTTTTCCAATTTTCGACCTAGGAATTGCCCGAGAATTTTCCGAATGAGATTAGTTTTTCCAAAAATTTTTCTTTAGTTTTTTATTCTTTTTTTCGTATTTTTCGATAAATTTTCCTAATGTTTTTCATATTGTTATGAAGATTAAGGGATTGGTAACGGTTTCCGTAAAAAATCTGATTATGTTTCATGGAAAATATTGGAAAAATTTAACAAATTGAAAGTGCTTTTTTGCCTAATTTTCCTGAGTTATCCTATGCAAAACGGGGACCACAACCAAATTCTCGCAAATTTGGTTCAAAGAGTTGAATGTAGATGGTCATTGGCCGGAATTGCTAGAATTGGTAGAAAATACGTCAGCTGCTTTCGATGCAGTAAGTGGATATTTTTTACACACACATCTTACTAGCATGCTACACTTGCTATTGTGTAGGAAAGCGCAATTTTTGCTTGTTTTCTGGGGTGATGTTATTTATTATTTTTTTGCCGCCACAACCAGTTTAGGTAGTCGGAACTTTTGCGGGTGTGCGCGGTGATGCGGATGCCGAATTGTAGTTCTTTCTGATTATTTCAGTGCCGGCAAGAAAATGAATTTCTTTTATGCTGCGGCACACTTCTTTCATTCTATATTTAGATTTGATTTTCTGAGCAGTCGTCGCTGGATTATTTTCCCTTTTTCAAGCAAGTGTCTGGTCTTGAAAATTTTTTTTGGATTTGTTTTTTAGGGCGAAGGTATTATTGAGTAAGGTGTGAGTTTTTCAGTTCTAAATAAATAGTCAATGTCAACAAAAATTTTGTAATGAATATTTTATTGCAATTTCAAACAATTTCAAGTATTACTGATTTGAATGATAGTTGGGTCATTCCGCGCATCAAATAAAAATATGATTTGTCACAATCAACCATCATCTCAGATTTTGATGAGACTTTGTAATTTTTATCTATGCATAGTTATGAAAAAATTCCACATTTTATCTCTTTAGTCCTATTATTATTACAATTATTAGATAACTATATTTTAGAAAAAAGTTTAATAACAATAATTCCCAACAATACTGTTTTTTTAGAAATGAAAAACCCGCTCCTTCCTAAATAATTCGTCACCCTGAAAAATAAATCCAAAAAAATTATCAAGGCCGGAAGAACGAACACAACTTGGTTTTTCATAAGAAAATTTGGCCAGAATGTATAAAAGAGAAAATAAACCAACGACGGCTGCCTGGTCAAAAATTCAAATCAGAATACAAAATGAAAAAAAAATGTGCCGCATGAAAGAAATTCATTTCTTGCCGCAAAATAATCAGAAAGAACATCAATTCGGCATCTGTATCACCGTGCACACCCCGCAAAAGTCCTTCGATCGACGCTGCCTGAGATGGCAAAAGAATAATAAAAAGATCACCCCAGATAACAAGCAAAATTTCGGCTTCAATACAAGTGTAGCAAAATATGTGTTTGTAAAGTGTAAACCGAATATCGATCCACTGCCATTGAATGAAAGCAGCTCTGTGACGTATCCTCTAAGCTGATCTGCTGGAATAACTCCACTCGCGCTGCCCAAATTTTCTTCTTTGTTTTGTCTTGTTTGCAACGTGTCTCCACTACTGCGGTAAATTGTCCATGCTAAGAAAACGATTTCTGCTCTGGGTAAATTTGCCTCTTAAGAGGAGGATACACCTCAAAATTTTTCCGAGATGAAAACTGCTACAAAAACAAGTCAAAATTCTGATCGCCACACGAACGCAAGTCCATTTTTCTTGTGTTTGTATCAAAGAATATCTATTCTAAAGTTTATAGTGTAAAACTGTAAGCCGAATATCCATCCACTGCTATTGAATGAAAGCAGCTCTGTGACGTATTCTCTAAACACGCATGCGCTGATCTGCTGGAATAACTCCACTCGCGCTGCCCGAATTTTCTTCTTTGTTTTGTCTTGTTTGCAAAGTGTCTCCACTACTGCGGTAAATTGTCCATGCTAAGAAAACGATTTCTGCTCTGGGTAAATTTGCTTCTTAAAACCGAAAGCAATGCTTTAGGGTAATCGCATGGGAAGAGGGTAGAAGTAGAGGTAGAGGTGGAGGTGGAGGTAGAGGTAGTGGTGCCTCTAGGTAACACAAATACATTGTGTGTTATGAGCGCGCGCATATAGTGAGCAGGTCGAGGTGGAGGTCGCGCGCGACCGCTTTTGAAGACAAAATAGTTTGTCTTTTCGAGCGGTTTATCGTGCGGTGCTTCTTCGTCACCTCCCCTCCTCTACCCCATCTCGCCGCACACCACGCCGAACTCTAAAAACCACAACTTGGACGACGACGTTTTTAGCCTACTTTTATGTATTTTAACTGTTGAAGTGTTGAAAAGCTGATTACAGTGTTGGTTAATTTTTGTGAAGCACTGTGTACGGTAGTGAAATGAAGGAGGATTTAAGCAGGAAAGCAGCGCGCTAAGCATCCTCACTATGTGATACTCCCTCTACCTCTACCTCTACGTCCACCTCCACCTCCACCTCTTCCTCTACCTCTACCTCTTCACCATGCGATTACCCGTATTCGTTGCGTACATTCAGGCACGATTGATTCATTTAATCAAAAAATGTATTTTTCAGGCGTTATAGGTAAATTCTCTGAATTTTACATCAAAATGTTGCTAATATTATACACTCTTTTATTGAAAAAGGTTTAAACCTAAAAGAAATAACTTTTCTCTGTGTATGAATGCAAGGGAATCTGAAAAAATCCATCAAGAAATAGGGGAAAAATGCATATGAAAAACTTAAAAACTACTCTCCGAAAAATGTTATTTATGGAAAATCTAGGACCTTGTTTGAAAATCCCTTTATACGAATCCTATTCCATTCGCCAATCTATTAAATGATGTATATTTTATTAGGATCCATTAAGAAATGAACAAGTTATTTGAGGACAATATTTTCCGGGTTCGGCCAAATCAATCACTTTAAGCCGTTATATAAAAAGGTCTAGAACCTTGTTGAAACATTCCCCTATTTAATTCCTAATCTAACTTTCAATCTATTAAATGATGTATATTTCACTAGAATCCATTCAGAAATAAAGGAGTTATGGGGTATCAGCTTTGATCGATTTCGCAAATTTATGTGTTTCCTCCTCTTAAATCACATTTTTTACTTTTTAGTACGAAGAATCATTGAACAGTTTTTACGACTCACTTGTGTCTTGTCATTTTTGAATCTCTTCCAAATTGTCGTTTTCGTTTCCATTGGTGTTCCATCAGCAACATTGTAATTTGGGTTGGCGAAAGTCAAAATCGATCTGCTGGATCCTCTTGAAGCTCTCTTAGTTTTTTTCCTCTTCGAGTGAATTACTAAAGCTGGATATAAAAACAATTATTAATATAAATTCAGCTGAATACCGAGCAAGAGTATTAACCAAGTATTGCTATCACCACGATGATTAATAGAATGCTAACAATTCCACTAGCTATAATGAAGATTCGCTCTTGCGTAGATATGATGGCATTGTGTTCGTCATTGAGAGGTGTCTGTGCTGTGATGTCATCGGTGTAATCAAACATTTCTTCAAAGCGTGGCGGCACGACAAACGTGGGTTCCAGTTTGCATATTTTATTGTCCGGTTTGTCTGGACATCCACAAGCATAATTCTTGCCCTTAAAAAAGCATAAATGGGTGCAGCCGCCATTTTCGTGGGCACAAGGACTCCAGTCATTTGGTTGTCTCTCGGCAGAGAATGTTTTAATATCCAGAGCCCCTGCCAAAAAGTAACGAATTTCCTCCACGTTTGAGTTTTTCGATCGAGTCGCCCTAAATATGGATTTGTTGTACCAATCGGTCCAGTAAATATGAGAACCATACTGAAATCAACAATTGAATGTTAAATCTTTAGTTAAATAACAGGAACACCTACCAAAGCAACACCAAAAGGATGTGTGGCATGTGCAATAACTGTCTCTCGTTTCTTGCCATCAAAATCAGTCATTTCAATATGATCTTGTAAGGCATCGGACCAAAGTAATCGCCGGGTACTGAATATAAAGCGCATGTTATAATTATTACAGTTAAATCAAAGATCATATGATATAGAAAACACACAATAAGGGTCAGAGAGCAATAGAACTACTAGAGTGCCAACTCCCCACAAAAATTTTCGCGTCAGATTTTTATACAAGCGATTTGAAACTTGCCATCAATAAAAGCTCTGCGACCCATATAAGCTCTCGACCAAAGTTCTGCCGACCAAAGAAAACACTGACAATGAGAATACGATCAATATCTGAGAGAAATTTCAGATGTAAAGAAAATTCACGTCAAAGGATATCTATTCAATAAGAAGGAAAACTCTCTTTTTTAAGTATGTGTTGAAAAAAGATTAAAAAGAAAAATCCCTTTCGGCAGGTCTACAGGCTGAGGTAGATTTCGAAGTGTTTCGATTGCGTTTATTGGGGTAATTTATTTCAAAATCGAGAAAATAGTTACCAATTTATAAACTACTCGTCAAGAGCTTTTCAACGATACCCCACAAGACGTGGTTTAGAAAAATTTCCATTGGGAGGGGAAAGTGTATCTGAAAACAGAGCTTAGCTTGTATTGGTATTGCCCTCTCTCTGGTCTTGCTCGCGTAAATACGAGTCATGATACAAAGAACATTAAGTCAAAGAATATGCTAAAAACGCGTATATATTTTTCTTGGAGAAATATTGATGCTATACTTATTAGATCTGTTATTCTCACAGTTTAACCTGAACAAAAAGAAGTGAAATCTAAAAATAAAAAACTTTAAAAAAGTAAAAAAACGGAAGCCAAGCACATGAAAAAGTTGAAAACTACAAAAAATAATTTTTGGAAAACTCAGATAAAAGAATTTTATGAAAAAACTGAAACGACGAATTCTATAAAATGAATCAAAAAACTAAACTTTAAACCAAAAAAATAAGTGAAATCCAAATAGCAGACCAAATACCCTTTGATCTACGAATCATAAGGTAACGACAGTTGCTTCAGTATCATAGTCATACCCAGTGGAAATACAACAGCTTTCATAACGTCGATGTTACAAGTAATGTATTGGTTAGTCCAAGAGTCCAATCAAATCCGATTTTTTCCACTGATATACTTGGCGCAGTTTTAGGACAGATGAGCCAGGACCAAACTACAAAATAACTTCTTGAATTAATTAACTTACACGTTTTCAGGAAATTTTCTCCATTCGAGATCTGTAAAACCAATCGTCTGTTCCATATAATATTTAGATAGAGAATCCGACTAGCTCTATCATTCTAGCATTCATATATATTATACATGGCGAGGACTGGCATAAAGATTCCGAATGAAAAATCAACCCTGATAACCTCAAGTGAATTCCTTAACTGCTCTCACCAAGTATTTCAGTGGAAAAAATCGGATTTGATTGGACTCTTGGACTAACCAGTACATTACTTGTAACATCGACGTTATGAAAGCTGTTGTATTTTCACTGGGTATGGGTATACTGAAGCAACTGTTGTTACCTTATAATTCGTAGATCAGAGGGTAGTTGGTCTGCTATTTGGATTTCACTTATTTTTTTGGTTTAAAGTTTAGTTTTTTGATTCATTTTATAGAATTCGTCGTTACAGTTTTTTCATAAAATTCTTTATCTAACAAGGGAAGGTCACGAAAGTGAAAATCGCTTTGCTCAACCAGACTAATGCCATTTTGTTGATAATTAATAGTTATTATTAAATGTAAAATTTTAGCGGCTGAGAGCAGTTTTGACCCGTAAGTAATTAATATAAAGCTGAAAATTGGCAGGTAGGTAATATTCGTTACGGAGAATAAAAAAAAAAGTCCCCGTGACAATTTTCCTCTCAAAACCCCCCTTTAAACGACGATTTGCAGTCTTTCAGGAGAACAGTTATGACTCCCAAAGTAACAAAGCTATCCCTTCCAACTTATTTTTGTTTGATTTGTGTTTAGTTTGTCTAAAAACTTGTTATTACAATATTCTTCCCAAACGTTATAGTTTAGCCATAATCGAGTGTTAAAGAGAACATTTGTAATTTCACCCTTCGTCTTTTGGAAACAACTGCGTGTAAGGGCACGATACCGATAACTGCGATAATTCACTTTTTTGTTTAATTCCGCGGTATTTTGGGATGCTGATCATGGGAAAAATAATGAAAAAATTCTGAACCGTACCCTTTACGAGATATCCTTCGTTAAAGATTCGATTCATATGAAATTCATATGAAATTTAAGAATGGCAGACAAAAATGGCCGTAACTTTTTTGTTTCTTGCTCTCAGCCGCTAAAATTGTACATTTAATAATTACTATTTTATCAATAAAATGGCATTAGTCTAGTTGAGCAAAGCGATTTTCACTTTCGTGACCTTCCCTTGTGAGTATTTCCAAAAATTGTTTTTTGTAGTTTTCAACTTTTTCAAGTGCTTGGCTTCCGTTTTCTTACTTTTTTAAAATTTTTTTTAATTTTTTTTGTAGTTTATAATTTTATATGATCTTTGGTGAAATGCAAAAATATTTCTTACTCATAATCAACTGTCAAACCAGTCGGATAGTTGACATTGGAATCGATGATTAATCTTCTTTCGGTACCATCCATAAGACACCTTTCAATCTTTGGAACGTTTCCCCAGTCTGACCAGAATATGAACCTAGTAACATAAGATTGGAGCATTGTTCAATTAGAACTTAAAGGAAATTTACCCTCGTTTCGGATATAAGATCAACGATCGAGGATCATTTAAATCTGTTCGGAGAATTATTTTCCTGCAGCTTCCATCAAGATGGGCCACTTCAATTATTCTCATTTCAGAATCAGACCAGTACAAATTATTTGCCAACCAATCCACAGCAATTCCATTTGGTGTGATGAGATCAGTGGATATTATTGTTTTGGAATCTGTCAAGTTATGTAGATTAATACTTCTTATAATGTCCAAATTTACATCTGCCAAAAACAATCTTGACTGATTGTAGTGGAAATCTAAGACGACTGCTCCAAAAACACTTCGAATTGGTAGAACCACGTCAAAAAGGTCTGCGGTGTCTAAGGAAATTCGGGCAATTCCTGAACGCATTGCAATCAGTAGGAAGTCCTAGGGTGGGAAAGGCAGTTTTATACAAAGAAGCATTTTTTTACAAGTAACCAATTACTGTAGGCATTTCTTCACATTGTGTTGTGCTTCCCGCTTTGATTTTGATTCCGGTCGGACACTTGCAAGAATATTTAGTTGGATTTCGCAGGCACAAGTGAGAACATTCTCCATTCTTTTCACCACAAGCGTTATCAAGATGGGTGCTAGTTTTCTATATAAAGTTGTAAATATTGAAACTAGATTTAGGTAATACGAAATTAATGTATACCATTATGACTTTGACATCCATTAAACCTTCAATGTTACTTCTTATTATCCTCTGTGTGGATATATTGGTTTTTTCTGCTGCATGTAGAGCTTTTGTTTTCCAATCAGTCCAATATATGAGTTTATCAGTAACAGCAATTCCGTAAGGGTGTAAAAGATTCGAGATGCTAGTTTTTCTGTTATTGCCGTCAAAATTGCTGGATTCGATGCTTTTCATTTTCGCATCTGTCCAATATAAACGTTTATTTAATGTGTCTGCAGTTATTCCATTTGGCCATCCTAAATTTGATATCACAATCTTTTTTCGTTCATCACCATCCATTCCGGCTCTTTCGATTTTCGGTGGGGCACCCCAATCTGTCCAAAATATATATCCCGATTCATAGTCTAGTGCTATTCCCCGAGGTGAGTCCAAATCCTGCCAAATTAATACTAATCGGTTCTTGCCATCCAATTCACTTACTTCTATAGAATGGCGACCAGCATCTGTCCAATATATCTGTAATAAAAGTGGTTTTAAAGTAGAAACATTAGGTATAATTTGGCAATTGAATGACAGTGCACAACTACAAGAATGAGTGAAGGCTACATTCCATTTTATTTTATAGTATGTTCCTTCTTTTATTGACACAGAGTCACAATCATAAGAATGCATGATGCACATATCAAAAATACCTACTTTTCTACCAACTGAATCTATCACAAGGCCATCGACGCTCAATAGGGATTCATCAATTACTACTCTGGTATGCAAAGCATCCGGAGAACCAGCCATAATAACATCCTCAGCATTATCCGACCAGTAAATAGTTCCTGTTTTTCTATCCACATCTACAGCGATGGCATTGTTGATTTGTGGATATGGCAGGACGACATCAATTATGTGATTAATATCTAAAGATATTTGGCGAATGTCATATCTATGTGCAAATATTATATAGTTTGAAGGCCCTTCATGGCAAGTCTTGGAGTCTTCCTGTTAAATTTCCTGATAAGATACGACTATTTCTTGAATGGAATATATTACTGTTAGTTTCACTCCAATCGGACATGCACACGAATATCCGTTTGGAATCAGTAAGCATAAATGAGAGCAGCCACCATTGGAGTCATCGCAAGGATTATCTATATACCGTCTATTTCTATGGAACACTCGTATGTCCATGAGGTCAGTGGTGTTGCTGATAATGACTTTCCGGTTCATTCCAGTGAATTTATCAGCCATCTGAACATTTTTTGTTTTCCAATCTGTCCAAAACACTTTATTGTCATTGATATCAAGTCCAAATGGATGTTCCAAGCCAGTTTCTAAACCAACGAATCATTATTTAAGGTTTTTAATCAATCATATAAGTAACGAATATACCTATTAAAATGTTTCGACCTGTTCCATCGAAGTTAACGTACTCCAACATTTTAGTACCGCCATCTACAAAATACAGTTTACTGCTATCCAAATCAACTGCCAGGCCGTTGGGCCATTGTAGATTTTCCATGACTAAGATCTTACGATTCAAACCATTCATTTCCGCTCTCTCAATCATTGGTCTTGCTCCCCAATCTGACCAGAACATCAAACCATCTATAAAACAACGCACTGATATTTATGTATGCCTATTTATAGAAACAAAAAACCTAATGGATGTACAACAATATCACGAGGCTTGTCCAAATTTTTCCAAATAAGTAAAGATCGAAGTTTTCCACTAGTCGACGCCACTTCAATCCTATTTGTTCCAGGATCAGTCCAGTATAGCTTGTCAGTGACCCAGTCAATGGCCAAACCAATTGGTGTTACGAGATTAGTAAAAATAATATTTTCCTGGTGACTTCCATTGAGATGAGCTCGCGCTATTGTTCCACGTTCAACATCAGACCAATAAATGTAATCTGATTTGCTGCACCAGTCAAGCGCCACTGTTGACTTAAGCCCATCTAGTGGAATGATCATGTCCACTTCAGTACTATTCGATATGTCATTCAATTCTCGAAGTCGTATGTCTTTCCGTCGAGCAACCAATACCAACTTGTCTGGAATACTATTACAAGTTCTCCTAAATCAAACCAAAGTTAAATGCAATACAGGGGTAATTATAACTTGAGCTATTACTGGTCATATTTCAAGGTTAAACCAATGGGACAGCCGCACCTTCGCGAGGTTCCATTAGGTAGACATAAATGAGAACATCCTCCCCTTAGGCCTCGTCTATCCTTAATGCACTTGTCATTGAAAATCGGTTGACGAGCAGGATGATACGCATGGATGTCCATGGGAAAATGCAGACCTTCGTGAACGTTTCGAAAACCTTTTCCTGTTACTTTGTTTGCCGCCAAAACGCTTTTCGTATTCCAATCGGTCCAGTACATGTTGTCCTCAAATATTGTAATGGCAAATGGATGGGGTAAATGATTACTCAAAACCTATGTTCAGTAGACACATTGCCAACTTATAAATATGATATGAAGCACTAATTCTACCTTGATACGATCGAATCCATCGAATGTTGAGCTCTCGATAACGTGGTGCTTGGCATCGGCCCAATAAATCCTTTTAACGGTGTAATCAATAGCCAATCCGTTTGGCCAAAAAATGCCTTTGGTAATAATTGCTCTTCTATAAGAACCATCCATATACGAACGCTCAATTTTTGGATTGGGACCTGTAAACAAGTATAAAAGAGTAATGAAATAACTGTAGAACCTGTTTAACACACCCTTACCCCAGTCCGTCCAAAAAACGAAAGCCTCTCCTGGGTGTACTACGATTGCTCTGGGCTTATCAAGATCATTAGCAGTAACCACTGTTCTCAAATTCCCCTGAAAGTTAGCGACTTCTACCCGTCGAGTACCGGAATCCGTCCAAAATATCAAATCATGAATCCAATCAACAGCGATTCCTCCAGGCGATTCCAAACCCCATTTGATAATATCTCGCACCTTGGATCCATTCATGTAAACCATTTTAATAACGTCTGTTGAGACGTCTGACCAGAATAAGAGCCCTTTCTTATAGTGAAAATCAGTTGCGATCGCATTGTGCAATCCTTTCACAATTGCTGTATAATGATTGTTGTTCAAAGACACTTTCCGGATGTCACCACGATTAGCTACTATGAGCTGTACGGCTCCTCCTAATGCCTTGCAGCTTCTTAAATCTGGCCGGAGGACATACCCAATTTCACAGGAGCATGTAAAACTGCCATCAGTGTTGTGACAATGCTGGGAGCAAACAGGACTCGTGAGAAATTGGCATTCGTCAATGTCAAGGCACCTAAAAACATTCACAACGTAATAAATTTAAAACTAGTACAGAAAGTATAATTGGCTTAGAGGCCAATTATGAAATACCCTAGATGTAAAACGGGACAGTTTTAATACAGAAGCAACGTTTGTTGAGAAATCGTCTAAAAACTCGTTCGAAAACTGTTTTCCCATCGTAAAAAGAAAAATTCGTTCTAAGTTATTGCAAATGCATATAAAAACGGAAAGTCTTTCATATCTGTGAAATTTCAAGATCGTGTAAAAATAATCCCTTTCGGCAGGCCTACAGGCTGAGGTAGATTTCGAAGTGTTTTGATTACATTTATAGTGGTAATTTATTTCAAAATCCAGAAACTACTTCTGGGTTTATAAACTATTCATCAAGAGCTTTTCAACAATACGCCACAAGACGTGGTTTAGAAAAATTCGATTTTCCAAAAAAAACAATATGAATATGAATATGAGTTTCTGATCGGAATATATTTTGCGGGAATTCTTCTCCACAAAAACCTTAATAAATCTTCACAAACTAAAGGTATTGGCATGATTCCTTTTTCATTTGAAAGATATCTTAAAGGTACATGTTTTTTAAAAAAATATATCTTTGTTATGAAGGAAATTTTTAAGGACGAAGTACAAAAATGTAAATTTTTAACCAAAATTTTTACAAATTTTAAGTTTGAACATTAATATTTGCCACATTTGCCAACGGGTCGAGACATGTGAGACACTGTTGGAAGTTCATAATACTTACTTTTTATTAAGACCTTGGCTGCCCTTCTATCGTATACCGAACAGAAGTTATAACGTTCTTTTGAGCTCACTTTCCTACACAGGCGAAAAAGTTTCAGCCCTTAAAAAAGGGGTGAAGGAGAGGCTTTACGACGAAATGTCTCATCGTAAGAGTTGATCTAAATACTTCAAGGAATCGATTGGTACATGTTGGAACACTTGCTAGCAAAATATCCTGTATATAAAAAGACAGCTCCTGAGTGACTGACTCATCAACACCCAGCCAAAATTTTTGGACTACAAAACTGAAATTTTCCAGAGATGTTCCTTTTGTAATGTCGACAACAAATAACATCGGATTTTTTGATACTTCACCCGTAAAAGGGCAAAATAAGGGCTGAATATTTATATGGAAATCCGCCACTTTTACAGTAAACAAATCATAAAAATTGTTATTTGGCTTTTTGTTAGAAATAAAGAAATACATATGTACCTATGGGCCGAGATATAATTAATATTTTAAAAATTTCAACGCCCTCCCCGATTTTTCTTCGAAATCTACCTAAAAAACTCAATGAGAACTACCAACCTTAAAAAAACTTAATGTACGGGAAACTGTTCTATGTAATATTCGTCGCGTTTGGGGGTAGTTGTAAATTCAAAATGTAATCTAATATACATTATATTATGATTTTCACCGACCTGCGTGCAACCGGGTATACACCTGCTAGGCTTGGTAAGCGAATTTTTCTTAAATTCCAAGAATTTTGCTGATATTAGGGAACTCGATGACTCATTTCGAGTCTAATACATATTACAATTATTAAATTCAAGCTAACGGATCTATTATGGTGTCAAGTATTTAATATTCAAGTAACTTTTGTGAAAATGCATACGTGCATTAAAGTTTTAATAGTCACAATTTGTAAGAAACGAAAGCGTCAAAATTTTCAAAATCTGTTCAGTGGTTCCGTAACACAAATTTCTGTTATCAGTGTTTGTGATATATAAATGTTTCTTAATCAATACATCGATCATATCGATATAGGTACCTACATATATAGTATATAAGTATATACTACTAGCAGGTCTACCCGGTTACACTTGGACGGTGAAAATTATAATATAATGTGTATCATATTATAACATTAAAATTTATAACTACTCCCAAACGCGACGTATAATACATACAACCTTTTCCGGTAGATCGGGCTGCAATAATAGTTGGTTAGTTTTTTTTTCAGTTCAGGGTGGTTTTGAGGGGTTGAATTAGGATAAAGGGTAGTAGTTCTCATTGAGTTTTTTTCTAACCAAAAGGCCAAATACAAATTTTTATGAATTTTTGTACCTCAAAGATGGTGAATTTGCATAAGAAATTTCATCCCCTATTTTTCACCCTTAAGGGTGGAATTTCCAAAACCGGTTCCTAGTGAGCACCTATGAGATAAGTTGAAGAAGCTTACAAAATTTTGTGGAAATCGGTTCAGTGGTTCCGGAGAAACAGTTTTCATCCCCTTAAAAGTTGAATTTAAAAAAACTGCTTCTCAGCGATAACCTGCGTGGCAAGTTGACGAAGTATTTCAAATTTCATGGAAATTGGGTCAGTGTTTCCGCAGAAACCGTTTTCACCCTTATTCACCCCTTTAAGGGTTGAATTTCCAAAAACTGCTTCCAAAGATCACCTATGAAATAAGTTGTAGAAGTATTCCAAATTTCATGAAAATCGGTTCAGTGGTTCCAGAGAAACAGTTTTCACCCCTTTTCACCCCGTTAAGGATGGAATTTCCACAAACCGTTTCTTAGTGAGCACTTACATTACGAAACAAAGCTGCTGTCAAAATTTCAATTTTCTACCTATTATAGTTTAGGCTCTACGATGATTCTCTGTCAGTCAGTCAGGACAAAGCCACATTATATAGAGATTATATAGAGATAGCTTATATAGCTTTTTCGTTTTACTTAGCTCCTAAGAGTCGTAGCGTGATGTAAAATAGCCTATAACCTTCCTCAAGAATTGGGCTATCAAATGCAACAAGAATTATTCAAATCTGGCTGGCAGTTCCTGAGATTATCGCGTTCAAGCAAAAACAAACAAACAAACTCTTCAGCTTTATTATATTTGTATAGATAGTATACTATAGATATACGTGTTTTATGTAGGTAGATAAATTTATTATGATTTTTTCAACGCACCGGGTGAAACCGGGTAACCCAGCTAGTTTTTGTATAACAACGATTCAGGCTGAAAAGGTTACACTAAGGAGTTGCCCGATTTTGCTCCTTTGAACTTGACCTTACAAATTACCATTTTACCGAAGTATTATTATTTCAGTCTCTAAATACATCCTCTGGACGGACAGACAGACATACGGACAGGCGGATATAAAACGGTTTCTTTTCATTTCCTAGTCATGTATATGTAGTCCTTTTATTTTATCACCATTATTTCTTAGCGTTGCAAACGTGCGCTCAAAATTAATATAGGCTACATCTAGGGTATAATAGTTATTGTGGAAATTATTTACTCATGTTTGTTTTCATGCAGTACGTAGCCAACCCTGCAAGCGCATTCGTCTGTGCCATGAACGGTTTTGATGCAAAGCTGCGAACAATTTGAGGTCACATTGCAGGTCCTTAGCTCGGGACAACTTTGTTCGTCTTCACCACTCGGGCAATCATTGTGCCCATCGCAAATGTGTTTTTGATGTACACATATTCTGGGAAACATATGTAATTGCTTTTTGTGGGAAAATACATTAATACATATTTTACACCAAATACTTACTTTAGATTTGTTGAATTCTTTTTGACAGGACACAATAATTGACCGAGATCGCAGGTCATCTTGCAATCGACTTCATCCTCGCCACGCGAGCAATCCGGATAGCCGTCACACAACCATGAGTTCTAAGAAATTTATCGATGTAAACGTTTTAGTACAGGACTTATTAATGTGGTTATATGTATGATTAATGTATTATGTGATATGTACCAAAATGCATCTTCCATTTCGACAAGTAAATTCGCCTGGCTCACAAGACTTAGGTTCGCCGCTGTTACTATCACCATCCTCATCTGTACAGTCTTTTTCATCCACACCTCCATCACAATCCTGTTCTGCATCACATTTCCACCGAAGAGGAATGCAGCTTCCATCATCGCATCTGTCAACCAAATCGTGAATGTGAAAAATCTAAAAAGTTTAAGACTCCGGAGTCCGGATAGATCTAGTGCAAGAGGCGCAATTAGTTACGTAAAAGGCACGCGAAAGCAGTTTATAGTCAATCTTATGTATACCTAGGGCACACGGGAGCACTTAACCGAGTTAACGACGTTAGAATGACGCAGTCCACGCAACATTCCCATTACCCAACTGGTTATATAACGGGGTATATGCATAAAGTGCCGAAGGCAAACAATTTGGGCATTTGCTTTAGTACCGACCTATTCCAGAAATTATAATAATAAACTATTACTATAATTCCTTTCGTTTTCTTTTTAATAAGTTTACAATAACCAATAATCTATTATTAAGAAAATAGCGTCACTGTCTCTCTCACTCACACTTGTACATTTAAGCTACGGACTTAGATAAAACCTAAAGTGCATTTTAAGCATTAAGGCGAAAAGTATTTCCTCGAAATGGGATTTCTTTAGGAAAAAAATTTTTTTTGCCCTTTTTATGAAATAATCTGTCAAGTGTCATACCATTTTGGAATCAGGAATAAATGCGCCAACTTTTAAAGTAACTTGACTTGACAAAGTAGCGTAGTACTTTTATTTTTCAGTACAGTCAGTTAAAGTTGGGCGATGTAATAATTTTGAGTATATGGTTGTGCAAAAAAGTAATATTTTCTATAAAATTGATGTAGTTGTGTTTTAATTTTACATTGTAATTTGTAGAAGGGTTCTTCAGGATTACATAAAAAAAAGAAAAAAAAAAAAGTAAAGGTTTGTAGTCATAGTACTTGAAAGATCATCACAGGGTGTCAATTTTCTCGATTTTTTTTTGAATTTTTACAACTTGAAAACTACATGACTACGATTTTTTTTTATTTTTCTAATAACTGTTACCACCTAGCCTATCACCCGTTTTCGGCTTGACGTTGTGTTTCGGGACACCCTGTATATATTATAATCAATATAAAAATAAATAATATACATGATGATATATATTATATTAATATTATTATTTACTTAAAATTATGCTAAAATTATTAAAATATACTAAAAACATCATTTTTGTAAACGCTACAAGTTCTATCTGAAGATTTTTCTTATGTATGCAGTTTTTTAGTAAACGGTAGATTTCAAATGAAATAAACTCAAATTCTTGTTTTGTATGTGTTTCCAGCAATCAGACCCATCCATGTTAAACATGAAATTAAAGATAATTTATTATACTACATCTTTCATTTGAAGCTTTTTTTTCTAATGTACACGATATTCTGTAAAAACTTGATTAAAAAAAATATGTTTAATAAAAAAATGAGAAAATTTTCAATATTTCATTAATTATTAATTAACGGTTGACTTTACCGAAACAATGTATATAAGATACAATGAAAATTAAAGCACACGTAAAGAACTTTAGTTTAAAAAAAAAGCAATGAAATCGGACGAATAGTTCCCGAGATATAGTTGATTTTTAAAACTGGATATCTACAATCTTGGATTGGCCGCCATATTTATTAGCTACCATTTAGACATGGCAACCATGGTTTTTTGACATCCTAATAAACCCGTCTAGCTACTGTGAAGAGGAAAATTAGTACCCCCAAATTATACCATTTTCTTAAAGGCTAGCTGGCCCATGGACTATACGTATTCGTCATCGAAGTCTATTAAACAGGAACCAGCAGCAAATCGGAAACAGGTTTTTTTGAAAGCTCATAAACTGCTCGTAATTCCTGTACTATTAAAACTTGTTCTAAATATGTTTCTAGGAGTGTGTGTGTAGTGTGTGTGTGTAGGGGGGGGGGGGGGGGTGCACCACCCCCCACTCAAAAGTTGGAATTCCTGCCAACGGTTTGAGCTCAAAAATCGGAACTAGGTTTTTTCGAAAGCTCATAAATTGCTCATAATTTACCATATTTAAAATGTCATTTTTCTAAAAGTGGGGGGCTAGGTACGTTGACATCTGAAATGGGGATCGGTATCTAGAAGCATCAGTGCAAGAAAGCGATCTCCTAAACCGCTGCGCTAATATTTATTAATTATATCTCATTTTATAACGAACAATAGGTAAAGGACATCCGCCACGAAGAATCGAGATCAGCTGGGGGACTCAAAGAAGATAGCAATGGCCAGATTCTTACAACTCGAAAAGAAATTCGAAAAGAATAGAAAGATGGAAACGAGTTACAAGGAATTTATGAAGGACTACATTGCGTTAAAACATATGATTCCAGCAATACCCGGCAATGCACTGGAATACTTCCTACCCCACCAAGCGGTAGTGAAAGAAGATAGCACCACCACAAAACTACGAGTGGTCTTTGATGCGTCAACAAAAACAACAAGCGGTCTTAGTCTAAACGACGTGATGAATGCAGGACCAAAACTACAAAATAATCTATCGGAGATTGTATTACGCTGGAGGAAGCATCGGTATGTTTTTACTGCCGACATAGAAAAAATGTACCGGCAGATAAAGATACACCAAGACGATCAAAAATACTTAAAAATACTATGGAGATCAACCAAACGAGAGCCAGTAAAGGAGTACCAACTCACTACCGTAACTTATGGTACCTCCGCTGCCCCGTTCTTGGCACTCCGCACACTTCAACAACTGGCCCAAGATGAAGCAAAAAACTATCAGCGGGCCGCCAAAGTGCTCCGTACAGACTTCTATGTTGACGACATGTTAACAGGAACAGAGACGATAAGAGAGGCAAAGGCCCTACGACAGGAGTTAATCCAATTATTGGCGGCTGGGGGGTTCAAACTGCGAAAATGGACGAGCAACCAACAGTCGCTGCTGGAGAATATGGCCGAGGAATTAAAAGAAAACAGTGCAATAGAAATAAATCAAGAAGAAATCATAAAAACCCTCGGTTTGTACTGGCAGCCAACTAACGATACATTTCAATTTCGAGTGAGAATTTCGGCTGAACAAAAACTAACATCAAAGCGATCAGTCCTATCAGAGATTGCAAAATTATACGACCCGGAAGGTTGGCTAGCACCAGTAATAATAAAGGCCAAACTGTTTATGCAAGAGCTCTGGGTAGCAAAGTTGAACTGGGACGAACAGCTACCAGACGAGTTACTACGATTATGGACGCAATTCAAACAAGAACTACCTGCAGTTCAAACAATCAAAATTCCACGTTGGATAAACTACACCAGTGAGTGCAATAGTATCGAAATTCACGGGTTTTGTGATGCGTCAGAAAAGGCGTATGCTGCCGTCGTATACTCAAGAATACACACCATACATGGAGAGTACAAGACAACAATACTGACATCGAAGACTAAAGTGGCACCAGTGCAAAAAGCTGTGACCATTCCTCGGTTGGAGCTATGCGCAGCCGTCATGTTAGCCAGACTGATAACACTTACGACATCAGCATTAGACATAAGCAACGTTAAAACGCATGCATGGACGGACTCTCAAGTAGTTTTAGCATGGATTCAAGGAGACAGTCAGAAGAGAGATATATTTATTGCCAACCGCATCAGTGAAATTCGCTCTCTCACAAAAAAGCAGATATGGCATTATGTAACATCGCAGGACAACCCAGCCGATTGCGCCTCGCGGGGTCTTATGCCATCGCAATTGAAATCACATGCGTTATGGTGGTCAGGTCCTGGATGGCTAGGACAACCGGAGGAAAAATGGCCGACCATTAATGACAAAGAAACCACACGAAAAGAGCCTACCAGCATAATACAGTGTGCAACGACTACCAAGGTGGAAAACAATACTAAACAAAGTGACATACTCACTAGATTTTCCAACCTCACCAGAATGCTTCGAGTTCTAAGCTTTTGCCGAAGACTTAAGCAACCGACAAGACGCGCCATCGACAACCTTACCACACAGGAATTACATCAGACATTACTACAGTGTATAAAGCTCACACAACATGATTCCTTTCCGGGGGAAATCAAGTTAGTAACCCAAGGAATGGAATTACCGAGAAACAACAAACTCCTATCGTTAAACCCGATGGTGGACAACGACAAGATCTTACGTGTAGGAGGAAGACTTGATAACGCAAGTCTACCATACAGCCAGAAACATCCAATAATCATACCACGGTCTCATCATCTTACAACATTGTTGATTCGAGATGCACACATGAACACACTCCATGGGGGAAATCAAGCGACGCTAGCTTATCTACGGCGGAAATACTGGATCATCAATGCAAAGGACGCAGTCAGAGCGATAATCCACCAGTGCACTACATGCCGTCGTCAGCGTGCTCAGACAGAAACACAATTGATGGGTAACCTTCCAACTGAACGGGTAACACCCTCCAAGGCCTTCACAAATACAGGAATAGACTATGCCGGCCCATTTTATATCAGAATGTCAAAGGGAAGGGGCAATAAATCTTACAAAGGATATCTCGCGTTATTCGTTTGCTTCTCCACACGAGCAATACACTTAGAGGCAGTAAGCGATCTAACTGCGGACGCTTTCCTAGCTGCGTTCAAACGATTCACCGCCAGAAGAGGTAATTGTGCAAACATATATAGTGACTGCGGCACCACATTTCTAGGTGCAAATAATAAGATGGACAGACAGTTCTCCCAGGAGATAGAGAAAAGCCATAAAGAAGCGGCACCAGTACTAGCAAACAAAGGTACCCAATGGCACTTCATACCACCAGCAGCTCCTCATTTCGGAGGAATATGGGAAGCTGGGGTGAAGTCAGCCAAATATCACCTAACTCGAATAGCCGGAGAAGCCAAACTAACCTTCGAGGAGTTCAGCACATTGTTAGCAGAGATAGAAGCATGTTTGAACTCACGACCGCTGTGCGCTATAAGCAACGACCCAGACGACCTGGAAATTTTAACCCCAGGGCATTTCTTAATTGGTCGACCGCTACTGATGCCACCTGATGGTATGCATAACGAGAAACCGACATCATTAGCAAATCGGTGGAAACTGCTACAAAAAATGCAACATGATTTCTGGAGAGTCTGGTCATCAGAATACTTGGCAAGTCTGCAGCAAAGAACAAAATGGAAGACTACCGTTACCAATGTTAACCAAGGCGACATGGTGTTATTAAAAGAGGACAATCTACCTCCAACGCGGTGGGCCCTCGGTCGCGTGGTAGAAACGCATCCAGGGGCAGACGGATTAATACGGGT
Source organism: Leptogaster cylindrica (assembly GCA_963082835.1). Classification (NCBI taxonomy): domain Eukaryota; kingdom Metazoa; phylum Arthropoda; class Insecta; order Diptera; family Asilidae; genus Leptogaster; species Leptogaster cylindrica. The sequence goes on from OY720108.1 coordinate 162,107, forward strand.
TGCTACAGTGAAAACGGCGAAAACTGTTTTGAAACGTCCCATAACAAAACTGTGCAGAATGCCGTACAATCAAGACAGTATTCCACCGTTACCAGACACAGCAGGCGATGACGCACAACCTTCAGTAAAACCCATCGAAGAAGTTAATAAGAAAAGGAAAATTCCTGCAAAGCCCACACGAGGAAAAGAGGACTCATTCATGCCAAAACCCACCGAGAGTAAACGACCGAGCAAACGGATAGACTGCCACAGCGATGACCACAGTACTGTTACTAAACTGTGTCCTATCCGCAGTTGCTATGAGTCCTCCAAAGACAGAAAGCAAAATAACCATAACCCAATTCGACCACAATCCGGGTATGTACATGGAACACATATCGAACCTGCACGTCGTGAACACCGTGTGGAATACCATTGTTTACTACGATTTAAACACGTATTATATGCAACTGTCTGGATTTAACCGATGCATGGATAACCTAACCCACTTGTGTGAGCAAACAACTACATACACGTATTATTGCAAATCCTACTCACCGAATTACAGCACAAAGTAGATACCCTTAACAATAACAACATCATATTACATCAACGGAATGGAAATCATGCCTTGAAAAACAGACGAAAAAGAGCCCCATTAGAAATTATCGGCACACTACAGAATAGTCTATTCGGAGTGCTAGATCAAAATTACGCCAAATATATTGAGGGAGAAATAGACAAACTGCGAGTGAATGAAAACTATCTACTCTCTCTTGCACGGAATCAAACATAAATTGCCAACGTAACAAAAAACGTTCTGAAGAAAACCGCAGGACAGATCCAACAACAATTCGAGGTCTTTAACCATCACGTCACGGCCAACCTGAATGCAGTACAACAAGGAACAAAGGAGAATGAATTACGAACCTTATTCTCGGCATTGGCAACGTATCTCACCCTTATCCTGCACGACTACGAGAGCCTGCAGCGTGAACTCATAGAATTGGTAATTGACACCCATACTGGAAAAATAAGCCCTTTCTTGGTTACGCCATCCCAACTGAAAGAGCAACTCCGAACCATTAGAGAGCATGTTCCATCATCCTTAATAATCCCAGGGGAAACCAACGTAGAAAACATACTCGAACTCTACAAAATAATGACCGTGAAAAGTCGAGTACTAAACAACCTAATTATATTTCGACTTCAGATCCCACTACCAGATGCGAATCTATTCCAGCTCTTCAAGCTATATCCCATGCCAGCACAACATGACAATGACTACTTCTACATTGAACCATCTACGGAATTCATGGCAACAAGTCTGTACAGAGACCTCTACTATCCATTATCCCAACAAGATCTAAGGCTGTGCATCAAAACCGAAACCTTAGGATACTTATGCCAACAAAAGCAGCCGGTATATACATCGCAAACTACATCTAGTCGGTGCGAAATAGATCTACTTAATCATAGACAACCGTCGGCCGCCATATGCTGCATTAGGAAGGCTCACTTATCCCAATATTGGAGACAATTAGAGCATCCCAACCAATGGATTTTTTTCACCAAGCAAGCAACCACCCTGAATGCGGTATGCGGTACCCAAGTCTACACTAAAATAGTAACGAACGGGGGAATTATCGAACTCACGCCAAATTGCCAAATCAAACTGCCTGCAATGAGTATAAACACTCAAACGGCATACAGCAATAGTGAACGATCATCCTTCCTACCGCGCACAAATTTAACAAAGATTCTCAACGGATTATATACCAGCCTATCCGGAGAAATCAAACCAATACCAATAGGTCAACTGGACACGACGCCTCTTGATGATATTCCAGTCAGCCAAGTAAAAGACAACCTACCAACAATGAGCCAACACCATATTCACCATTATGCAGCTATATACATTTTCATGGGGATCATAATCACGGCTATCATCGGATATAAGATTCATCAGTTACATCCTTGCAGCACACCGCAACCAAGTCACGTATTTGAAGTGAAGCCAATCACCCCTCGACCCGCTACTCGAACTACTTTAACAACCACTTCTTCCGGGGGAGAATGATCAACCGATCATACGAAAAATACAAATTAAGTTCACACGAAAGGTGCAAGCTCGCGTTCGCACAGGTATCTTGATATCAGCGTTAAATGCAAGCTTGCACCTTTATCAAAAGTTAACTTCCCACGGCAACGGTCAACGTGATCCCTCACCTGGGAACTCTCATGTGACATTCTCACACAGGGCAGTTCCCAGCATATTTAGAATAAGAAATTTTGTATAAATAAGTAAATTTGGTAGAAATAAATTTAGTTCAGGATAGCAAGTGTTTTGAACAACAAGAATTCCCCCCACCAGTGGTAAGGGTTCCGAAACTACCGAACTATTCAACTATCGCAACAGAATTCCCCCCACCAGTGGTAAGGGTTCTGTTCGCAGTTATAAAACAAGTAATTGATCGACCAAGTCCCTAGACAAGGACAAACTTGGATTCGACAATGTTTTTTGTGTTTTTATTGGGCGGACCTAATATTACCAGACTCGTGGGCGAACTTACTCGTGAGCAAGTAACATAAAACTGACCGTGGGAGAAACAATCTTCCCTTAAATCTACGCCGGCATATTTTAAAGTTTGACCCTGGTGCCTGAGACTTGTTAATCGTCATGGCGAAACAAACTTTGATGGGAAATTGTAGTCTCTTAAAATCAAAGGGGAGGTCATTAGGTATTAAGGGAATACGTGGCACGACAGGAACGACAGTTTGAGGGACATTTTCCCCGTCAACAAATAAAATTTCCTCAACCATTTTCTTACTTTTAACAACGAACCGAACAGCTCCAAGTCACTCACGCAAATGATGCTAAATGCTGCGCGGCTATCGCTCACTTTACCCCTAGCTATTAGCAAAGAATATCTACAACAGGGATGGGCATGCAACCACAGTCTCAAAATGTGATTGTGTAAAAGCTCTTCAAAGCTCTCTCCGGCCTTTTTTACACTGTTAATTTTGGTGACGTCACCTGTCATGTAAAAGTGAAGTCACATGGCAAAATGACTTCAAATTTACAGTGTACCGAAAGCAAAGCGAAAAGAAGCATAGTCCTACTCGCATGACGGCCGGCGGCCGAATGATGCGCTCTCGACTTGCGAGCTGCTCGTGTACATATTCAAAGCTCTAAAAGCTGGAGTGCCCGCGGGCATAGGCCTGCCCATCACTGATCTACAATAAGAAGGGTCACAAATGTCTGTACACGTTTCGAGTTGCGATTGTGTACAGCAAGCGTCATAGAAATAGATGGCAAGTGAATTACACTTTGTGAAAAGGGAAAGGAAATGTAGGCGTCACGTTTCAACCAATGAGTGCTCGTATTCGTAAACAACACAGAACTTTAAGTTCTGCGCGCGAAACTTTAAAGTTCCGCTCGCGACGCTTTAAGTTCCGCTTGCGATGCTTTAAGTTCAGCCCGCGCAGATTAAAGCAAAGAATATCTACAATAAGAAGGGTCACTCGGCTGCATATTTGTGTGGGTACATTTTTGTCCAAAAAGAAAAAATAAAACGCGTCATAAGCGGAAGCAGGTATATTCTATCATGCTCTCAAATGTTATTTAGAGAGAAAGAGTTCGAACTATCTCTTACTTGTTAAAATGTGGGGTGCTGTCTTCGATAGCGCTTTATTATATACAACCACCGCCTTATCCTATGCAAACGCAGCTCATGAACTTTCATTTTGTTTTTGTAATGTATGTAATTTTAAAGGCGAGCGGAACTTTAATCTGCGCGGGCTGAACTTAAAGCATCGTAAGCGGAACTTAAAGCGTCGCGAGCGGAACTTTAAAGTTTCGCGCGCAGAACTTAAAGTTCTGTGTTGTTTACGAGCACTCATTGGTTGAAACGTGACGCCTACATTTCCTTTCCCTTTTCACAAAGTGTAATTCACTTGCCATCTATTTCTATGACGCTTGCTGTACATAATCGCAACTCGAAACGTGTACAGACATTTGTGACCCTTCTTATTGTAGATATTCTTTGATTAAAGTTCCGCTCGCCTTTAAAATTACATACATTACAAAAACAAAATGAAAGTTCATGAGCTGCGTTTGTATAGGATAAGGCGGTGGTTGTATATAATAAAGCGCTATCGAAGACAGCACCCCACATTTTAACAAGTAAGAGATAGTTCGAACTCTTTCTCTCTAAATAACATTTGAGAGCATGATAGAATATACCTGCTTCCGCTTATGACGCGTTTTATTTTTTCTTTGTGTGCATGCCGCTGCCCCGCATCTTTTCAGTGATGGATCGTTCTCACCTACGAAAATCCGCACAAAGAAGAAACGTGGAAAAGAATTTCTGTGACGTCATGTTAAAGGAATTTCCGGAATTTTGAAAAATCCTTTCTTAGCGGATATCTATGTCATTAAAGGAATGCACTGTAAAATTGTCAGCTCTTTAGGTCCAGCGTTTTGATCTGTGCGTTGTCTGTCACTCACGCACGGTTCTTACTGTTTTATAGGTAAAGATAATTGTGAAACTCACTTAAATTCGTTTGAAGTACAACTTGATGGCTTCTTTATGCAGTTTTCCTCATCACTCCAGTCCCCGCAATCGTTGTGTCCATCACATCGAAATCTCTCGAGAACACAACGCCCGCCAGGACCTCCAATTCCTCCTTTACCTCCTTTGCATTTGAATTCGCTTTCAGGGCAGCTCATCATAGGAGTTTCGCAATTCAGTTCGTCAGACCCGTCAGTACAATCATGATCACCATCGCAGTGAAATGATAACGATACACAATTCTGGTCACTACATTCAAAGTGTTCCGACGTGCAGCTGAAAGTTCAAAGAATAAAATGAAAATGAAACAAATTCCCAGTTTCTTTGATCTTACGATGGTTTACTGCAATTGCTCTCATCAGAAAAGTCCTTGCAGTCATTGTCCCCATCGCACATCCAGCTCTTCTGTATACAAAATCCATTGAGACACTCGAATTGATCATCCGTGCAATTAACACGTTTTCCTGGAGTGAGCAAACTTCAAAAACTTAAGAAAGTTCAATAAACAGAAGCAAGTTAGTCATTACCGCAGTGTGTTTCATCTGAGTAATCACCGCAATCATCATCACCATCGCACAGCCAATATTTAGCTATGCATCTGTAGGTTTTTGGACACATTACGTGGATACCTGTCGATTCGCAGTCAATCCTGATTTTGTTAACAATACTTTCATTCGACTCTAGACATTCGTGTTCGTCCTCGCCGTTTTGACAGTTTTCAACACTGTCGCATCTCTTGTCTTTTGAGATGCAGACGCATGTCAACGGACAAAGCCACTCCCAAGCTTCACAATAAACAGGACATTCCAGACCTGCTCCATCATTCGGGACCAGCATCGCAGACTCCTCATTCACGAGAGTGTTTTGAGAGATAAAGATGTTGTCATTGTTGTGTCCGTTAGGAACCAAAGTACCGTAGTGATCCTTGCCCTTTGTGCCAATCACCATTTCTCCGTGGCGCTCGCCAAATTCTCGTACCCCATAAATATCCGATGATCTAGCTCCTGTTATGGGTGGGATCATTTGGCTAGCGAAACCACCAGGAACACGAACACCACTAATCACCCTATAACTGGGATCGTATTGAGGAACTAGTGGTGGTGGGTTTATTGGGTGAAATGGTTCCATAGTGAGTACTCCGTGCTGATGGGGTCGACTGATCCTTGGATCATCAGGAACAGCTGAGGGACTAAATTGCTGGACGTAATGTCTTTGGCTATGCACTTCTGTTTGAACTCCATGGTCTTTTTCTATTTTCGTATGGTGTATGTATTGATCTCTTTCGAGTAAGTTTGGCCATGATGTCGTATACTCATCGCAAACAACTACAAGCAAAAGTAAATTAAGAACATTCAGTTAATGTTTTTCGTAATGAAAGCTAAACTTTGTCACATAATAGCAAAATAATGAAGCAGTCTTTTCTAAAATCAAGCACCACACGAATTTGAAACGGAAATATACTGCTTACTTTATTACTCTAAAAATAATACATTCCTATTATAAATTTCATAATAATAATAATTACATGCTAGGGGCATATTTCAGGTAAACCTGAACAAAAACATTTCCAGATATAAATAGATTATTAAGTTTCTAGCTCGAAGCCTTACTTATACAATATACATGAGCATGAATGAGGAAGTTCATTCTTTTATGATGGTTTGTCATAACGTAAAATAAGGCAAATTTGTCATTTATGTAAACCCGCCATAACTCAAATGGGTATAGTACATTAGTTGATTTCTCAGTATAGCAAAATTAGTGTGCATTGTTCCACTGAAATGACATGTTCACGATAGCTAGCTGACGAACTCAACTAAATCACTCGCCCGAAAATATAGAATGAAATGGATTGAGTCGATTAAAGCACTAAATCACTCGATTAAAAGTTTGTTACTCAAACGCTTTTAGTTACTAAATTACTCGTTAGTCGACTAAATTACTGGCATAGTGCGAACAAAGCTTAAGAGATGAAATCTATATACATATATAAAAATCATTTGCATTGCGTTAGTCTCGCAAAAACTCGAGAACGGCTCGAGCGATTTAAATGATTCTTTTTTAGTTTGCTTTGTCTCAATATAGGGGTGGTTTAGGAAAAAAGAAAATTCGGAAAAACCCAAAAAGAAATCCGGAAAATCGCAAAAATCGAAGTTTCCATTTTGTATGAGAATGCACTTTTCACCATGAGATGGTGTTAAAGCGAATTTAATTACATTTTGCGAACAATCATTTTGATCACCCATTCGATTAAGGTAAATTGACTTTGCAGTCTTAGACATAAGCACAAATTTGAACCACAGCACCGATTTCCATGAAATTTGGAATACTTCTACAACTTTCCTAATTGGTGATCGCTGAGAATTAGAGAAATTCAACTTTTAAGGGCGAAAACTGCAAAATAGAGGTGGACAATAACCAGAAATGATGGTTTATAGGGAAGCAGTCACCACAAAACAAATGAAAACATTCAAGAGGCAACGTTAAATAAGATCAAATGACTGGCTGCGTCTACCTCATACTCCCATATGCCATTACCCAAAGGAGGTGGTAGGAACAAAGGGTTTTTGCCTATATATATGTATATGACGGTTTGTTTGACAATAAATGTGTAGAATAATGTTTTACCTCGGCATAGATTTAGTGCCTATATTTAGTGCCATTGAATCCCATCGATAAATCCATTTTTGCTAAAAGGGGAAAATTATATTATGACGTCTGATAATTTAAGGATTGAAATCGTAGATTCCCAATAAAAATGTATGTCGATAAGTCGGTTGGCTTCGAACCTATTTTGAATCTGAATCGGAATTATGTAGGCACTGAATCATTAGTACATTTTTTGGACAAAAACTTACCAAAACTCAAAACTGAAAATATGACCCCCCAAAAAAATACATGGTCGTAACATTTTTGGTTATTTATAAATTTTTGATTTGAGACTAGAATTTGGATGCATTTAATCTGCACTAAATCAGCACACTAAACTGGGGGGGATTGGAGGTTAAAAAAAAATTCACCCCCCGATTTCGACTAGTCAAAATTTCTCAAAATCTCTTCAGGGACAAAAACTACTACCCCTCAATCGCGGAGCAAGCCACCAATAACTCATTTTCTGGTGAAGCGCTAAATCTATTATTGGTGGCACCAAATAGCCCTAATTAAGCACTAACTCCGACCCACTAATTTTTTAAAAAATTAATTGCAATAAATATAATTTGTCATTGCCTAATAATGGGAGAAATGTTTTAGTGCAACGAGCTTGAATTGAAATCAATTTTAGGGTTAATTAAATGTTGATATCTCGAGAACGGGGGGACGAGGGCACACAATTTATATGTCTGAAATTAAGTTAATATGTACACTTTCAGTTGATGCTTATTTCAATATTCTTTAAGTTACATTACACGAAACTTTTCCGGGTAAGAATATGTTCAAATATAATACTAATATTACTACGTAGAGATAACTCCTAGTTTTACAGTTTTTTTAAGGAATTATGTGTGTTTCATTCTACAAATAATTTAGGCTATAAAACTCTTTTTAAAAAAAAATTGAACCGACTTCAATGAAAACTTACACTTAAAAAGTATAAAATAATTTTTATTTTTTATATAAAACCCAACTTTTTGAAGTCGGCGCCAATTTATCACCAATTTTATAAAAACTTATTTATTTATCTATCCATTACAATAAACCTACAAATTATACATAGGTTTATATCTGCATATTTTTTGAAAACGATAAAGATATAATGATAGCTTAGTCAATTAGGTCCCTGCCACAGCTTTGAGCTACTGTAGTTATAAGTGTTATCTTTTGATTTAACAGAGATTAGCTTCTTTTAGTTTAAATTGTAAATATTAGGTTCTGTATATATATGGTGGATTACTTATAGGCGCCGAATTAAAAAATTTGGGATTTTGTTATATAAGAAATAAAAATTATTTTATACTTTTTTAGTGTAAGTTTTTTTGAAGTTGGTTCAATTTTTTTTTAAAAAGAGTTTTATTTTTTGTCTTTTCAGCGTACAAGCGTACAAGTGAGCGAAGCATAACTGTGATCAAATTGGAGTTCTTCGGAATGATATAAAAAAAATTGTAAAAATCAATTCCGCTCTTTATAACCTTTAAAGTACAATGGACCCGCAGAAGCGATCTACATTTCCAATTCAGGGTAGAGTGCAACGTCGCCTTCGTCTCATCTTTTCCTATTATGCGTATCACAGTTCTTTAATCCTCATTTAATAAATAAAAAAACATCCGTTGTTAGCGATTTTTGAAGTTTTTCTGCAGAATCGGTGGGCGAAGTATGACTTTTGTTATAATGGGACCTGAATCGAATAAAAAAAGAATTAAATGCAAATCGGTTAAGCTGTTTGGAAGTTTCGAAGTTAGGTATGCTACAAGAAAAAAAAAAACGCGTTGAACTTATTAGTAACACGGTACAACCGCGAAGCTTTCTTAAATCAAATAAAAAAAGAATTATTAAAATCGGGTAAACCGTATGGAAGTTATGCTGGAACAAACATTTAAAAAAAAAAAATCGCGGTCGAACTTATAACCTCCTCCTTTTTGAAGTCGGTTAAAAATTATTTCTGTCCGCTACCGGCATTTTATGGGCATCTTCCTTTGTTCAGCTTTTTTATGTAAAATTTTTTTACATGCAGGTACTTGAATTAAAGTCGGATAATCTTCAAAACTACTTATCGCAGGGAAAACATAATTAGACCAAAGCGTTCGCAAGAGAACATAGGTGCAAATTACTATGCAGTATGCATATGTCAGATAGATTTTGTGTCGTCATATGAGTCACATGCGCGTCGCATGCGATCTCGCTAAAGGTTGACAACGGTTAAGTAATTATTTTTTATAAAAATCCAAAAATCTTCCTACGCGCCTAAAGAAGTTTTCACTTCTGTTGGCAGTTTTCAATGATGGCCTATGTTTTTTTTTTGAGTATTGATTTCACCTTTGTTTAAATGAATCTGTAATTTTTTGAAAAAATAACATTTCCGATTAAATTTTTTTTCGCAAATTCCTAATATTTTCTGCGTTACCACATAAATTTTATGTAGTAAAGAGTTTTCAGGGTTATTTACTTTACTGTAGAAGCTGACAATACTGTTTTTGTTGTAAAACTTAATTATAAAAACAGTAAATATTTAATTAATGTTAATTTCTAATGATGGTATCGAAAGTTGAACAAACATGGTTTTTTGTTCCTTTCCACGAAAATACGCTCGATTCTTTGTAAAATGACTTTAAGTTGTTGCATTATACTTATAAAGAGTAGAAGACATACATATCTTATTAATTCCATGCGGATGATATTAAACTACGAATATGCTAAGAGGCCCAGAATACTCTGTCATTATCGAAAGATTCGCGATGAATGAGTTATAGTACGCAATCGCTGAACGGCAACCGAAATCGATATCAGAACCCACAGCCTCCCACGACAAATCTCTTGTTTGTTTCTCCGCATCAAAGGGATGGTCCATTCTCTAGTTCCCAACGAATGCAATTTTATATCATGGCCTTTATCTTTATTGTCGTCGATAGTTGTTGTAGATGACCAAAAGCTTTTACTACTATACTGCTGTTGGTAGTTGGCAAAATATAAGAAATAAAAATTCACAAATCCAACGCCCACATAAAAACATGTATAAATTAAAGAAAATTTCTTTTTGCTCTGGAAGAAAACGAATGTGAGAACACCTTGAAACATAATCATGTCATGGACTAATAATGGGGTCGCACAAGACATTTTTTCAATTTGTTTGCCAATATTTTTATTGTTTTTTACATTTCCATGTCATATAAAATTGTTTTATCCTTCATATAACAATAGTTTTCCTGCCTCTTCCTATCGGAAGGATGTTCAATGTCCATGCTTTTTTTTAGCAGGCACTCCAAAAAAACCACTAAATTCTACAAAAATTCTTACCAATTTTTATGATGAAAAAAACGACCGCTGGAAAGTACATAGTCAGCGTTATGCAAGGTAATTATGTGTTGGAAGTAATTTGAAGCTGTTAATTTCCCACTAGTTGTCAACAGAAATTATGAAATTGTTTATATTATTTACTAAATTTGTCACTTCGAAAAAATAGAACGAGAAACTAAACCATTTTTTTTTTATATCACGTGGGGGTTGTGGAATTTTTGCTCTTTAACACTTAGCTGGGTTAGCCGAGGTAGAATATATGAGCCAACCCCTTACGTCTTCTTTTATATTCCCGTTTCATCATATATTCTTCAATTTAACACATTCCATTTTTACTACGGTTACAGAATTGAATATGTTTTAGTCTTTTCTAGTGGAATTTGAAAATGAAACTTTATATTATCACAATTAATGCACGTTATTTAGCAATAGCCAACAAAGTGGGTCCGTGCACTTTGACACCTCAATGGCTATGCTTTGCTTTGCTTGCTCCAACTTGATTTTGTTATGAAATATGGACCAATCAAAAACAAACTACTGATTTTACTGGTCTTTGAAAATTGGCATAAATAAAATATCCGCAAACTATACACAATTCAGTTCACCATGAGAAATGTTTGCTAATTCTATGCCTGTCTTCCCAAGTGCTGAGTCCATAAAAAGTTCAATCGTCTTGAATTAGGACTACTGTATTGAGGATGTGTTATAAAATCGCAACTCAAACTGAACTAAGAATATGCTCTACCAAAACATCTCGGGAACAAGCCAATCTGGAAAAGCTTGACTGTGTGGGAGAGTGCTTCCACAGCGCAAGTCTGTGGTCCATTATTATGCCAGCGCCCAGCATCATCCTCCTTTCGGATAGAAGTATAGAACCACACATATGTATATATGATGCACAAATAAAAATGTTCAGTACAATTTTGCCTTTTTTTACAAGTTACTTCTACTGGGCATTTCAGGAATATTTCCTCAATTTCCGTAAAAACGCATCCCATCCTTGCTTCGATCCACCATATTGATTTTCTCTAACAATTCACTTGAAAATCAGTCATAAAGATCAGAGGAGGATGACGTGCGAAATTGATTCTGAATTTCCGAATTGATAATAAATTGTTCTTAAACATTGTGAATTTTGGGAGCAGCAAATTTATACAAAAAACTTGTTGCTTATTTGTATGTTTGTTTGGAAAATATATTCAAAAGCGTTTTCTCTATGGAACGATTGCAAGTTTCATCATTTAAATTTTCTGCTACATTAGTAAAACGTACATAATAGAAGACTCGAAAATGAAGATACCTACTATACGAAGAAGTTTCCGGAACTGTAAAGTTTATCTACTATATTATTCTTCTGCATTTTCCTGCGTTACGGCGGATTTAGGTTTGTACTTTAGCGAACGTCATGAAATTATAATGAGAGAAAAAATTAAAAAATGTGTGGAAGTCGTGGCACTGGCCGATATAAGTAAAATACTTCTTTTAAAGCCGCGGCACTGAGGCGCAGCGCCTCGAGCGGGAGCGAACGCTATTCGGCCTTGTCCTTGTCCATTAGTGCTCGGTAGGCGTATATTCGCATTCGCTAGTGCTCCATTTGTTGTTGGTTTTATAGCGACATATACAATATATTACTAGCAGGTCTACCCGGTTACACTCAGGCGGTGAAAATTAAAATATAATGCGCACCATATTACATTAAAATTTATAACTACTCCCAAACGCGACGTATAATACATACAACCGTTTCCGATAGATCGGGCTGCAATAATAGTTGGTTAGTTTTTTTCAGTCAAGGGTGGTTTTGAGGGGTTGAATTTGGATAGAGGGTAGTAGTTCTTATTGAGATTTTTTCTAACCAAAAAGCTAAATACAAATTTTTATGAATTTTTGTACCTCAAAGATGGTGAATTTGCATAAGAAATTTCATCCCCTATTTTACACCCTTAAGGGCGGAATTTCCAAAACCGGTTCGTAGTGAGCACCTATGAGAGAAGTTGAAGAAGCTTACAAAATTTTGTGGAAATCGGTTCAGTGGTTCCGGAGAAACAGTTTTCACCCCCTTAAAAGTTGAATTTAAAAAAACTGCTTCTCAGCGATAACCTGTGTGGCAAGTTGACGAAGTATTTCAAATTTCATGGAAATTGGGTCAGTGTTTCCGCAGAAACCGTTTTCACCCTTTTTCACCCCTTTAAGGGTTGAATTTCCAAAAACTGCTTCCAAAGATCACCTATGAAATAAGTTGTAGAAGTATTCCAAATTTCATGAAAATCGGTTCAGTGGTTCCAGAGAAACAGTTTTCACCCCTTTTCACCCCGTTAAGGATGGAATTTCCACAAACCGTTTCTTAGTGAGCACTTACTTTACGAAAAAATTATACGGTCAAAATTTCAAGTCTCTACCTATTGTAGTTTAGGGTCTACGTTGATTCTCTAAGCCACTAAGCCACTAAGCCACTTATATATTACTAGCAGGTGTCTACCCGGCCGATTTTGTCCTACCCCCCTTATCTAGTACTGAACTGTTTCTTGTGTCTTGTAATTGTTTCTTTTAGTTAGTAGTATATTTTTTTATGATATTTGTGTAGTCTTAGCCTTATTGTGATGTAGTGCTTGTATTAAGCCTAAATAAATAAAAGTAACTTTCAATCTATTAAATGATGTATATTTCATTGGAACTCATTCAGACATAAAGGAGTTATGAGGTCTTAACTTTGGTCGATTTTGCGATTTTTGGTCTCTTAAGGATGAATAAAAGACGCAGATAAACATTAATGTTTATTTACTGAAATCAGTTTATTACCATAACTTGAAATTAATCAATTCTTTTCAAATATCAATTTAATTTTCTTTTTCTGATATCTTAACAAAAGTCTTATCATTAGATGCTCGAGATATCTCCATCAATTTTAAACATTATGTATATCAACACATTTTGTGTTTTAAGATAATTTATTACTTCAAAGATAAATTTTAAATTCACTTATAAAAATTTGCTAATAGCAGTACAAAAGAATTTCTCTAATTACAATGACCATTTTACATTCCCAATAATGGGCAAAATGTTAGAACGTTTTGTGCAATTGTGTTCTTTTACAAATTATCAATTTCGTCTTTATATTCTAAAACTGTTAGATTTTTGTCTTGGCAAATAGCTGCATGAGTATTTGTAGCTTATTTTTTAATATTTGTTTAAAAAAAATGGACAATTCTAAATTTATTTCATTTCGCCCAAAAAATCTTACACTTTAAATTTCGGAACAACATTGCAACTCTAACAAGACTATATATTTAAAACGTTCCAAACCAATATACAAAAATTGCATTGGTTGATTTTGGAATCATTAAAACTATTCTATGTAAAATTTTAACTCCAAATTATGGAAAATATCGGTTTGGGCTAAAATTTTCAATATTTGCGCGCATTTGAAAACATGTACAAATTAGGATTGCTATCATGTTTTAACAATACCGAACTATATAAATATGTAAGACGATGAAGCTGAATTTACGATATTAGCTGTGTTTTTTTAATGACCTATATAGATCTTCTCCATACAAACCGGAGATCCAGGTTTCTATCCAGGTCATTATTCAGATCAAGGAAAATTTCATAAAATTCCCACTGGTGAGAATGTTCGCAACTTCAGAGCAAATTTAATAAACTGTCATTTTTGTGAACTTTCTTGACATTTACCATTTTTGACAGTTGGTACACGCAGAATTTGTTAAATATTCATAACAAGTCCTTTTTTAAACTCACGTGTAATTCCATTTTTATAACACAAATTATTGTCCCAATAATCAAATTATCTTGACACTTCGTAGCCTAACATCTGTAAGCACTGAACTTAGCTTCAGTTTAAAATTTCGTAAATGTCCTTTGCCATTTTTTAATTGATCGGGATCTGCAGATCATTGAAAAAACACAGCTATTATTCACAACACACTCAACTACAGAATATAACGTATTATACACACATAAATTAGTCCTATCATTCTAATATATAAAATATCCAGTATCCTGCGTTGAAAGCCAGAAAGCTCACGGGGAAAACCACTCGAGAATATTTGTCTATCACATTGACGTCCTTAATTTTTGGTATGGACGATTTTATAACAGAAGCACCCTTTCGAAGTGCGTGAAGCATCCTAGGTCGTTGGGCTTGAGATACTGTAAGTATATTAGGATATGGAATTGTTCTTATATTCAATATTGTAATAATATTTGTTCTAGTAACTCTAAAAACGTATTACTGCTAGCTTCAAATACAAAGCGCATAATCTGATTTGAAAGTATATTCAGTTGATTGAATAAGTTTATTTATTTTACGACGCCCGTAGGGCGTAAGCAGCGGTGGCGTCAGAAATTTTGTTTTGGGTAGGCAAGATTTTGCTATAGACAACTACGATATTTTAGATAACATTAAATTAATTATTAATAAGTTTTATAAAATTTTTAGGCAGGCGAATACCCCCTCCCCGTTTAACACATAATAAAAAATATGTTTATTAAAATCCATCAAATCTATAATTTGTATTAATTTTATAATAATATATCTATTTGATTATTTGACAGCGTAAAAAGCAGATTTCGTTTTTTCAGGTTTTGTGGAAACGTATCTTGTCTCGGCGTGAACCAATGGCTGCGCGGCACAAATTCAATATAATACGTTTAGCTGAAAAGTGAAAAGAGAGCCCAGCGATTGTGACGTAGATCGGCAGAAGTACTTATATTGGGATAATGGTGATTTATGCCCAGTAGCGGTGCTTACGAAACGGGGCCCCACCTGCAAAACTAATTAGAAGGCCCTATAAAATAGTTAAATTTTGTATACGTAATAGGGGAAAACACTTAAATGATTTTCTATTCACGTGTGCTTCACAAATCACAACAGTGGTTTCTGAATGCTTTCTCGTCTATCACAAAACGTTTGCAATTTCCAGAGGGGCGTTTTACAGGTGTAAAAACTTTTGAAACTCATTGTTGTTATAAAAAAAGTTATAAAAAAGCTATACAAAATAAAAATCTATTAAAACTAGGAAGAAGGGAACTGCACGCTGCTTTCTGCACTTCAGTTTGTATAATTACGGGAATGCAGATCAGTACAAAGTACAAGCACATGAATATGATACAAGGAACATAAGAAATGCCAATGATTTCGCCCTGCGCCATTGTGTGCGTCACCGCGTTCACCCAATGAGCATTCGATGGTTTGACAGCTTTTTGTTTACAAAATCGTGTACAAGGTTTAAAATTTTTTGAAGGTTTTTAATAGTTTTTAATATAAATGATTTAGTGCTATATACCACTTTGTATTTAAAATGGTTAAGTGTGCAATAAAGAACAGTAAAAATATCTTTTGAAAAGAAAATGTGGTGAAGAATCATTGAAATATTTTGCTTTACCGAAAGACACTGAAATACTGTTAATTAAGGCAAAGGATGTAAATGTAGAATAAAGCCGGAGGTACACGATACGGAAAACGTCATATTTATAAGGAAATATCTTTGTGGATGTCACTTTTGAGACATCGAGTCACACGATAAGCAAAAATGAGTTTGCAACCAGGCAACCTGTATTTTGCAATTCACAGATTACCGCGACGCCGCGCCGCCCGTAAGAGCAGTAATCTCAAAACTGTGTACATAAAGTTTTGTATGGTGTGACTCGGGAAATTTGTACCCCGCAAATTGCTTGGATGTGCCGAAAATATTCCGAAATTTTTGGGATATGTATAAGCGATACACCATACTGCTTATCGCCGAGTCACACGATATGAAATAAGGCGTATCGCTTATAAATATGACGTTTTCTGTATCGTGTACCTCCGGCTTAAGACGTGAAGAAGTTATTTTTAGGTAGATTTCGAAGAAAAATCTACCTATTGAGATCGATACCATGTCACGACTTTCGAAAAATTCTTTCATAGTTTTTCGTTTCATGCCTCCCTGAGTACGAAACCACCCCACGTTCGAAAGTTTTTATATTATATGTATATACAGGGTGTTTCAGTTAAGGATGTCCACCTTGAAGGAGGTGATAGGGGAGCTCGAGAAACGAAAAAAATTGTATTGGCAAATTTCAATTCGCCTAACGGTTTTCGAGTTATTCGACTTAAAAGGACATTTCTTCTTGAAAGTGCAGGGTTTTACGTTTTTGCTTATATCCTCAAAACTAAGCCACATATGATAACGATCTGACACGCATTTTAAAGCAGACAAATCATTCTTAAATTGGGCTGGGTTTGAAGACTTCACATGAAGTAGTTCTCGAGATATTAAAACTTGAAGTCGAATTTTTTGCTTGAAATTTTAAATTTTTTGTGTTCAAGGTCAATTATCTCAAAAATTTCCCCTATTGTCTTTCTTTTCTAATTACCTTAAAAGAAGCCTAATTTTGTCTTCTTTCAACTGCTTTTTGTTTCATCCAATTTTCTTTGTCCACTCAAAAGTTATGGACCCTTACGCTCCGCCTTTACTTTTGAACTTTACTTTACTTTTGAATTATTTGAACTTTCATGACAACGCAACGCGCAAACGAGGCTAGTGAAGAAAGAGGCTAGACTGGTGAAATGATCTATTTTTCTTTGCAAACATGTTATTTTGTTATTGACAAGTATTGAAAATATGATTGCTTTTTTGATTATCCTTTTCACAGGAATTTTAAATATTTAATAATTTTGAAAATCTTCCAGCACTCAAAATTCGGGTTATTTTATTGCAGCATTATAAAAGAAAACAGGAATCGTTTTGAAAAATTGTCCTGCGCGTGCAGTTCATTATAAAACCATCAAATGTTTAGCTATTTGAGCCTTTTCATTCTAACGACAGACATCGGGTCATATAAATGGGCGTATAAAAATGCGCTGATGAAATCTTATTTAAATCACCGGTTAAAATATCATAAGTCATTCTTTAGTATACATTACCGAAAAGAACTGCTGTAAGCATTTTTCTTTTTGAAGATAGTGAGTAATACCTGTAGAAATCGAAAACAGTACTTATTTTCCGCTTCAATAGAACCGGTAGTTCAAGATGGAAATCTCAAACGAATATTGCAAAAACGTACCTTTTCGTTCCATTGAATACAAATCAAAAAATGTATAGTCGTATTATAATAATTACTCACTATCTTCAAACAGAAAAACGTGTACAGCAGTTCTTTTCGGTAATGTATACTAAAGAATGACTTATGATATTTTAACCGGTGATTTAAATAAGATTTCATCAGCGCATTTTTATACGCCCATTTATACGTAAAACCCTGCACTTTCAAGAAGAAATGTCCTTTTAAGTCGAATAACTCGAAAACCGTTAGGCGAATTGAAATTTGCCAATACAATTTTTTTCGTTTCTCGAGCTCCCCTATCACCTCCTTCAAGGTGGGCATCCTTAACTGAAACACCCTGTATATAAGTAGCAGGTGTCTACCCGGTTACACCCGGGTCGGTCAAAATCATAATATATTACAGATTACATTTTGAATTTACAACTACAACCAAACGCGACGTATACTATATATGACATAGAACCGTTTCCCGTACATTTACTTTTTTTCATTCAAGGGTGGTTTTGGGTGGTTGAATTAGGATAGAGGTTGGCAGTTCTTATTGAGCTTTTTTTCTAACCAAAAAGGCGAAATACCAATTTTTATGAAGAATTACTTCAAAAATGGTGGGTACCAATAAAAACGTTCATCCCCTATTTTAGTCTATTAGGGTTTGAATTTGAAAAAACCCTGACATACATGTTTCTTTATTTTCAACAAAAGGCCCAATAAAAATTTTTAGGGATATTTTACTCTAAAAATGGTGGATTTTCATACAAAATTTTTGTCCTCTATTTTACCCCCTTAAGGGTGGAATTTCAAAAACCGGTTCTTAGTGAGCCTAAATCTAGTGAGATAAAATAAAGAAGTATACAGAAAAAGAAGTATAAGCAAAAGTTTGTACATATAGACGCACGATATGTACCAGATTTATCGTACGTCTGGCATAATCATGCGAGGCGGATGAAAAAGATGACATGTATTTCAGGCTCAAAGGCTGGTTTACACGTAACGTTTTGTATTCAATTTTGCCTGATATTTATTTACATAAGTTCATCAATGACCTCATTACTACAGAAAAAAAAAAACAGATTTAAATAATAGATCAACCGCAACGAAGCTGATTCTTCAATTCATCCCTCGAATAATTGAAATCGAAAATGTCATATTTCTGACTTGCCATAATTCGTACGGTGAAATGGAATATGGAAGCAAGAGTGGTCTCTCAAAGAGCGTGTAGGAATAGATATCTCGAACAAAGAAACAATCATGGGTGAATTAATTCTTTCCCACATACAGGCGTGGGCAAAACCAATTCCGACATTGCTACGGCGTTGTTCCAGAGACTGCAACGAAAGTAGTTTAAGGTGATCCTCATAAAGAGGTAGAATGAGAGGATTTGTCCAAGGAAAACCTCTAAGGGAGAACCTATAAGAAAGCGTCTTTGTACCACCTCAATACGAGTAACCTGGGTCTTACACGACGGATACCAAACCAAACTACAACAGCATACTCCAGAATCGGCCTAACAAAGGTACATTAAAGCTTCTAAATTCCTTAGACCAACGCTTTACAAAGCCATAAGGGTAGAGTTAGCTCTACTGACTATGGCATCTATGTGGTCTTTAAAAGAAAAACGACTGTTTAAACTTTAAACAGACACCGAGATCCTTGTAAACCTCGAGTTCTTGTAGCGAGCATACGTCAATAGAATAAATAAAGCTTACTAAGTTTTTAGAGCGTGAGAAACGCATGAATGAACATTTGTCAATATTTAAAGGAAGCCAGTTAAGAGTACACCACTTAAAGAAAGTAGTGAGGTCAGAATTTAAAAGAGTACATTCATGCTCGGTAGGGATATCTTGAAAGATCTTCGCTTCAAGAGCGTAACACAGGATTCTGGAATTTGGCAAAATCGAAGAGACTTCGTTAATGAAAATAATGAACAGCGGGGGGCCCAAGAGACTGCCCTGACTCCTGAGGAACGCCAAATGAATTAAAAATTTCGCTGGATAAAGCGCCACGAAATGACACACGTTGGGAACGCTCACACAGTTAGGAACAAAGCCAATTGACAAAAACTTTTTTTTAAAAAAATTGAACCGACTTCAATGAAAACTTACACTTAAAAAGTATAAAATAATTTTTATTTTTTATATAAAACCCAACTTTTTGAAGTCGGCGGAAATTTATCACCAATTTTATAAAAACTTATTTATTTATCTATCCATTACAAAAAACCTACAAATTATACATATATATCTGCAGTCCTGGACTGGCTCTTTCTGTGGCCCTCGGTTAGGTACTGAAAAGGGGCCCCCTATCGTGGGGCCTGCGGTTATGGAGCGGATGGAATAACTCAGAGATAGGGGGATCCGGGTCTAAGATTTTGGAAAATTATGTGTCTGGGCAAAACGTATTTTGCTATATTTTGGGAGTTAAAGTGAAGCTACATTTTTATATAAAACAACAATGGTTTGAGATTATACTTGATTTTATTCAACCTCTTTAACCTGTAGTTCTAGCTAATTCATGTATAATATGATCTTTAATTTGTGAAATAAGTCGCTCTCTAAATTCATGAATAGCAGGTTGGACAAAAGATCTTGGCTTAAAGTCAACCTAAGTCGATTTTTAACTATGTATTTTAAGTTTGGAAAATGTTCTCTCACAGGTGACTTGTGTACAGGTTATGGTAAGTACAAACTACAAATTTATAAGCTACATTCAGATGTGTAAAGAGTCCAGATGGTGTAAGTTCAAAAAGAACTAAAAACGCACATGATCGTGTAAAATTTCATTGTTTGGACAAAATTTTTCTTCAATACTTATCCTGCCACGGTCTAAAGCATCAAAAAAGACTCGTATATGTTTTTGAAAAGTTGATATTCCAGGATTTTCGTCTTTTGGTTTTTATCCAGGCATCATGTTTTTCCTTGAGGTCCAAATCCATTTTTACATCAGTTTCGTTTTCTTCTAACTTTCCACTAACTCTACTGGTATATATTTTGTTTTTGAGTACAAACCCGCAAAGTATTCATCACTCCTTTTAGTTTTTACTTGCTGGGGTAGTGTTTGTACCAAGTCCCAAGCGATTGAGTAGTCAATGTTTTTACTTTGTAAGTACTTAGAAACTGGTGAAGTGACCAGAAACAAATCAAGCAAAACAAAAGATATGTATAGGTTTTCAAAGGAGAATGGGCAAATTGGTCCTCATGACCAATACAAACGAGACATATGTCATTCGATAGCTCTTATAAAGTACTCCAATAGTCGATATGGTGGCTCATTTCAATTCGATGGGGGCAAATAGTTTTAGCGGTTCTAAGTGCTGAATTTCAAGTGTGATTGGCTATGTAGGCACAATACCCATACCAGCGTAAATTCACTTTGTTCATGATTGACACCAAAACACCAAAACCAAACACCAAAACACAAAAAAAGTAATGCACAAATATAAAAGCGTTTAACAGCAAGGTTTTTTGTTTTAACTGAAATTTTTAGCTTACCATTGCATAAAAAAACACTATTAAACTGTCAACAAGCACTGAGTTTGAACAATAACAACAATAACTCAACAATAACAACACTGAATTTCCTTCAGAGCGGTTACAGTGCCTGTCAACTGTCAGCGAAAGCGCTTACCCAACGGCAACAATCGTTCCGAGAAGGCTGTTCTGAGGGGTCGTCCACGATTAGGGAATGCACAGCCCGATTGCTAACAGAACCGTAAGAAAAACACTTTTCGGCGTGTCGAACATCACACCACTGTTCCGCTATAACCAGAGAAGATGCAAAGTCATATTTATTTATTTATTTACCAAGCTTAATACAAGCCGAACAATAACAAAACTAAATAAATAATTAAAATTTAAGGAGGACAGGAAAGAAGTTTTTTAAAAATAAATTTAGAACTAGAACAGTGGGGATCAAATTCAGAGAGAGAGTTGGCCTTGCGAATCATCCTGGTGACAGGTTCATTCAAGCCATAATTAGAGCGGTGGGGGATAGGTCTAAAAAAAGAACCGAGCGAAGATTACAGGGATTAGTGTTGAGGGATATCGATTGTAATAACGACGGACATCAGCAGGATCACGCTTCCGATGCAAGGGTTCCAAATCTATAAGACGTAGGCGCTGCTCATATGGGGAGAGATACAGGATTTGACCAGGGTAGCCCGCGCAGGACAAAGCGAATCTTGTTAATGTGAATAGATTGAGAACAAGACCAAACCTGACAGGCATACTCGAGGGGAGGTCGGACAAGTAATACAAAAAGGGATTGGAAAACTCACGGGGTCAGCGTTTCACAAAACCAAGAGTGGAGTTAGCTTTGGCACCGATGTGATCAAAATGAGAACGAAAATTTATTTGTTATCACAAATCACACCAAGGTCAAGCAATGAAGTGATGGACTGGATAAGGACACCCTAGAGCTTGTACGGCCGCGGGAGAGGAAGCGGATGTTTACGAGAGAAGGAAAAAGATTGGCATTTCGAGACATTAAGTTCAAGAAAGTTTTTATCACACCAAACGCAAAAGCTGTCAAGATCATCCTGAAGAAGCTGACAATCAACAGCAGAGATGATGCGTTTGGAGGTCTTCATATCATCAGTGTTGATAGACACGCACGAGTGGCTTGAGGCACACTCGACATCATTGATAGACAATATGAAAATGACGGGCCCGAGATGACTGCCTTGGGGAACCCAAGAAGGAGAGCCGAAAGGGGAAGATGTCATGGAATCAAAAAGTACACTGTACGTACGGTGTTCCAGATAGGAATTTATCCACGCTAGAAAAGAATGCGGAACCCGAGGTGATAAAGTTTGAACAAGATAATCTTATCAGAGATCTTGTCCAACGCCTTACTGAAGTGGGTGGTCAGTGGTCACGACATCAACAGCTATATAAAAGCGAAATACCACGTACTCACCTATATATCAGCGACTCTGCGGAACCACTGAACCGATTTCAATGAAATTCCGAATACTTATACAACTTACCTCATAGGTGCTCACTAAGAAACCGTTTTTTGAAATTCCACCCTTAAGAAGGTGAAAAGGGGTGAAAACGGTTTCTCCGGAAACGCTGAACCGATTTCCACGAAAATTTGTATACTTTTTCAACTTATCTCATAAATGCGTAATACAGGAACGTTTTTTGATATTCCACCCCTAATGGTGTAAAATAGAGGATGGAAATTTGTAAGAAAACCCGCCATTTTTAAGTAAACAATTCCTAAAAATTGTTAGTTGACCTTTTGTTGAAAATAAGAAACATGTGTATCAGTTTTTTTTCTTCATTCAACCCCTAATATGGTGAAATAGGGAAAGAAAGTTTTTATTGAGATCCAGCATTTTTGAAGTAAAAATTCAAAAATTGGTATTTGGTTAGAATTAAAGAAGTACGTGTATCACGATTACTTGAAATTCCACCTCTAAAGGTGTAAAATAGGTGGATGAGAGTTTGTATGGAAATTCGCCAGTTTTGACGTAAAAAAGTCATAAAAATTGGTATTTCGCCTTTTAGGTTAGAAAAAAAGCTCAATGAGAACCTCTACCCTAATTCAACCCCCAAAAACCACACTTGACTGAAAAAAACTAACCAACCATTATTGTAACCTAACGTACGGGAAACGGTTCTATGTATTACAGGTACGTCGCGTTTTGGGGTAGTTGTAAATTCAAAATGTAATCTGATGTACCTTATATTATGATTTTCACCCACTCGGGTGTAACCGGGCAGACACCTGCTAGTTATTTTATAAATACCACACAAATATCAAATTGCAGAAGTGTTTTGCTCACATGGGCTTGCAAGTTCGTTGTGTCTGTTCGAAACGACACCAAACTCAACATGGTTACCAATTGGTCCAATTTTTAACCGACTTCAAAAAGGAGGAGGTTATAAGTTCGACGCCGATTTTTTTTTAAATGTTTGTTCCAGCATAACTTCCAAACGGTTTACCCGATTTTCATAATTCTTTTTTTATTTGATTTAAGAAAGCTTCGCGGTGGTACGGTGTTACTAATAAGTTTTTTTTTTTTTTTGTAGCATACCTAACTTCCATACGGCTTAACCGATTTGCATAATTCGTTTTTTTATTCGATTCAGGTTCTTTATTCCAAAAGTCCTACCTCGCCCACCGATTCTGCAGAAAACTACAAAAATGGCTAACAACGGGTATTTTTTTGATTTATTTAATGAAGATTAAAGAACTGTGGTGATACGCATAATAAGAAAAGACGAGACGAAGGTGACGTTGCTTGCTGCCTTAAATTGGAAATTTAGATCGCTTCTGCGGCTCCATTGTACTTTAAAGGTTATAAAGAGCTTAATTGATTTTTACATTTCTTTTTATATCATTTCGCAGTACTCCAACTTGGTCGCAGTTTTCGCTCACTTGTACGTTTGTACGTTGAAAAGAGAAAAAATAAAACTGGTGGCTGAGGGGGGTATTAGACCCCAAAAACACCCCCCAAAATTTAAAAATTGGCTCGAACAGAGTCTTGTACCAACCATTAGCAGATTTGGAACATGTTAGCGGTGGAACGATGTCTAAATATTGCAGGCACCCATGCCCACCAATTTTTTTTGATATTTCATCCCCTAAAACTTTGGGGGGTGGTTTCACCCCCTCGGAAGCTCCACGGGTCAAATCTTTTATTATATTCTAAGAACTGTACGAAGTGGCACCATTTCATACCAAAATGCCAACGATTGACGTTATTTCCAGTGTACCGCCTCCACTACTTGTACAAGATCGTTTCCAAAAACTTTTGGGTGGGTTTATCATTAAACACACGAAACGCTGACGATCGTCGACGTATGTATTCAAAAAATCCCTTTCGGCAGGCTTACAGGCTGAGGTAGATTTCGAAGTATTTTGATTGCGTTTATTGAGATAATTTATTTCAAAATCGAGGAACTAGTTATGGATTTGTAAACTACTCATCAAGAGCTTTTCAACGATACCCCACAAGACGTGGTTTCGAAAAATTCGAATTTCCACCCCCAGCTCCATTCGTACCCCAGTTACCCCTAATTTGGTGTTGTCACCGTTAACCTCATAGAGAGTACTCTTCTTTATGCGAATAAAGCCTCTCTCCAAACTTCATAGGGGCCGAGATATAATTTTTTCAAAATATCAACCCCCTCCCCCGGCCACCCCCTTGGGACGATTTTGCTCATTAACGAACTTAACCGAGCTATTAACCCCAGAAATAACATATTAAAATTTGGTTCTAATATCTTCAAAAATACGGCCTCTAGCGTGTTAATATGTATATATATTATATATATTACTTAAATAATTATTATATATTTATATATAGGGAGGCATGAAACGAAAAACTATGAAAGAATTTTTCGAAAGTCGTGACATGGTATCGATCTCAATAGGTAGATTTTTCTTCGAAATCTACCTAAAAATAACACACCCATGTTAAATGAGAGGATAGTTAAAGGCGCATGGGGTTGTCGTTGTATTTATGGGTCTTTAAATAAAACTCATAGGTTAAAGCAAACCAAAAGGAATTTCTGTAAATGCAGCGAGTAATTTTCTAATCATTGCTGTGGTCATCAGCTGCAAGCTAGATGTTTGGACAATGCAGTTAAACTGTCCCGTAATCAAACAGAATACGACGAAGAGGAGTTATTATTAAACCGGCAACTGATTGAACGATGAAGGGTTAATAGAATGCAGTTGATCTCGAGTCGCCCGCGAACCCAGATTACACTAAATTAGGAATTAGAATAAAATTAGGAATTAAAGGAATTTATACGAAAAAAGAATAAAGAATAAAGCAATTTTTGTTTTTGTTGAAAAGTGCACCTTAGCTTATTAATTCTCTACCCGAAAATTAAGCAAGAACCGGCAGAGCGAACGATTCTGTAACAATATCAATTAACTTCAGTCGATGGTTTTTTCCTGCTCATTCACAAGTATAGCCACTCACCTCGATTTCCTCTATACCTTAGATTTTTTCTGTTTGTTCCGTAATTACGAGCAATTCTAAAACTAGGTGGAAATTTCGCCAGATCTAAAGATTCAGAGCCAGTTGAACCAATTGTGTTTGTGTAATTTCCCTTTCTCAGCGAAGGAATAGGACTCATTCTAACGTCTTGTAATTCTATAATATCTTCAGTAGGTGAGCAAGTCTCCAATTTATCGTTTTTAACTGAAATATAATTTCTATTTACTTATATCAAATTTTAAATAAACCGTTTTCCTACCTGTTGACTTCTCCATGTCTTTGTTTTTTTTACTTTTCTTTTTTGCTCTGGCGCCCCAATATGTGTAGTTTACTGCAGCGTATTCTAATAAAGCAGCGAAGACAAATACAAAGCACATGACCAAATAAATGTCAATTGCCTTTACGTACGAAATACGCGGTAGTGAACTTCGGACTCCTGTACTTATAGTAGTCATCGTTAGAACAGTTGTGATGCCTGAAAACATTGAAATATTTTGATGAAATATTCCTTTAAAAATTTTATAATGATTTCTGTATTTACTTATTAATAGCTATGAAGAGAATATAAAATTTATGTTGATGTAGTTGAATTAAACCACAACCGAAAGTGGTTCTCTAGTGAATATTGTACCTATTTATTATTATTTTATCCCATAAAATTTGCAAGAATGCATAAGTTAAAATTTCTACAAAATGTTTTATAGAAAATACACTTGTAAAACTTTTATAATTTATTTTATTTTAACAAAGAGTGCGACGCGTTTCGCACTATCGAGGCATCATCAGGCTATCGACTAACTACAGCTACCGGTTAACAAAATTTTTGGGGTTTAATAACGGGCTATTATTTTGAAAATCTAAGTGGTCGTTAACAATAAATAATAGCCCGTTATTAAACCCCAAAAATTTTGTTAACCGGTAACTGTAGTTAGTCAATAGGCTGATGATGCCTCGATAGGGCGAAACGCGTCGCACTTTTTGTTAAAATAAAATAAATTATAAAAGTTTTACAAGTGTATTTTCTCTAAAATATGAAAAAGTTTAAGCAAGTGCCTTCGAAAAAATCTATTCTACAAAATGATTTATTTTGCTGGTGTTTTTAATGTAAATAACATTAAACAAAAATTGCAAATTATTATTTGTAGTACCTAAGGCAACACGAGCACTAGTGGCTTCATGATTGATCCAGAATGACACCCATGACAACATTACAATTAAGATACTAGGAAGATATGTTTGAAACACGAAATACCCGATATTTCTTTGTAATTTAAAAGATAGGGATAACCTTTGGTAAATTCCAGTTGCAAGCTTCTCCTAGAAGTAATTTATATTTAAGGCATTAAGATATTGTGGGAAAAAATTTCTATGAAAACTTTTCTGTCATTCGTCTCGAAACCAATTATTGTAAATTGCGGTAGTTTAGCATCCTCGACTCCTCGTACGGGGGTGGGTTTCCAATACATTACGACATCCATCACTGTGTAACCATCTGCATTGTTTGCGATATTAAAAGTCATTTGAGCTACCATTGAGTGAAACCGACTTACAACTTTCTATTTCTACGGTGCAATTCTGTGAGTCCAGAGGATAGTAGTGGAGATCCATCATGCAGGCAAGGGTCGTAGTGAACCGCATGCCATACGTTACCGATCCGTCTCCGGCGAGCCTAACAAGCTTGTTCCTTTCGGTGACATCATGCAGAAAACTAAAATGAATCCCAATCCATTACATCATTGCAAATAAACGGAGCCGAATCACCTGTTCTTGTCATTTGCAAAAAACGTGTCTGGCACCCAGATTCGTTCCGCAAAATCTCCAGAGAGTGTCAAGATGTCATTAACGCCATCGTCGTCGGCATCATCATCATAATATGGACCATAGGCATTAAAAGCAAGTCTTTCATCGCGCCAGTATTGATTGAGGTACATTGTTATTGTATAATCCTGCAAATGGATGCACTTATTTTGGTTCATCCCCTCGGGCCTCGACAACTGCTCGTTCAAAGCTAGCTTACCATATTTACTTCCGAGATTGCATCGAAACTAGCTATGGTCAAGTCCATTCCTACATGCAATGGTTCGCCTGAAACCAGGATATTCTATGTTTTATTACGAACACTATGGTAAACACGATCTTACCTCCAAAATTTGGTCTTAAACGAATATCATATCCTTCTAGAATTCGCCCAATCGTTTGTGTCACATTTTCCAGTCGTGCCGCTGCCAGTTGTTTTCGCTTGCATCTGTGAACATTTAAACGAAAATGCCATTGTTCAGAACCGTTTTCTGTGCTTAATTGAATTTTTGAAGTTTTTTTTCAAGCAATTGGAAGAGAAAACAAAACTAGAATGGAAAATGTTGGTAATATTGGCTATTAAAATTAGATTTCTGTTGAACTTCCACAGCACGGTATATTTTGATTTAAGGATCAATAACTGTATGATTGAATTATTGTAAAATTAGGTCTTAGCAGAAATAAATTCTGTAGTCAATTCCACTCTACTAGAAAATTTTTAAATTTTAGGCTTTAAATTCACCTATTTGTGATAAGCGTTCCATATTATTTAAAACTGAAATGATAACAATAAATTTGTTAGTTTTAAGCTCTGCTAGAAAAATCCAAATTTCACACAAATAGTTTCACTGGATTTACTTTGTGTTAACATCTTAGGCTTAAGTTTACGACACGGACCACCCAGAAGGAAGCGGCAGATTTTAATGAAATTTTGTATGGACATGTATTTTTGCCTAAAAGTGACGAATCCGGAGAAATTTCTAAGGAATTCCGTTTAGTTTTGGAAATATTTAACTTCAAAAATGGTTAAAATTACATGTGACCTCAAACCATTTTACAACATTTTAACACATTTGTCTCATAAAAAATTTACAATAAAATAATTAAAGAAAGTTTTTACACTTATTAATCCTATTTTAATTCTGTTCTAATCTGAAAAGAAAGGATAAACTCATTAATGAGAATTTGTTTACTTACTTGAGAATTTTGACAGTTTTTCGCTGTCAGTTATCCCAATTGCCACATCGTGCTGATTTGAATGTAACTTTTATACAAATTTTACTATATAAGTTAGAGAATTTATATTCATCATTATACGTGCTTGTCGATAACTTACATTCTTGACGAACGCACTCAAATCAGCACGATGTGGCAATTGCGATAACTGACAGCGAAAAACTGTCAAACTTCTGAAGAAAGTAAAAAAATTTTTCATTAATGATTTTATCCTTTTTTTGATTTAGAGCTTTCTTGCATGCGTCTAGATAGCGATCCCCCCGACTGCATGCGTGCAACCTGCGATCTCCGGCGAGTGTATGAGTAAGCAGTAAACAGATGATTCGAGCCATTCGTAAAAATCTTAATCAGACAAAGTTATTTGATTGCTTGTAATATTCTCGCACTAGCTGGTGTCTACTCGGTTTCACCCGGGGCGGTGAAAATCCCGTATGTCGAGTTTCAATAATAGATGGTTAGTTTTTTCAATGGAGGGTAGTTTTCAAAAAACGCATAAAAAAGGCTTTTTCTCGGAAACTACTGGAGATAAATTAATTAAATTTGGTTCAAAAATCAAGCGACATCTGACAACGGTCCTAACAGCTTGTGTGTCCGATCGACGTAATTTGAGAGGAGGAAATTGAGGAACCAAATATTGAAAAAATCATATTTCCGAAACTGTTCAAGCTTTTTTCATAAAACTCGGAATATACAATGCTCTAATATTACTCAATAGAATACATTTTATTGCATGAATTTATCTCAATTAGTTTTTGAGTAATGGAATTTCTCCATAAAATATTTCATTTCTTGGTGGATTAAAAAACGTGAACTCACTTCACATGATCACTACTGCCATCTAGCCTTGACTTGAAAAATATCAAATTTTATCTCCATAGTTAACCGATTTTTTGGAAATAATAAACCGTTGTGTAAAACTTGCAGTGTTTTTTACTTAAAAAATGGCGGATTTTCATTGAAACTTGCATTCCCTATTTTACACCGTCAGTCATGGTGAGTTTTTATTTTTACAAAACATATTTTAACATAATTTATTTAAAACACGCGCCTAGTGAAAAAAGCAGATATAGAAACAAAAAGCTGAGAACTTAAAAAGAAAAATGTAAACAAATTTTACCATGCGCATCATCATAATGGTATACCATAATATTGTTTATCTGGGATAATAGTCAGTTGCGCATGGTGAAAAAAAATATGTATGTACCCGGTGTACACAAATTAAATAGGTAAATAAAAATCTAAGATAAGAACCTTTTCAAATAGAAAAACTTTTCACCATAATTGTAACTATCGAAAGTCAGAACTGAACATCTAATGTGCTTTTAAATTTTCCTAATAATTGCCCATTTCTCAGATACTTGCCCAGATGGGAAATTTAATAATTTGAAGAAATTTTGTACTGGATCTACTATATATTAACAGGATTGTAGGCTGATAAGAAGTAGCGATGAGATCAATTTGGCAGTATATAAAATAATATAGAAAATTTCATGAAAATCGATCCAGCTGTTTTGCAGTGATGCTCGGACAAACTAATTACCCATTATAGTTTTGTTTATATAGATTTATTTATATAGATGTAGACCACTTTCTTTGCAATTAACACAGAACGGCATATCTCCTTCACCAAGCATTTAGTTTAGATGAATTCCCATTCAATTTCGGTTCATTGATTCCTTTAAATTCAAATAGTCTCGATACCCTTTCCTCTTATTTAACCTCTTTCCCAATCTTAAAATCCCAGTTTCAAAATTTAACAGGCTCCCAATTTAATCTACTAACACGTAAAGGAGTATATCCCTACGATTATTTCAATTGCACTTCAAAATTTTTAGAAACCAAATTACCGGAAATTCAGCAATTTTACAATAAATTAAATGGAAATAACGTTAGCCCGGAAAATTATGCAAATGCCTGCAATGTTTGGAAGGAGTTCGATATCCAGAATTTGGGTGAATATCCCAATTTGTATTTGAAAACAGATGTACTTCTTCTAGCTGCTGTTTTCGATCAATTCCGTTAAAGTTGCCGTGAGACTTATGGATTAGACCCTGCTCACTATTACACACTTCCAGGGTGTACTTGGGACGCAATGCTCATACTAGCGTTATCCTGGAGCTATTGACTGATATTCTCTTATTTATAGAGCTAGGTATTCGAGGGGGTCTAAACCAATTGCCGATGTTGCCGATGATTTACCCATAGGTTACATTCATTCAGTGTATTTAGAGTATCCCAAAGAAATTCACGATCTCCAGAAAGACCTCGAGCATTGTAGCGGCCCAAATTAAAAACAGAAAAAATTACTGGCCACTCTTTCAAATAAAATAAAATACGTTATTCACTATCGCAGTTTGAAACAAGCACTCCTTCACGGATTAAGATTGTCAACAATTAATCGCGTTCTCCAATTTCATCAGTTTACATGGTTAAAGTTCTACATTGATCTAAATACCAGGTTTCGAGCATTCGCCCAAAATGTTTTCCAGAAATATCTCTTTAAGGTCATGAACAACGCCGTTTTCGACAAGACTATGGAGAACGTTCGCAAACATAGCATTGTCAAGCTCGTAGCTAAGTGGTGGGGGCGATACGGAGCTGTAGCGGTCATTTCCAAGACCGAATTCAAGGCCTCAACAATTTTCAATGAAAACCTAGTAGCCATTGAACTTAAAAAGACTGAAATTTATTTCAATAAGCCGATATATATGTGGGCATGTGTATTCTCGACTTGGCTAAAACCACAATTTACGATTTCCATTACAAATACACGCTTCCTCAATTCCATTCCAACTGTACAGTATGTTTTACTAACACAGATTCCCTTATTTATGAAATTACCTGCCCCGAATTATTATTATATTATTATATGAAATAACTAAACGCGACTGTCATTCCCATTTCGATACTAGTAACTATCCGCCCAGTAACATCTGGAACCCGCGGCTTCAATTCCTGGCTTCGCCACTTCGACTTTTTTGTAAAAGGCGAAATTTTATCCCGATTATCTTAATTTGCTTAATACCAAGTTGTAATTTGAATTGAACATGAATCGACAAAGTGACGTAATATAGAAGGATGAAAACAACGGCCGCATAACGACAGAGTTTGTTGGCTTAAAATCGAAGATGTATGCAATCCGGGTAGAGGGCAAAGAAAAAATCAAAAAATCCAAAGGAGTAAAAAGAAATATTGTTAAAAATAGAATAATTTTTGATAATTACATAGAATGTTTGATTAATAATACAGAAAAATTAATCAGTCAAAATTTAATACTGAGCCAAAAACATCAGGATAATACGATCACTCAGACTAAAATCGCGCTAAGTCCTCACGATGATAAGAGGTATTTAATACCGAATTCTACCAAAACGCTACCCTGGGGTCATTTTAGTATAATGAATGTAGATTAATCTAAATAGTATAATAAGAAAATATTGTAAATTAGAATAAGATATTATATGCAAAATAAAAGAATTTTATAACGTTTTACAAAACTGTTTTATTTAAAAAATGCATGATTGCAAACACAATTTTGAGGGCACATCGGCCTTGGTGTATGATGCAAGATGGGCCGTTTAATTGTTGCCATAGTTGTTAGATTTGGACATCTCTCCTCAGCATCATATATAGGCGAATCATTTTTAAATAATCGTTGAACCCAGCTTTTCTTTTCAGTCTCCTTTACATAAATGATTTTATCTTGTGGCAGCCATTGATTAAATATAGTGTATAATTTGTGTATGGATTGTAACCATCACCTCATTTGAATTCATGTTTTATATACGTGGATATACAATTGTATCGGCTTTCCACAACTCTTCAATAATTGACATTATGTCATTCTCGTGGCTATTATTTCCAGCTAGTTGTGATGCTATTAGTACACGAAGCCGATCCACTAATTCATTGGGATCATCACAATAGACATAGTTAATCTTTTCCTTTGGAATCCTCATTATCCCTTTACCTGAATGTATGAGTTTGGATACAATTTTCGTATGCTTTTTACTTTTATTTCCATTGATTCTTTCATTCGTTTGTGGGTATTAGTCTTAAGAATGATATCACGGTAAGCCATGATTTTTAGGCTGTTCCAGGAACAGTAATTCATACAATCCGGCCGATTCCCCGTATTCCATTTCGTTTACAATAATTTTATTGTTCTTAAATTGAATCATCGAGTTGTCGATTTTCCAAAGATTTCTTCCATCTTGGTACTCCATATGTAGTGTCTAAATTAGAGCTGTAAACATAGAATTTCTGCATTATCATTAAATTCGCTCCAATCAAGGTCTTGCTTTTTTATTGGTGTTTGAAATGCATCATCATGATCATCATCATCCTCCTCATCATTATCATCATCATCATTCTCTTGTTTAGGCAAGCTAGACTAATGACGTTATCTCTTTAATTTTGATTGGCTTAAATGTTTCCTCCAATTGAGCTTTTGTTTTGATTTTATCAGCTTGACCGCTTTATATTTCTTTTGTATAGCATTGCTCGTCTTTATAATATCTTTGATCAACTTTTCATTCATTTTACACCTCAGCTTAGAGCTATAAAGGCTGGTAAGCAGTTATGGAGCATATAACTGTATTGATATGAGTACTCGCACTGACTGATGGTGATGATGAATTGCTTTTGCTTTTATAGGCCCATGAAGGCGTCATATCCTTTTCCCTGCTTGAAGCCTGGGCTGCAAATTCAAAGGAACAACTGACCGGGTGCCATTTTACCTCCATGACGCATGTATTACTGAAACCAATAATGATTTTCCCAGTTGGTTGCCTTGAAAAGAGTTGTCGATTTCATGATAATTGTGCTTTTAAGAAAAAATTCAAAATTGTACGTGGAAAATAAAAATGGAAACTAGCATTCCAGCTAATAAAAATTAATTAAATATTATGATGCTATAA
Source organism: Leptogaster cylindrica (assembly GCA_963082835.1). Lineage (NCBI taxonomy): Eukaryota > Metazoa > Arthropoda > Insecta > Diptera > Asilidae > Leptogaster > Leptogaster cylindrica. The sequence continues at coordinate 195,586 of OY720108.1, forward strand.
ATTAAATTGATGATTTTTATACCCTAGAAGTAGGGTATATTAGTTTGGAGCGAACGTTTGCAACGAAAAGAAATAATCGTCACAGAAAAGAAAGAACTATATATTCATGATTGGGAAGTGAAAAGAAACCGTTTTATGCATGTCCGTCTGTCTATCTGTCTGTCTGCCTGTGTGTCTGTCTGACGATAACTTGAGAACGCTTGTAGGTAGAGACTTGTAATTTGGTACAATAATATTTGATTAAAATTGCAAGGTCAAGTTCGAAGATGAGCAAAATTGGGCAACTTCTTCTTAGTGTTGCCATATAAGCCTGAGTCGTTTTTATACAAAAATGTTGATATTTGAATGAGTATATTTTTCTACATCTAGGGTATCACGTAATTGGTGTGACCAATTGCTTCCTTACTAGTTTTAGAAATGAAAAAGCTACACCTTCCCGAATATAATTTGTTCATCCTGAAAAAAATGAATCAAAACAATTCGGCATCCGCATGACTTCTACCCCGCATTAGTTTCTTGTATCAACGACGATTTTTGAGAAACCACCGAACCCGTTTTTATCTACCAACGAGTACTTTATGAAGTTCGCTCGATCGCAAATCAGATTGTTTGCGGCTTTTGATGTGCTGCGGGAAATATGAACCACGCTGTACGACACGCCCCCATTTGTTATTCCACTTTCGCAAATGTAACTCTGCTGCTATCTAATTTTCCACAGCACCGATGCCCACATCAGAAATTCAGCCGTTCAGAGATAGTAGTGTCGGTTCTAATTGAGTAGATATTCTTTGGCATAGGCCTGCCCATGCCCAATGCCCATCCCTGATGTAGATATTCTTTGACTGAAGGTCCGCAAAAAGCTCTTTTCTCTGAAGTAGCGATCAGCATTCTCGGTCGAGTCGAGTGTGCACTTCAGAGCTTGGGACGTCTTAATGTTTATATAGTCTTTGATTGTATCTTAGTTTAACTCCCTAACTTTTTTCTGTATTATCGAAATTGATGTAAAGTGGTTTTCTTTGGATCAACATTAAATATTGAGAAGAGACATTATTCAAATTTTGCAGAATACTAAAAAAATTGCCGAAGTTCTGTGGTATGTACTACAATGTACCTAAAACAATTTAAGTGAAATGTTACGGAGATGAAAGTTATCTTGTATAAATTATCAATTGTTAATTTTTAACTGCCAAAAACTTCCACTATGGCCTTTAAAAAAAACAATCGGGTAATAAATATTTCTTACCTTACTGGTGTAAGAAGTCCAACAGTCAGAAAGATTCCACACATTAAACCAATTATTCGAGGCATTTTTAGATGTCAGCAATTGATCATTTTGAATAGACAGGGACAAATTAGTAATCAGAAACACGTGTTGATCAAGATGGATTGCTCATAAGAGAACACCTTGCTTATAGTGGTAAATAAAGATTTCAGAAATCTACGCCATTCACCAATATTAACCCCAACTGCTCTTCATTTCTGCAAAAAAAAAAAAAAAACAATTTGTTAAATATACCAAGTAGGTAGCCTTTTAAAAAACATATACACTATACAGTGAAAACAGCCTAAGCCGGAAACTGTAAAAGACGAAAACCTGTATTAAATGGAACTTTTCTTTTAATTGTTGATTTTTCCAATCAAAGTAACCCCTGTAAAATGGAAAATACTTTAAGACGGAAACGTGTTGTGGTCGGCTCAGCGGTGAGGAAATTGCATGTGAGTTGACAGGATGAAGACCTCACAGCTGATTGAAAATGCAAGATTCAAGATTCTTTTATTTCAATTCTTTTTTTACAATGATTTTTTACATGTACTTAACACTACACTATAATTTACAGACTTAACTAAGCATATGACGCTCTGTTATAAAATGGAATGTGATATTTTATATTGTGGGTTTATATCTGACAATGAGACGTTCTTTGTATACTAACATACACTACAATATGAATTTTGATACACACCCCAGAAGACATGGCGAAACACGGAAGAATCTCTTTCTTATTACCTGAACGACAACATTTTTCACGGATGATATAATCATATTCGGATTGCATTTTTATCTTTTGTCGGAAAAATGTGTTATCCTGAAGGCAAAATATCTCGAAGAAATGAATGCGCATCTTCTAGGTTATATGAAAGTAATTTGCCAACGTTTCTTCTCGCCGAAATGCATTCGTTTCTTCAAGGACAATAATTAAAAACACAATTTTTCAAATAACTAAAATTACTTTATTTTAATTTTTACATTGTTCAATTAAGTTTTGTTTTCTTTTTATTTTACGCGATATGCGGTGTGAAGGAAGTTCTTCTGCAAAATACTACTAATTGTTGCATCGCTGGAATTCATAAACTTCTGGTGGCAGACACCTGTTAATGTTAATCAAAAAATGAGTTAGTTACAACTCCCTCAACATCAATAAATACGGTTTTCTCGAGAATTTTCGGTTAACTGGGAATCATGTTTCTTCATCGTTTATATGTACGGATTAAGATTCGCCAATTCAAAATTATTATAGTTTATTTTAAGAATATATTGTAATCCAATGTTATAAGTATCTAATTAATTATTAATCATTTACGCAATAAGTTTATAAACATTCAAATTACTTATAATTGAAAAAAGATAAAAAACTTTAAACCGCAAGGTCCCTTACATAAATAAAATTAAATTTATTATCCACATTAATAATAAAGGACAATGGGCAAAAATGTATGGAACGACGGAACGTGGTACCCGCTCCAATAGAAACCTTTTTGGTGTTGTTGAATAGGTCTTACCAAGAGGAACAATGTTTACTATGGCGATTTGTCCCAAATCCCTGTCCGTTCGGAGATATCTATCTTTCTTCTATATATATAAAATTCAAATACCACTCATTGATTCACTGATCACTATATCTCAAGAACGGCCAAACGTATGAACTTGAAACTTGGCATGATCAATCCACTTAAGTTCTAGATGTGCAATAAGAAGGGATTTTTTGAAATTCCACCCATAAGGGGGTGAAAAGGGGTGAAAACGGTTTTTCCGAAACCGCTGAACCGATTTCCATGAAATTTGGAATATTTCTTTAACTTGCCGCACAGGTTATCGCTGAAAAGCAGATTTTTGAAATTCAACCCTTAAGGGGGTGAAAAGGGTTGAAAACGGTTACTTCGGAACCGCTGAACCGATTTCCACGAAATTTTGTATACTTCTTCAACTTATCTCATAGGTACTCACTAAGAACCGGTTTGTGAAATTCCACCCCTAAGGGTTTAAAATAGGGGATGAAAATTTTTATGAAAATCCGCTATTTTGAAAGTAAAAATTCCTAAAAACTGTTTTTTGGCCTTTTGTTTAAAATAAAGAAACATTGTTATTGAATCAACCATTTTCACAGGCTGTGGTGCGGGAGAAACAGTTTTTCTACCTAGAATCCCCTTGATTCCATCCGACTACCACTTTCAGTTTAAACGGCTGCAGTTTCCTATTAAGGTATGTTTCGCCATGACAATAAACAAAGCGCAAGGTCAATCTTTGAAAGTGGCAGGAGTGGATTTACGGAATGACTGTTTCTCCCACGGCTAATTGTATGTTGCCTATTCACGGAAGCTCTCCTGACAATCTGGTTATATTGCACTCAGAGGGGCGAACAAAAAACATTGTTTATCAGGAAGTTTTATGAAACTCTGTCTTTTTTTATCCAGCAGTTCACTATCGGAAGTCTAATGTTCCTACCGGTGTATAAGTAAAAGTATTATTTTATCTCCTCAACCCACAAAAATTTGTGCGCGATTTTCACAGTAGCGAAGTACAGGTGCTTTCAGCTATAACTTAAGCTATTTTATATTCGCCTAAAATATAGGGTTTCAAAATGGAGAACGAAAGATGCCGACCCACAAATTACAACATCAACGAGTTGTCGCGAACATTTGTATCTGGGCGTTTTCGTAGATACTGATTGCGAATTAATTTTCGACATTTTTCAATATTTTACGAATTTAGGGAAATATAGTAAAAGCTAAAGGTATTTTGAATTCCCTGATTTCGAATCTACTATTAAAATTGGCAATATTGGTGTATTTATAAAGAATCTAAAGACTGCGAAAAAAATTTTTTTTAAATTAATATAATATTGCTACAATACATAGGGCGGAAGCTATGCATGAATGAAATCAAAATCAAAAACGAATTTATCGTGCGACAGTAAACAGATGGATGAATCAATGCCACCTTGACGAATACCAATCGTCCCATCGACCGAGTGTAACCGGGTAAACCAGCTAGTATATATATAAAAGTAAAATACCACTCACTTACTTACCCACTGATCGCTATTTCTCAAGAACGACAAAACGTATGAGCTTGAAACTTGGCATGGGGGCCGTTCCACTTAAGAGGAGGAATGAGGATACACCTAAATCGCGAAATTGACCAAAGTTGATACCACATAACTCCATTATTTCTGAATGGATTTTAATGAAAGATACATCATTTGATAGATTGAAGGTTAGCATTGGAAGTGAATAGAGGGATTTTTAAACAAGGTCCTAGATTTTTCATAAAGGACATTTTTCTAATAGTAGTTTCCTGAATTTTTTAGATCAAAGGGTAATTGGTATGCTATTTGGATTTCACTTATTTTTTTGGTTTAAAGTTTAGTTTTTTGATTCATTTTATAGAATTCGTCGTTTCATTTTTTTCATAAAATTCTTTTATCTGATTGTGAGTTTTTCAAAAATTATTTTTTGTAGTTTTTAACTTTTTCATGTGCTTCCGTTTTTTTACTTTTTTAAAGTTTTTTTAATTTTTAGTTGGTATATTTCGAAATTATTCATTGATCCATTGATTCTCTCTTAGGGGTACGACTAAACGAGTGATAAATAAAATTGCTAAGGTTACCCCTGATTACTCTATAGTACGTTAATGAGGTCCACATGAGTTTATCCGCACATCCAACGTAACTAATGAGAACTAATTATAATATGATCTTCAGTGTTTATGAAATTCTAAAGTACGTTATTAAGTTTTTTAGGAAAAACCAATTTATAAAATTTCTCAAAAAAATAGCGAAAAAACTTGGATATTTTAAATAGAAATTTTCCAAGCAGATTAGCGGTCATGTTCATATTCAAATAGAAAAATAAAATATGTTGGTGATTATTAATACTTATTTCATTCCATAAAATGATGAACCCATATATCTCCACCATTTTTATTTTTTACTCGAACGGAACCAAGACATGAATATGCTGCTTTATTGATATGAATGTCTCTTGTGCAACATATCTTCAAAGAAAAGCGAATTTTTTTGTTACATAATAACCTTGTGACCCGGTATCGATAAATTGATAACATATTACATACTACATATGTTTTGACAGGTGAACAAGCTATTGCTCCACTCTATGATAGAATCTTAAAAACCTGTACCTCAAATAGGGTATATGCATCTTGTATATTGTATATATGACTTATATAGTTGCTTTGGTTTAATTTGTTTTAAACTAATTAACTTGAATTTCATTCAATACTCTTCTAACGTCAGATAGTTATTTTGCTACTGCAAATTACCCAACTGTATAAAACACAGAACCCATTCACTGTTTTTGAACATACCAAAGTAATAATATTTTTCCTCCTTTTTAGTGCAAAGATATTTACAATAGAAACCAAATGTCTCCTCTTTCACTATGGATTAATTCACTTCGGAGAACACTCCGCAATCACTTTAAACTTCCTTGAACTGCATATATGTGTAATTTTGCTGCGTCACTTAATACTCAGAATTATTAAAAAACAAACCATTGGAAAGTGAGTGGATCTACGGTTGTACGGAAACAAAATTCATATAATATTGCAACAATTGATCTTATCGAAAGAACATTGCGAAGAATCAAGAACAAAGTCCAATCACAATAGCACTTACCAGAACACGACGATACAGCTACAGGCAGGAATTCTTCAGGAATTATTATGAACCAGAAAAACCTGCAGGGAAACACTCTAGGCCTTTAACAACCAAATACACACCTTAATTCAATCAGTTAACAACTAAACGTGACCAGTTACACTATTACCTAATCCTCGCGGGATAATCGATATTAATGAAAGAAATATAAACATCTACATTAAGTGCTATTTTGAATTTCGTACAATGTAGAAATTTTCGACTTGTGATGCTGATGGATGCAAATAACAAAAAAAGGAACAGAAACAACAAAATTGCCGAGATGAGGTGGACATGCGCTCTTTGAAAAGCTCCCTAAACTGTCCAGCAGCATCTGTTGTTCGGTAAATTGTGTTTAACATTGATTCAGATGCCATAACCCATAAAGAATATAATAACATTAAACATATCTTTAAAATAATGTTAAATGTACAATTAAAAAGCAATTTCGGCCGCACCTCCCAGAGCTTGGTCGTTTCCCTGGAAAAAATGGCAAAATTTTCCAAAAATACCCTTTAAATGCAAATATGCGCAATATTCTGTTCAAATGTGGCGTTCCTTGCATTACAAAGCATTTTATTATTGTTTTTTCTTGAAATTAAAATTGAAATTACCCCGCTTTAGTTCTTCCCGTATCATTTTCCTAGAAATTTGTGTTTGGAAGCCCCCCCCCCCCCCCCCCCACCCCAGAAGATTTCTGGATCCGCCACTGCTCCCTGCCCTGGTCTTCCGGGCCCAGCTGCTTGTGCGCCACTCTCGATGGCTCTTTCTATTCTTTAGTGACGTTATTGCAATAAGTTATCTGCTATGAATGGTATAGTTTTTCCAATATCTTATTAAGATTAGTTTAAGAGGAGGTTGTACTCAGCTCAGAAAAAAAGCCCTACAATCACTAAAAACTGAAATATTTAAGTGCCTTTTTTTCCAAAGCCTATTTCGACGAGTTCAAATAACTTTTATCGAATTACTTTTATTCAAAACTAGCAGGCTCGGCAATGCTTCACTATTGCCCAGGAAATAGTGAACTGTACTGCAATGTTTTTCATGCAATGGGTTTTTAATGATTTGTCCTTAGGTGAGTTGTAGGGCTCAGAAGACGAATTTACGAAAACCATAAGTGCTCATGTAATACCTGTAGGGAACCTCTGTACCAAGTATGAGTTCTTAAATATTAAATCTTCTTACAATTAGAATTTGAGAAACATTGATCAGTCAGTGAGTGGGCTTTGGCTTTTGGCTTATGATTCTCTCATGGTTCGGAACAATGTTTTTTAACAAACCTTCAAAAATTTATTTGTATGTTTTAAGATGGGCAGGGTCCCAAAATGCAATCTCCGTTCCGCGTTGTCCCCGTGTCATCGATATTTACCTTAATTTCCGTTCGAAAAAAAATCGTTCTTTCGCACATTGGCTACAGTTCATTTGGCCCCTAGTTGTGTCCCGAAGCTCGGCAGCTTAATTGGAATGCACCCATGGGTTTTAGGGCAATGGGTGCTTTTTAGGGTGATGAGATCAAATCTGAAGTCGATTTTGACCAAAGAGTGAAGAATTGAAAAAAAAAAAATATTTAAAAAGCCGAATCAATTTTGAAAAAGAGTAAGATAAAAAAATGAAATTTTTTTAAAGAAGCCGTTATTACAGCCGAATAGGACAATAATTGTCCCGTTTATTTACTGACTCTCTGCGACCCGCCCCATTTGGGCATGGGCACTATACTGGTCAGAATTTGTCGGTCGCTTTATTCAGGACTCAATCGAAAATTGTATTTTATTCAGTTTAGAAAAATAAATTTTGCAGCGTTTTATACATAATAGCTGTACCCTGCTGCACGTTGCTGACGCTCAGTTTGGTTAAATAAAAGATAATTACACGAAGCCTGTGGTTATACAATATTTTTCATTGTTCCATTTTCTGTGCAGATATAGAGATTTTTTGGTTTGCCGCGACTAGAACACGCTGCACGCAACATAATTGACCATGTGAGAAACAATCCCCGTGTCCCCGTCTAGATCAAACCTTTGTCTATGGTGATTGCAAACGCCACTCGAATTAGGAAGTGCCATCTTTTAAATTCAAATGAGATATCTGTTGGAATCGTAGGAATGCGAGCAATGAGGGCATGTTCATTAACATTTCTGAAAGGTGCTGTAAAAACTGGTGCTTCTACGGTGTTGCTCGTTAATTTTTTTAACGTTGAATACTTCTTTTGGCGAGCCTGAGGCGTGATTGCTTTAGGGGTAAATTTTTGGTTTGCCGTCACGGGACACTATAATATATTTAAATAACTTCTATTCATTTACTAATCGTAAATTTTCCTTTTCGTCCCTTTCCGGGGGTCCTGGACTGAGACGTGTGTTAACCTCCCCCCTTGGGGTTGGCCAATTTGAGCCGTGTGTGATATCAACTTAAAGATTTTGTTGAGTATGTACTATTAAATGGCATAGTTTTTTTCTTCTGTAAGAAATTTTATAAAAGACATTTTATCGTTAAAACGCGTGCTTTTCGAACTTGTGGTACAAAGGAGGTGCAGGTTGATACGATGGGTGGGGGCTGAATTTTCTTTTAAATGCTTTAGAATAGTGTTTTTCATCTTTCATGGAGAGAATTCAATATTTTCACTCAAATGCAGATAAATCGACGCAGCTCACTGCGAATTATGAATGAAGTCTCTTGTCAAGTTTCTTACAGAAAAAAAAATTATGCCTTTTTAATAGTACTTACCAAGAGATTTAATTTGATATCACACTCGCCTCAAATTGGACGACCCCAAATGAGATGGTTTGGCTACCACCCCCACCCAGAGAACCTCCAAAAATGAAATTCAAATGAACATCTTTTAGCCCAACGGAAAGATTCCCATTCAGTCATTCTAAATTTAAAAACCCCAAAAGTAAATTGTAATTGTCCATCTACGTTTACTACCGTAAAACTCTTCCCAAAATTTAAATCGCCAACAAAAACGTGGGGAAAAGTGTCTTCTTAATAATAGTCATCCAACATGACTATTATAATTAACCGGCCTTTCTTAATATTTTCATAATGCCTCTTGACCGATATTTTATATTAATCCCGTGACAGCAAATGCGGATATACTCAAAAATATTTCTATAATCATTATATTTTCGCTCGAAACTCTTATAACGGTACAGAATCTATCTAACATATGCATATTAATTCGCATCTACGTTCTCTTGCGAACATTTTGATCTAATTATTTTTTCTCTGTGATAAGTAGTTTAGAAGATTATCGGATTTTAATCTAAGTACTTTTAATCTAAGTACTAAGTAAAAAAATTTTACTTGAAAAAACTGCACAAATATATTTCACACTAAAACCCGTATAACGGTTAAACATAGAAAATTGAAATGTCCCCATGGAATATGTAGAACATTATGCTAAAGCATTTAAACAAAAAATCAGGCCCCCCGCACCAACCTACAATCCCTCTATTGACAAATTCGCAAACTACGCATTTTAACGATATTCGAATGAAAAAAGTCTGTTGTAAAGTTTATTTAAGAAGAAAAAAAAATATGCCATTTAATAGTACTCAGTAAGAGCTTTAATTTGATACCTCACACGTCCCAATTTGTACAACCACAAGGGGGGTGTCTACCACCCCCACCCCCCTCCCACAAATATAAAAAGTATTGAAAAACCTGACTGTAGTTGAATACAACGTTGTGTCAAAATTTCAAAGCAATCGGTGAAGAACTTTCGGAGATTAGCGAAGTCTAACAAACGGACATTTACATTTTTATTTATATAGATATAGATTTGATTCAAATCACTTGATAAATAAATAATCTTTACTAAAGTTGCTACCTTCCTATTCGTTTATTTTTAAAGCGATTTTTTTTTTTATTATTATCTTGGCATCTCGGTATAATCGGTAGTTTAGGAGTATTTTTTGTGTTTAGCAAAAATAATTTCTTTTTACGTTAGCGCATACGGCATATCGCGGTTGGCCAGAGCAGGTGCATAAATGCATTGAATTGATTTTGAGCGGCTAGATAATGTTTGTTTATTTTCCTTGGCCTGGGTCATGAACCATTGTTTACGGGCGTAAATTCGTTTTATTTTACTTCACTAGTCCAGGCAAACTAGACCAAAAATGTCGAAATGGCCGAACTAAATCATGTAGTTCCAATTTTTTTGAGGAATGTGTGGGGGAGCGTCCCCTAAACCTGGTGTAATAAAGTCCTCGCAATTTCCGGGTCCGCGGGGGTCGGTGTTGGAGGTTTAAAGGTCCACTTTTTCAGTTTTTCGCTTATAACTCAAAAACAGTACGCCGGAAAGAAAACTTGTGTAGGTAAAAATGAAAAAGGATAAAATTCCCTACAAATTAGTATATATAAGTTTTTTCCTATCTGTTATAGTTTCTGAGATATCCACCAGCAAAAATGGATAATTTTTGAAAAAAGTTGTTTTGCCTAACATTTTTCGTCAAACTTGCCGTTATAGCTCCTCACTCTTTAATTTTACAGATACATCGTCTGAAACAAAGTTAAAGGGCATTGAATTTGCATCAAAATAATATACACAAGTACCAAGTTGTTTTCAACCTATCAAAAGTTATAGTGATATCAATTTATAAGGTACATTTCGAGAATCGAGATTTCGCTTTAAAGATGCTCATTCTCATTTTTCGGTTATATCTCTCTGTGTAACCTTATACAGGGTGTTTCAGACTACCCGTCCACCCCTAAAATCTCTCGAAATTGGCATCCGATTGGAAAACAAAAAAATACGTGTCAAATATTCTTTGAAAACCTATCCGATGACACCAAACTTGACCCCTCGCCCCTCCCCCGTTGGATGGGGCGGGGGTTAATTTTAAAAAGTTAAATGAGAACCCCTATTTTTTATTGCAGATTTGAATTCCTTACATCAAAATAAGAAACTTTTGTTTGAAACATTTTTTTATTTTCATTGATTATCGTAGAGAAATTTTGAAATAAAGATTCGTTGCTCATTTCGTCGATTCGGGATTCCTCCTGCCAAAAAAGCATTTTTCTCGATTGTTCTACGAATGAACATCTGCACGCGGACAATTTTGTCGCGAGCAGACGAACATCGCTCATTTGCTTGTTTGGTGTTTTGCACGTTTGGTGAAGACATACTATACTGTGCACGCAAGCAAAATGATCACCGAAAATGCTTTTTGGGTATTCGTCAAATGTACGCGAGCACATTTGCTCAAAACATGTTCGCGAGCGGCTTGTTCGTTTGGTGGATCCGGGCCTTTAAGAATAAGAAATGTTTGCGGCAGTCCATTGCCTTTGCATGCATTCTTAGCCTTCAGAAAGGCTATAGAAACAAATAGAGCCGGCTTGAAAAATGGCTACTGTGATTTTGATATTTGTGAACCCTGAATACAAAACCCGGCCCGGGTCAAAAGTAGGTAATCACTATGGCAAAATTTACATAAATTTATTTTAGATCTCAGTTTTCAATTTCTTTTTTTATTATTGCATTTTTTATTAATAGATTTCCGAAATGTTTTATTTATATTGCAATAAAAATACATCATTTTGCAAGAGAAGGAGATTGAATGATATTCACGTAAACCAATCTCTTGAAAATAGAATTGCATTTATTTGTCTTCTGCGCATCTCCAAATTCCAATCGTCGTCATCTGGGGAGTTTTTCAGTTCGAGCTCCCAAACGCGGCAGTTTTGGTGTCAGACGAAGTTTGAAATTTCTTCAAGTCAGCTAATGATAGGAAAATCATATTAGAAGGTGAGAAATCCTGTAAGGAATCTCAATAACCATTTCTTAGAATTCCAGGGCAATTAAGCCGAAGTAATTAGCCGAAAATAAGTTATTGGTAGTGGCAGTGCAGTTTACTGTTGTGTGCATAATGATACTATGGATTGCGGTTTTGTGCGGGTAAGTTTCAGCAGAAATATTCAAAGTATGTTTTAATATAGTTGAGTTCGAAAGGAATGCTTATTATAAAGAAACATTATATTTTAAAAAACCAGTTTATGGATCTGAAAAAATCAAATAACAGTGATGGACAATATGTTTTCTGAAGGATTTTGTGATATGAATGAACCGAATGAAAGAATCCTTTTATGAAGTGTATCTCGTAAACGATACGGTTTAAAATTTTTTATTATTTTTCTGACTAGCGTGACTAGCGTCCTAAAATCCTTCGCAAACTATCAACGTAGTAGTTTGCCACAGAAACTGTCTTCAAGTGCTCTTAGTTTATTGTTTGCCATTGTTTTCTGGAATTTTTATAAATATATTACTTTTGTTTCAAGAATTATGATAATTTCTCATAGGTTTTCACGGGGTATCGGTGTAACTGAAATAATTGATACGAGAAAACCAAACAGAATTCTGTTCACCGGTGACCAGTTAAAAGTGCGGGAAGAAAGACGGTAGAACACTCGCCATTCATTTCTCATGGGAGTACTTACATTTATGAGGTTCGGTTTTTTTGTTGAGCAAACTACTCATCCTATAGCGTTGGATCTAAAAAATTATGACATCAGGAACATATTTCAAAAATTATTTGAAAGGAGAATGGGCAAATTGGTTCTCATGACCAATATGAACGAGGCGTATGTCATTCGATAGCTCTTACAAACTACTATAGCTATCGAATGACATAGGTTTCATCGGTATTGGTTCCAGGACCAGCTGCCATACATTTTTGCCCATTCTCCTTTGTGTTTAACAAAACCCCATTTTTTGAACAAACAATATTTTTTATTTCAAAAACTATTATGTCTATGTTAATAATTCTGGTACAACCGCTGTCATATACCTAACTAAAGCTTTTGTAAAATTTTTAGCCTTCTGTGCTATCCTGAAACAAAGAAGAAGGAACATATGTATAAAAATAATTGTTTTCCGGTAAATCGCGATTGTAGTTGAAACTCCTTGAGAAAATACGAAGTAGGAAAATTTCAAAACTATCATATTTACACACTGAAAATATATATTATTTGCTATTATGGGTCAAATATCATTCTTTTCGGGAAAGAATATAGAATATTTTTATGAAAAAAAATCCAATTTCGGTAAGTCCTATCGGCTTTCTTCCCTTCTTCAACTCAACGGTAAAAATTTTCTATCCTTAATTGTGCACCCATTGTCAAGTGCTCTTAAAGAATATCAATAATGTCCATGTTTGGAACGTTTGTGATAATTTTTTTTATTTAAATACTTGTTTCAACCAAATCTATATATATAAAAGCGATATACCCTGTACTCACTTATATATCACCTAATCTCCGGAACCACTGAACCGATTTCAATGAAATTCCGAAAACTTACACAACTTACATCATAGGTGCTCACTAAGAAACCGTTTTTTGTAATTCAACCCTTAAGGGGGTGAAAAGGGGTGAAAACGGTTTCTCCGGAACCGCTGAACCGATTTCGATTAAATTTTCTATACTTCTTCAACTTATTTCATATATAGGTGCTCACTAAGAACCGGTTTTTGAAATTTCACCCCTACGGGGGAAAAATAGGGGATGAAAATTTGCATGGAAATCCGTCATTTTTAAAGAAAAAATTCAAAAAATTTATATTTAACCTATTGTTAGAATTAAAGAAGCACATGTATCACAAAAAGTCTATTAATTTGCATAATAATTAAAAATGTTTCATATAAATCCCACGGTTTACACAGTGAATTTAATGAAATCAATATTTTGGTTAGAAATGAAATCTTACAACATGTGTTATTTATGAACGAATACTGAAAATATTTTGGAACGCACATGAAAGTTGTGCTTCGATTTTGTTCACGGTTTCCGTTGCAGTGTTGAGTTTACCGATTCATCTTGTTGTATCTAAAAAGTTCCGCTGTGAAAACAGTTGATTCACAGTTGATAATTCCACTGTTGTAATTTATAGGAACGTACAGTTCCATTATCGGAATTCGGGCATTCTCAACCCTAAAAAAAAAACGCAGTAAATTGAATGGCCCATCGGACATTAAACATGAGATGCATGAAAAGCAGTTCAATCTATAAATCCTGGCAACTAAAATTAATTATTTTTTGATTGATATACTTAATGACTTAACCGAGGCCAACAAGATTGTTTCAATTATTTCCGCCAGGGCAGTGTTCGTCCTGATGCTAATTTGATTGCGACAAAAACAACGATTGCATGCATTATCGTTAATACTATTAAACACCTAATTTGCGCAGTACGATTACTGTTCTCTGGAACTGGAACGCAAAGTAACTGCGTTAGGATCTTTCAAATGAGCCTCCAACTGCACTTGGATTCTGCATTCCTTGCACTTACTGAGCTGAATAAGAAGAAAGTGTTTTTTTTTTCACTCAATCCTTACTGAACTGTTAAATGCCTTATATGGCAAAAATATGCATTCTTGTCTTCTTAAGAACTTACACATCACTCGAGAAACATCTCGAGTGCTTACTGTATGAGACTTGACTTAGTTCTCCATTCAAGAAGACAGAAATACTTAAGCACTTAATTGCCGCAAAAAGGTTATCATCCCTTGGAGTATTGTTGCAGCGTTTGTACTTTCCAGAAAAGGAAATGACAAAGAGTTTCGCATTAGAGAAGTATCTTTATTCATTCGTATAGAATCGGCGCAAGTGCTTAAAGTGTTTAACCAAATTCAGTTTGGTACAGATTTTGGTTTTCAACCTCATGTATACAGGGTGTTCCGTAATTAGTTGATACCAGGTATACCACGTTTATCCCCGTGATGACCTGATTAAAAAATTTTATAGACATTTTGGTGGGTGAACCTTAGTTTCCGAGGTAGGGGCTATTAATGCGGGGATGGTAAATTTTTGAACTTGCTAATCGAAATTGCTTATATCTTCCTAGAAATATGGCAGATAATTATGAAAGAACCTATTTAAAACTAGCAACCATTTTTATTTTCTTTCTCATTAAAAAAATAAAGCTGTACTCTTTCCCGGAAAAATTGTATTTTTCAGGTAAAGATTCCGAGAAAACTTCTTTTTACCCGACTGCGGCAAAGCCAAAAAGAAGGGTTATAAAAATAGGAGTCTATGTATGTATGTATGTACGTATGTTCCATCGTAGCGTCTAAACTACTGAGCCGATTTTGATGAATGAGGTGTCAATCGATTCGTAATTACGGTCCAAGTGACAATAGAATGGATGTTACATCCGGATGATAATATAACGGATGTTACATCGAAAAAAGGGGGGCGCTGAAAAAAAAATTTTTTGCTATCATATCGAGTGCGATGTCAAATGAAAGACAAGAAAATTGTGAGTTCAAAAATATAAATATAGTGTAATATTAAAATATACCAAGCGACAGAAAAACTATTTTACTAAGTAAATTTCTCTACACCATGGTAAGCGTAAGCGGGATTGTAATATCTATCTATTGATTCCATTGGTTTGATAACCACCCCCCCCCCCCCCACCCCTTAACCCCCTTTAGGGTTGAAATTCCAAAAACTGTTTCTCAGCGATAAGCTATGCGGTAAGTTGCAGATGTACTCCAAATTTCATGAAAATCGGTCCAGTTGTTCCGGGAAAACCTTTTTCACCCCTTTTTACCCCCTTAAGGGTTGAATTTCTAAAAACCGTTTTTTAGTGGTTACTTACAGCCTAAAAGAAACGTCCATGCAAAATTTCAAGGTTCTAGGTCAATTTGTTTGGGCTGTGCGTTGATTATGAGTGAGTTAAAACGGAAAAGTTTAAAATAAAAGAAAAGTTTAAAAAACTTTAACCCGACTACGAAAAAATATAATTATAGGAAAAAGTTCCAAAATCTTTAACCCGACTAGGGATAAATAAAATAAACTAAAAAGTAAGAAACAAGTTCGGTGCTGATTGCTATCATCGTCTTATTGAGTAAGACTAGCCTTTTGATATGTTAAGTATATTGCTGTTTATTAAGTTCTATTGAAGTCTGGCAGTTCCACATCAAATAACGTTATACTTCAATTCAAATGCCGTGGTCGTGCGTATACCGTACCTCAGAGCAGAAGGGTATTAAGTCACAAAATGTAAATTTTACAGGAGAGCGTAAAATACAATAATTTCATTGTTTAGGCTATAAAACATGCAGAAATAATAATTTGTCACACTTGTTTTCTAGCCTGTACTATTTAATAGTTTAAACTTGATCTAGATAATACTTATTTATATTAAGAATAATGATAATGGGTGGTGTTTACACTTATCAAAGTTTTTGAAGACTGAATCTTTTACAGAACACATGGACTTAATACTTTTTTATTTTCAGAAGAATTTCATGACTGTGACTTAATATTTTTATTTTGCACTTCATAATTATGATAAAATAGAAGTTTTGAGATTTTATGCGGGGAAAAACGTGGGACACAATACTTCTTTTGAACATAATATGGTTTTGCCATGGGTGGTATATGTCTATACTGGACTTAATACATGTAATATAAAGATAATACTGTTTTGCTCCAGGAGCGAGGCGGACTTAATACTTTTTATAAAATGCTATTTCCGTCATTTTCAGTCCTATCGTCTTCTATAGTAAACCTCTGAATAGAGCGTGAAATTTAAATCTAGGTGAGCAAAAAAAACGAAAAATTGAAATTTTGGACTTAATACCCTTCTGCTCTGAGGTACGGATATAAATAAGTATTATCTAGATCAAGTTTAAACTATTAAATAGTACAGGCTAGAAAACAAGTGCGAAAAATTATTATTTCTGCATGTTTTATAGCCTAAACAATGAAATTATTGTATTTTACGCTCTCCTGTAAAATTTACCTTTTGTGACTTAATACCCTTCTGCTCTGAGGTACGGATATACAATTGATAAAATTGCCAAAGAACGATGGGCGATTTGGCCTCCATATGCAACAGCAATAAAAAGCATACCCGCTGAAAGTCGATTTTCGCTAACTCTCAAGATCTTCAATATAATATAATAAAATAATAAAATAAATGTAATATTGTTGAATTTGGACCATTAGAAAGTAGAACAATCGAGAAAAATGCTTTTTTGGCAGGAGGAATCCCGAATCGCCGAAATGAGCAACGAATCTTTATTTCAAAATTTCTCTACGATAATCAATGAAAATAAAAAAATGTTTCAAACAAAAGTTTCTTATTTTGATGTAAGGAATTCAAATCTGCAATAAAAAATAGGGGTTCTCATTTAACTTTTTAAAGTTAACCCCTGCCCCATCCAACGGGGGAGGGGCGAGGGGTCAAGTTTGGTGTCATCGGATAGGTTTTCAAAGAATATTTGACACGTATTTTTTTGTTTTCCAATCGGATGCCAATTTCGAGAGATTTTAGGGGTGGACGGGTGGTCTGAAACACCCTGTATACGTATTGTTTTGCATTTTCATTGATTTGTATTACATTTAAAAACTGCTTTTGTAAATATCCCATTGTTCAATCAGACATAGTACATTTATAAAAACCCATTTTACATTATATAAGCTAGACTTAAGGTTAAGTTAAAATAACTTCTATGTTTTATTATTTCTATCATATGTTGGCAACTGGTCTTTGTGATACGGTTGCGTGCTGCACGTTTATCTTCTTAAACTTAAATGTATAAGTAAATGTGTTTTTTTGTATTGTAGAATGTAGGGAAAATGAAATTATATATTTTAAGTAACCCTCCCGAAAGGGCCGGTTTCCATGGTTTCCGGATCCAATCAGTACAAGGAGCTTCACTCCGAGTATCCCCCACAACCAAAATTGTAAATGTCTGTTTTAAAGCCGCACCATGGGCGGAATTCATACCAGGTAGGGCTTGTCCAGCACGCATTCACTTGCATTAGCATATAATGCCCCTGTTGGTATGAATTTAGGGTTGATAGGATAAAATAAATAAGATACAATCGAATAAAAGTAGTTTTTTACATATTGAATTTTATTTTACGGAAAAATTTTTTTTTGGAAATATCCCGTTATTCACAGAGATGACACCTTTCTAAAAAGTCATTTTAGATTAAAAACAACAAATTGGTAAGTATTTTAAAACTGTTGAAGAGGAGGCCAGCTCCCATACAAAAGTGCCCATCGTTCTTTTTGTAAGCATATCACAAATAAATTCGAAGTGTTGTAAATTAATATTTTCCGCTTTTATATTTTGATAAAGGACTACTAGAAAGTTTTAGAGTGGACCTGGGCACTTGTCAATTAGAGCAAGCTCAAAAATTGCTGCAATTGCAAATTATTAGGTGTAATGAATCGATTTGATTTCCCGGATTGTCCATCAATTTCAGTAAGACATACAGTGAGTTTCCAAGACTAGATATATTTTTTACATTTTTTTGCGATACGCAGATCAATCTCCAAAAACTTTGTTTATTTCTACCGCGGAAAATGTTGTAGGTATTTTCTTTTCTTTCTTCTAGGATCATCATTTTGTATGGATCCTTTGGCATTAATGGTGAGATTGCTCAGCCCAAGAACACAGTATCAACTATTGTGAACACTACCCTTCCCTACGATACTTTTTCGATTGGCGAAAGGTTTGTATATTTTTATTTAGTACAATCACTGATAATTAATACATTGTCAATGCCATTTTTTTTTGATTGTTGGTTTCTACTGGCTCAATAAAATTTCAGTCCTTTATTGAGTCTCGAGAACCTACTTCCACGAAATCTTGAATTTAGATACTGATGTAAAACTTCTTCTTGTCAATTGCGAAATAGATTGTATACTTCTACAGTCTGCATGACTAAATGATATACCTATGTGAATTTTTCCAAAAAACTGCGCATCAAGAACACTTTAAAAGGCAAATGAAAACATGTTTTTCGGCATTTGGAAATCCATTCAATTTTACACATCCTGTCATCGTGTTATACCATATGATAAAAAAAAAATCCCTTTCCTCAGGCCTACAGGCTGAGGTAGATTTCGAAGTGTTTTGATTGCGTTTATTGGGGTAATTTATTTCAAAATCGAGAAACTAGTTATGGATTTATGAACTACTCATCAAGAGCTTTTCAATGATACCCCAGTCGTGGTTTAGAAAAATTCGAATTTCCACCCCCACCCCACCCTTAATTCGGTGGTATCACCGTTAACCTCATAGAGAGTACACTCATTTATGCTAATAAAGCTTCTCTCTAAACTTCATAGGGGCCGTGATATCATTTTTTAAAAATTTCAACCCCCTCCCTCGGCCAGCCCCTTGGGTAAAATTTTGCTCATTAACGAACTTAACCGAGCTATTAACCCCACAAATAACATATTAAGATTTGGTCCCAATATCTTCAAAAATACGGCCGCTAGCATGTAAATATATAAACTTTCGAACAGGGGGTGGTTTCGTACTCAGGGAGGCATGAAACGAAACCCTATGGTGTCGATCTTAATAGGTAGAAATCTACCTAGAAACGGGAATTTTTAATTTGAAAGTATTGGGTCTAGCTCTAGTGCATCCTTAAATTTTCAGTGCGCGTAGCACAGTGATATTGAAAAACCAGTTTGCAATAGATTCTACCAGAATCACTTCATAATTTAGCCTCATGTGCACAAAGAAGAGAATCTCGTATTCGATCAGCGAAAACTCGTATACGTTTATCGAATGCGAGAATTCGTCATGCAACTCTCAGATGCGAGTATTTACACTAGGATATAAACTTGTAACAGTCAAACGATAGTCGAATGAGACTGTAACCCTCCACAAACATGCGAGAATTCGCAAGTCGATTTTCGCATACATTTCTCGACTTCTGTAGACACTAGAGAGTGAGCTTATACGATAATCACAAGTGTCGATAGGAGATTCGAACAAATCGGTCTGTACCGATTTTGATGCAAGACTTCGCCACCAATATTTTGTTTACACAGCCCAGTGACCGAGGGGAGTTTAGAGGGCGAGCATTGCTTTCGAAAGTCGAAATTCGCATGTTCTGTTTACATGTTTACACTATTGGATAATTTTCTCGAATATGACAATTCGCCGCTCTAAGACGAGAAATTTTCCTTGTATAAATCAGGCTTAATATTATTGTTTTAAAAAGATCTTTATTTGTAGTTCTTAAAGATGTTACATCATTGACAGTGTTATTGAGTTTAGATATGAGTAATAGTGACGATCAAGGGCCAAGGGGTTAACAAGAAATAAAAATTGAAAGATAAACAAAGTGCAGGCTTCACTAAAATGTCTGTTGCCTACTTCCATAGATATCAGAATAATCAGTTATTCTGATATCTATGCTACTACGCTTGTACACTGGACAACGGGGCATTCACCCGGAGGTGTCCTATGTTTCGCACCCGTCGTTAATGGATAATGGTACAAGAACCAGATTTGCGCACAACGAAACGCACTATGTACAAGAGCCTAGTGTAAAATCTCGATTGTAAAATCAAACAACGATACCCAAAATTTGTTTTAGGTACTTCGGACAAAGATTCCATGATTTTTTCCTACACTACATTGATAACTTCCTTGTTTTCTTTGATGTCATTGCGGATCTTAGTCACCGATTTTCCAAGGTTATTGTTGGCGGAGAGTTTAATGTTAACTTATTACAAAATAACCACATAAGTAATTCTTTCATGTCTGGGGTGCAATCATCGTGTTTAACTTGCATTAATCCAGCACCTACGTTTTATAAGACCTCTAATCCTTCTCTCTTGGATCTGTTTTTAGTTAAGGCGCGTTCTCACGATTCAAGTTTAGTTGACCGATTAAAGTTGATCAACAAAACTTGAACGAAAAACCCCGTGAGAACCTTGCATTCAATAGAGTTGATCAACTTTTGACTTGATCAAGAAAAGATTGACCCAGTCAAACTTTATCGTTCAACTTTATGTCATGTGCCATATGCTGACAACTTTAAAATTGAATTTAGAGTTGTCAAATCAATTTCATTATTTTATTCATAAAAGAAAGAATGCAATTGCGTTTAAAATAATAATGTATCTATGTAAAAACTATTAAAGAATCATGTTAGAATTTCTCCGCATTTCTTCATTTACCGAATCTGCTAGTAGATCTACAACTCTACGCACAATTGCTTGCAAAGCCATTTTAAGGAACTTTTAAGTAAATTTTGAGGATCACAATTGTCACTTTCTGTAAAATTTCACGCACAACAATGCCAATTGTTGATCAGTTTTTGTTGAAACGTGTGAACGAAAACTTGAACAACTCCTGTTCAAGTTTTGTTGATCAACTTTATTCGGTCAACTAAACTTGAATCGTGAGAACGCGCCTTTAGCGATCCTGATCAGGTACTATTTTTTAACCAACTACGTCTTAGCGTTTTGGATCATGACATTATTTTTTTGTCCTTCAATTTTCAGCTTCATCGGGACTTGCCTCCCCGTTCTATCCATTACAGGGATTATACTCGCATTCACTCACTAATACTCACGATCCCCTCCGCAGAGAAGCCTTAAAGGCTTAAAACCTCAATCTTGTCCCTGGTTTTCCCGTGAAATTGAATTGCGTTGATTGCTGAGAGGGAGTTCTTGTACTTCAGATATCGTAGGCTTAGGACGGTTGAGAGTCGCAGGGCAGAGACTATGTACTGCTGCAGAATCCTCTGACACATAAGGTGCGCCTTGCAAAGCGTATGTATTACAAAAGGAAATTCGACCTTAACTTACCTTCTAAGGCATTATGGCGTAATCTACGCAGCGCTAATGTCCACAGTGACATGGAGTCACCGATTCTTGACATCAACCTGCACGAGTTCAATGAATTTCTTGTAAGGAGTTCACGCTCTCCTGGCAGCGCACAGTCGTCGGACCTCATCCTCCCTGCTCCAGAGGTTACAACAGGGTTTAACTTTCGGGGGGTTGTTTGCTCCGAAGCTCTTAGCGCTATTCTGTCGGTTAAATCTGACGCTGTTGGTCCAGATGGCATTTCGCCTAAATTTGTCAAGCTCATTGCTCCGTACATAATTTCTCCTCTGGTTCATTTGTTCAATACCTGCATTACTCAGTTAGTTTTTCCAGTTGAATGGAAATCAGTCAATGTCCTTCCACTTCCTAAAAAAACCAAACCATTCTCATTAGATGACTATAGGCCGATCAGCTTATTATGCTTCCTGTCGAAAGCGTTCGAAAGGTTGCTCAATCTGCAAATACAAGAGTATATGCGGTTTAATGGGTTTATGAATTCCTTCCAGTCGGGTTTCCGCCCTAATCATAGTTGCGATTCTGCTCTTATCAAGGTGACTTCTGATATCCGCGGTTCCCTGGACAGGGGTGTGGTTGCTATCTTACTGCTTCTTGACATTTCAAAGGCATTCGACAGTATAAGTCACTAAATATTACTGAATAAACTCTCCCGTCGATATTAATTCCTCTCTAATGCTGTGACTCTAATAGAAAACTTTCTTTCCTGACGTTCTCAAAGAGTTACATTAGGTAACGGCGGCGTCTGTTCGAATAGCCTTCACCTCGATTGTGGCGTCCCTCAGGGGTCCATATAAGGGCCGTTACTATTCAGCATTTACATTAATGGTCTTCCTGATGCAATAGAAAGTGCAAAATTTCATTTGTATGCTGACGATGTAAAAATTTATCTCAGTCGCCCTCTCCCTATAGGACTGTTCGAGGATTGTGCCGACAGGCTGAACTGTGATTTGGAGCAAGTTCGTAAATGGTCTGTTAGGAATAATCATAAGCTGAATCCCGACAAGTCTCAGTGTGTGGTTTTCTCACGCAGTACTTGTGATCTCTGTTGTGGTCGGCCGTATTGAAAATCAAACGCCTGGCCGTCAACCATGACGTGCTCAGTCGATTGAACCCTGGCGACAAGGCTAAGGTCAGCTGAGACACATCAGTGGCAGCACTAGTCGCCTGCACGGACACGCACATGCGCCCAACGCATGCCTTCTAGAGGTAAGCTCAGCACAAATTCGGAAAAACAACGTGCTTCCGGCGAAACTTCTAGAAGGCTGACGCGCATGTGTGGGTGAGGAAGCCGTGTGGGACGACTGGCGACGGGCACCGGCGCGGCTGACGAGTCAGTTGGTGCGAGATAAAGCTCAACGAACAATCGCGGGCACGAAATAAAACCAAAAAAAAAAAAAAAAAGGAGAAAAAATAAAATAAAAAAGGAATAAGGTAATAAAAAAACGAGGGAGTTTCGTGGTGGACGGAAGTAATAAAGTTTATCGATAGTTATTTAAATCTGCTTCCGTCCCAAATATTGTGAAAATTTACCATTTTTGCGTGGAAATTCCCGCAGTCAATTGATGTGAGGAGAGATTAATTGTGTACCTGGAAACTTCTGTAACAGTGCGGTTGCGCCACAGGGCGGTTCCAATATTGAAAGAGGCGTGAGAAAACCAGTGAAAAGGCCTTATTCCAAGCGGAAAAGACCCGCCGGCCCAGAAAAGGTGCCTTCTAAGTGCTCCAGTTCAACCAGTACGTGTTCACGTGATTAGTTTTGGTGGCAAGTGAAGTGTTCCACGCTTGGCGGACGAGCGGCGCCTTGTCCCCGCGTCCCCGGACCCACCGCAATCAGAGGACTGTAACGAGGCAAAATCTCGTTACACTAGGAATTGTAGTAAAATCAAAATAAACGTTGTAAAAAGTAAAAAGTTGGCAAATCTAAGGAAAAAATGTACTCCACGCAAATCACCGCCGCTAGCACTCGAACCCAGAGCTGCTGGAGCAATTTTTTCCTTCACCGTATAATTCACGATCACAGTTCGAAAGGAAGATATAAGAACTCCACAGTGATCGCTGAAGCCGAGTTCCGTCCCGGCCTGAAGCGCGACAATATCCGCTCAGGTCTTCCCGTATTGGCAGAGTAAGCGAGTTGAGCCGAAAACCAATATTCCCATACCGTGTTGGCAGAGTAAGCGTGCTGAGCCGAAAACCAACTTCCCGCAATCCGTACCGCGTTGGCAGAGTAAGCGTGCTGAGCCGAAAACCAACCTCCCGCAATCCGACCATATTGGCAGAGTAAGCGAGTTGAGCCGAAAACCAATATTACCATACCGTGTTGGCAGAGTAAGCGCGTTGAGCCGAAAACCAACTCCCCCAAGATCCGTACCGTGTTGGCAGAGTAAGCGTGCTGAGCCGAAAACCAACTTCCCGCAACCCAACCGTATTGGCAGAGTAAGCGCGTTGAGCCGAAAACCAATAATACCGTACCGTGTTGGCAGAGTAAGCGTGCTGAGCCGAAAACCAACTTCCCGATCCCATTAGAAACCGCCAGGGAAAGCCCTAAGTTAGACAGTAGCAATCATTTGTATTAGCTGATAGTAGGAAGAAGTAGTAAATAAGTAGAATTGTACACGATAGGAGAAAGGAAACAATAAATAACCTACAAGAGGACACCACCTGTTTATATTCTCCACTACAACTACCCAGGCGAGACAGGCTTGTCTCAGAAATTTATTTTGTACGGGGCCCCGACGAAAAACCCGTTACAGGACCAACAGGACACCACCGACAGGACGACAACCCCCAGACGAGCGAGACGAGGGAAGGAAACAGGACCCCGGCAAGTCCCCCCCAAATTAACTTCCATTGGTTTCCTTTTATTCAGCTGTGTTTGCTTTCTGTTTTAGTTATAAGTTTATTTAGTGTCAGGAACTGCGTTCAGACGGTGTGAAACCACTGGTCGCTAGAGAATTTTCATTTTTTGAGTATCTATCCCTAGAAAAATTCCGACAATCTCTTTTCATTCCTCCTAGAGTAAGTTTGTTTCAGGAAAAGTTTGTCAAGAACTCTGTAAGGGGGAGAAAGCCCCGTCTTGCGCTGCGATATCTCTTTAAAGTGAAATAAAAAAAAAAAAAAAACAAAAAGAATCAAATAACAGTTGAAATCCGGAGAAAGAAATGTGGCCACAGTTCTCCCCTCTGCGTACCTAAAGAAAATTTTAATTGCCTTGTGTCTACTTTTATCACTGAGTTGTAGTGCGTGCGCCGGAATTCGGGCCTCCTCACCCCCAAAAGCTGTTTAGTTTCTTGTTTTTGTTGACGATGAATTAGTCGGAGAATTATTCCTAATTTTGAAAGTTTAAAGTAGAGAAAAAAGAAAAAATGAGTGAATTTATATCTAAATTTAAGTGAGCAGGAATAAAATGAATTATATGGGTTAAATTTAATCCTCGAGTCTTTCTCTCTCGACACCTCGTTCCCCGTTTGATTTTGCTTCAGCGCATGAGCGCTTAACTTTTTGTTTCAGCGGGTTGACACCAACTAAGGATTCCCTTCCACAAAATGGGCAAGGAGGGAATAGAAGGAGGACAGACGGCTGCCCAAGGGGATAACTCCATCTAATCCCCCCTCAGCACAGGTAAGTTGGGACATGTCTCCCCCCGTACTGTCATTTGCCCCCTTTTACCCTTCGCGATTTTCGTCGTTCCCTTCGCGCGAGATTTCGTTGCGTGGGATGAAGCCTGGAGACGGCGAGGGTGTTTTGGCTACCCCCCCACACTACCGCGATGCTAGCCGCACAAGCTCGCGCCTCCCACTGCTGTCTCCGGGGGAAGTATTTTAGCCGGGTACTTCCTGGCAACAGCCGCTTCATCGAGGCTGATTTCTGTCGGATGAATGGATCATCCTGCAGGAATCAGCCTCTGCCTGCATATTTGCAGGCACCAACATTCTTTTTCGCACCATAAAGTGGCGCCCAACGAGGTGCCCGAATGTTGGGATAAAAGAATGTGCAACATCTCTCATCTTTACCAACAATCCATCTGTCGGACCGTTCTATTCCTTACGTTTCAAAGGTACGCAACTTGGGTGTAGTGCTGAACTCATCAATGCAATGCTGTGACCACATTAATTTCATTCTTTCAAAAATATACTCCATCCTTCATCACTTGGGGCTATCAGCTGGTATTCTTTCTTCTGAAGTGCGTCGCTATTTGGTGAGAACACTACTTTTACCGTACTTTACCCATGGTTGTCTTGTTTTTCCTTAATTGGATGCGGTCTGCAGTAGAAAACTTAATGTTGCATTTAACGACTGCACTAGATTCATCTTTGGACTGCGACGCGACGGTCTGCTCACGTTTCCCATCTTAATTTTGCTTTGCTCGGATGCTCATTAGACGACGACTAATGAGACGCAGAATTCTATTTTTCCTCTATAAAGCTCTCAAATCCTCGCAACCATCCTATTTGAGTGAACTTTTTCTGCCTTTAAGTTTAAACTCAACTAGAAGGCATCAATTACGGCTTCCCCGATTTCGCATCTCTGTTTATGAAAGGTCATTCGTTGTTCATTCCATCCGAATTCGGAACTCTTTGCCAAACAGCATTTTGGAGGCGGACACTTTGGGCGCATTCAGAAAACTTGTTACTGCTTTTTTGACTTATCTTTATGCATGAAATCGGCGTTTCTTTTTTTTCTCTCTGTTCATTTTTAGATTCTTTGATATGTTTATTTTATTTTTGGATAACTTAGTTTATTATTTTCTAGATTTTTACATTATTTTTCATTCAATTTAATTATCTTGTACCAAAGTTGTAAAACTTGTGGCATCTAACTCCTTCAATAAAGTTATTATTACTTATTATTACAGTCATTTTTCGCAGCATCACCATTCCTATATAATGGGAACATGAAAGTAAAATATGGGATTGAATATTGAATGTTAGCATCATTATCCTTGTACTCTAAGAATCATATTCATGTCTATTTCGAAAAAGGATTCAGCACCAAACAAGGATATTCTCATTTCTAGATAGCTGAATGGAAGGACTTTCATATGCACTCATTAGAATTTGTCGATTATAATAACTTTAATAAATTATAATGAACTAGCTGGGTTACCGGGTTTCACCCGGGGCGATGTAAATCATAATATACTGTACATAATATTATTATGTAGGTACTTATATCGGTATGATCGATGTATTGTTTGAAAAAACATCGATAAGATATTACAAACACCAATAACGGACATTTTCTTCCAGGAATCAATAAACAGATTTTGAAAATTCGCTATTATATTATATTCATTATTATATTATTTATTACAAATTGTGACTTTTAAAACTTTAATGTGCATCTGTATTTTCATTTCACGAAAATTCCTTGACCAGTAAATTTTTGACGCCATAATAGATCGTCAGCTGAAATTTAAAATTTGGGATATTAAATTCAAATTTTGTCATTTTACCCTAATAACAGTAAAATTCCTTTGAATTTAAGGAAAACTCCGTTTTCGTATTCTGTCTGCCATATTACAAACCTTTGCAGTAGACTCGAAATTAGTGACCCCCCCCCCCCCCCCCCCCCCTCCTTCAATACTTTTTCGAACACTTATGTTTTATGGGCGGGTTGATGTTGATATGGAAGCTATGTGTGAGGTATCAACGAAATTCTTTTTTTATTTGAAAGGTCCATGTATGCCATTATGTATGGAAGATGACATTGTTCAAATGTCCGCCGCAGCTTCGCACAGTGCACGGATGCGAGAGGTCCAATTTTCAATGACTCTGTCGATAGATCCGGCTGAATTTTTTGCGATGGCCTGGGTTATGTTGACTTTGAGGCCATCAGTCGATTGTGGCTTATTGGAATAGACCTGTGACTTCAGAAAACCCCACAAGAAAAAGTCTAGTGGGATCAAATCGGACTCGCTATTGACGGTGATGGCCTCACCAACGTCGTTTTAAAAAAACCCGCACCAAACAGTAACTTTTTTTTGGATGCATTGCCACCTGGTGAACTTCGTCGTCCCATATACGGCCACCAAATGTTGGAGAGTCGACTTTGAAGGACCACCGCCTCTGCCGTAAAATGATCGTAACGCGCGCAACGTTTGCGCAAACGAACACTCATATTGTTAATAAAATTTTATCATTTGGACGAGCTCCTCAATCGTGTAACTTGCCATGGTGATTTGGCATTAGTGACTGAGTAATAAACAAATCATTTGGCCGACGCCACTAAAACAACATGGCTGCCACAGCCTGTCAAAATCGACCCGCCTCTATCGGAAAACCCTTTATATAGTAATGTACAGCAGATTACATTAACATTTTGAATTTATAGTTAACCCAGAACGCGACCTGTATTACATAGAACCGTTTCCCGTACGTCTGGTTACAAGAATTGTTGGTTAGTTTGTTTTCAGTCTATGGTGGTTTTTGGGAGGTTGAATTAGGGAAGAGGTTGGTAGTTCTCACTAAGCTTTTTTCTAGCCTAAAAGGCGAAATTCCAATTTTTCCGAATTTTTTACTTCAAAAATGGCGAATTTCCGTACGAACTTTCATCCCCTATTTTAAGTGGTGGAATTTCAAAGAATCGTGATCTTTCCAAATCGTACTTCTCTAAAAATCCAGTCTCGACTGACTGTTCTCCCCTTCCCATGCGCTCATGCCGTCATCCTTCTAGAAACTTCTGTGGAAACACGTTTTTTGCGCAGGTTTCCAGAAGTTTCGGCGCTACTACACCCGCTGGCAATGCGCCATCTTCCATTCCCTCCGGTGCGCAGAGTATTCAGCCGGGGCCGATTTATTCCTGCGCGCTTCGATCAGCTGGGAAATATCTGTCACTGCCAAATATTGGACAGATTACTTCTAGCAGGCACGACCACAACAAGTCTATAACAGTGTGCTCAGTGCAACAACAATGTAAGTGAAACAATACAATTATGAAGGCGATTTTTGATTTCAGCCATGCAACCAACACTGAATTCGAAAGTAGAAGAAATGTACAAGTACTGTCCCCAAAATTTCTCTCGACAGAGAACTTATCAACGATACGGGCTTCGAGGACTTACGAGTCCTTTCAGGCAACTCACACCAGTCCTCGACTAAACTCTGGGAGCCAAATGCATAGAAAAACAAGAAATAAAACCCATCCACAAGCGACGATGATCAAATTACGAACTTCGTTCAATGATATTCTCAGTAAAAACATATCAATAATTCTAGAAAACCTGTTGAAAAGTTATGAAAAATCCCAGCTTCCCACACATGGAAAAGGTAATTAAATTTTTAGATTTATTCAATATATTCTCATTTCGCTCTTAATCACATCATTTTTGTAGGCATTCCAACAAACGTTCGAACTAACTTGTTGATCCGGAGCATGGGTCCTGTATCAGAACTAAACATGGATTATTCAATGGATTGTTATTTCCGTCAGTATTGGAGAGACAAGCGGCTAAGTTTTAAAGGACCTATCAAAAGTTTATCATTAAGCATTAAAGTCCGAACGAAATTTGAATTTTTACATCCTCATAACAATTATACACTCTTGTAGATGCTCGACAAGATTTGGAGGCCGGATACTTACTTCTACAATGGTAAACAGTCACATATACACACAATCACAGTGCCTAATAAGTTGTTGAGGCTAAGTCAAGATGGGGACATACTCTACTCAATGAGGTAAGCTAGAAATGTTAGATTTACAAGAAGAGACTTTTGCTCGTAGTACTACGCAAAAGAAATCAAGATGACCTACTTAAAGTTTTTTGAAATAAAAGTTAAAACCATAAGCAATTGTGTTGCAGATTGACGATCAAGGCCACCTGTCCAATGGAGCTTAGAAATTTCCCTATGGATCGACAATCATGCCCACTAATATTTGGAAGTTGTAAGTCAAATCATATCTCATCCTAAAATAGCAATAGTATAGTGCCAAAGATATGTAAAACTAGTCCAGTGCATTTAGGATTTTACTTCAGACCAATTTGTACAAAGGCAAATGATTACTTTTCTGGTAGGTTATTGTGTTCTGATTAAGGTCTCAAAAGTGCCCGAAGTGAAAGCGTAAGAATAAAAATTTTGGAACGCTGTAAATTAAATTTTTCAACTCAATTTATTCCATAATCATGATTACAATTGAGGATCTAAGAATGAGAAGTCGGTAAAAACCATTGTTATCAAAATATGGTTTTTACCGAATATCAACTCTATACAATTAAACTCATCATTTAGTATCAAAAATATTTACATGTAGTACCTAGTTTTGATATTATGTATATCCATAAAACAAAATTAGAATGAAAAGCAAGTATATCCTGTATATACCTAGGTTTAATTCTAAATTATTTAAAACAAACGTATGCCTTTATTTAAATAAATTTTCTCAATAAAAAGTGAAATAATAGTCGGTTGTTTATGTAAAAAGTTAAAAGATCTTTATTTAAAACAAAACAATAGAAATCACTGTTATTGACAAAAAAAAACTCAATTCCTTCATCCTAAATTTTCTGTTTCACTCTCTTCTTTGGTGTTTTCTGTCAAGTTGTTATAATATTCTTTATAAGCTTGTGGTATGTACTCCGAAAATTCCCTTAGGTTCTTTAGTTTTAGAGGATTTATTGGAATTCAGGTTGGTATAGTTCCGGAACTTCATTGCAGTTTAATGTTTTCAAAAATATAGTCTCTTTATAGATATAATACGTGGTTGGATTGTTTTCTTTGTTATGATTAACAGAAACTTTAAGACCTTTTTGCTCATACAAAAAACTCATATTTTGTTACTGTAAAGTTTTTAAAGGTCTTTTTAAAAAAAATTAACAGATATACTTCGTAATCTTTGATCATCTTTGGTAAAGCATTGATCACCTTAAAAGTGGGGGAAGTCTATAATACTTTTGTCATCCATTCTTCGGGTATGGGGTGATATCTTCGACTGGGTATGCTTCGGGCCACCGAGTGAAACGGTCGATGCACGTTACACAGTATTTACATCGGTGTGAATATGGAAGTGAACCGACGATGTTCACGTTGATATACTCGAATCGCGCGCTGGGTGCAGTAAAACTTCCAACTGGTGCATGCACGGTGCACCCTACTGCATTGGCATTGCAAACACTCTCGAGCCCGTTTGATACAGTCTCGTTGTATTTTTGGTCATACTCATATAAAACGTTGAGTGACTAATTCAACACTCGCCGTCCTTCACGAGTGAGACAGTTGATGTACCGAGTCAAATACCGTTTTTCGAAAATGCTTCGTTACAAACGGGCGATTCGTTCACGCGTACACGCGTGAGACGTAATGGTGTACTTCCAGTCAGGATAGCTTTAACTTCCTCGTCCTTTTCCTGTGACCGCGCCAAAGCCTCGAACTCGATGCCTTTGTTTACTTACATTCTCTATCCTTGACAATGTGTCGACGACGACATTTTCACTGCCCGGGATGTGCTGAATGTACTGGATACACTCTGTAGAGAATTGCGATATATAATACAGATATCGAAACTGCCTGGAACTGCACTTTTCTGCTCGTTGTTGAAATGTAAACGTAAGCGGTTTGTGTTTAATTTAGAAGATTAGAAGATTATCGGAATTAATGTAAGTATCTCGATGTAAAAAAAAATTTTGCATGAAAAAACTGAGCAAATATATTTTGCATAAACACCCGTATAACGGTTAAACGTAGAAAATTGAAATGTTCCCATGAAATATGTAAACCATTATGCTAAAGCGGTTAAAAGAAAAATCAGAAATCAAAAAAAGGTATGGTTTCCACCACCACCCCCACCCTCTCACGAAAAAAATTTACCTCTCCGGAAAGATCTCTATTCACTCATTAAAAATCAAAAACCCCATATACATATACCCCACGTTTACTACCTTAAAACTCTTCCCAAACTTTAAACCTTCGACTTTCGCCCACAATGTCAATTGTTGTGGTTAGTGCATGGACAGAAGTGATTATTAGTTAGAGTTAGAAGTGAGTATTAAAGGCCATGTCGATCGAAAAACAGTGCAATGAGCCTAAAGAAGTTGTCACTTCAAAACGTTGAAAGGCTTAGCTTTGTTACTTTCGAAGTTACAGATGTTTTCCTGAAAGACTGCAAATCGTTGTTTAAAGAGTGGGTCTGGGGGGGTCTGCTTAAGGGGGAGGATCGGGGACTTTACTTTTGAGACCTTTATCAGGACACCATAACTTACCAGCAAAGTTATCAACTACCGTTGTATGCATTGGTCCGGAGTTTCCGCTTATTTCGCACTAATTGCACTGGACTAAACGAACTTTTGTGTTTTCCATCAGATGCATATACAGCGAAACAACTGATGTATGAATGGCACAGTGACGAAGCTGTGACATATGTTCCTGGAATGACCCTCAACCAGTTCGACCTGATCAGCATGCCCCATAGAAACTTTACCTTTACTCGGCGCGAGGGAGATTTTTCCGTGCTACATGTATCGTTTAATCTCAAAAGACATACCGGATACTTTCTAATTCAAGTAAGCAGCAAAAATGCTGCCATATTTATTTCAAATTAATAAAAACAATAACCGCCAATGAATTGAACATGTAAATATTTCTCTTCTTCACGATTAATAGGTGTATGTGCCTTGCATACTAATTGTTGTCCTCTCGTGGGTCTCATTTTGGATACATCGTGAGGCCACTAGTGATCGTGTAGGTCTTTGTGTAACAACAGTTCTCACACTCTCCACAATTAGTCTAGACTCAAGAACAGATCTCCCTAAAGTAAAGTACGCCACTGCCTTGGATTGGTTCCTGTTGATGAGTTTCTTCTATTGTATAGCAACTCTACTTGAGTTTGCCGGCGTTCACTACTTCACGAAGGTAATATATTCTAGCAAAAGAATTGTAATTTGAATTGGTTTGGAAGCATAACGAGATATTTGCATGTTATTAGGTTGGTAGTGGCGAAATCGCAATTAGTGATGATGAGTGGGAGGATATTGAATCTGCGGAAGAAGATGCAACAGGTTCAACAATAAGTAGACCCAGTGTTTCAATTAGAGATTCTCCTCATTATTCTTCCAGCATTAGGCGAAAAAACACAATGATTTGTTCTATTTATAATGTAAATTAGTTTATTAGCTTCCAAGTGAAACGCATTCCTGTCATCGTATTACCCTAAATTTTTTCAGGACCCGCCTCTGATCTTCAAACCACCTTCGTCTCATGCGTCCACAATAGAGCGTACAACGCAAACTGAACCACCAAAAATGTCGAAATGTAAGCAAATTTGGTTATGCTTTTTGGGTGATGAGAAATTTCGAAGACAACGAGAACGGGAAGCGACCATGCAAGGTCAGTGACTTTCTGTAATATTAATACTTAAACGGTTTTTGATTTTTAAATTTTTTCTGAAGAGGGCAACCGTTACATAAACAGTGTATCGTTCATCGATCAAATAGCACGAGTAGGATTTCCCATGTCGTTTGGATTCTTCAACCTGATTTATTGGATGTGCTACGCAGTTTACGAACAAAAGTTCTCTTGGACCTCCTTAAAATAATACAGATAAATTTGCTTATTGGAAATGCATTGTATTATGGAACATCAATAAAATGTCAATGACTTCCATTCTTCGTTTGTGTTATTTTTTTATTTTCAAAGGTAATTTACAGGCCGTTTTATTCTTAGTCTTGTTATTGTTTAATCCTTATGTTAAACAAAACACAGACAGTCATTGGGAACTGCCGATAGAAGTAAAAACTTATTTAGGCGCATTGGATAATTAATTTTGGATTTTTATGAAAAATAATGACTGAACCGTTGTCTTAAGCTACATTTTCCTCGGAGCGATTTGTAAGTTGTAAAGCGTAGTTCGCTGCGCCAACGTAAGTTATACTCAATCACCGGTCAGAGGCGTTTGCCTAGAAGTGATCTTGCAGAGAGAGCGATCTTTAGTTTAGTCGAGAAGCTCATCATGTCGGACTATATCTTCAACACGTTGACTAGCAGTTATTGAGTTATTTTTCACTTAAAGTAATGTAAATAATCATTACATTTTCGCTCATATAACAGCACATAATCTATCTGACATATATGCATAATATGTATAAGGGCTACTTACGATAGCGGCAATAGACAAAATTAACTATATACCTACAGCCACAACCAGCTCAGGGGAATTTTCTGATAAGATTTTGCTGTTCATCTTGGTCACTGCCTAAAAGACGGGTCCTGTTGTACAAGCGTGCCAAGCAAAATGTGTGATACTTTGCCTCCAGGGCCACCAGATCATCGTTGCCTGCAGCCAGGTAAGCGATGAGAGCGGTATCGTTTAGAATCTTAGCAGATCGATTCACCTGGCACATCGAACCTAGTAGTGGCTTACCTCTGAGAACCGGGTTACCACACAAAAAACAGAGGTCCTCCTTTGCCGTTAAATTTCCTTGATTCGAACGAGTTTTCATGCGCTGTGGAGGTGTTGCTGGATTGGACGCAGCATCGACCTGCTCTTCCCCTTCCTATTCTTTTTTGATAGACAAGGATTTCATCAGTCTGGTCAAGGCATTCTGTGTGATTCAGTACGCATTCAGCAATCCCAACAAAAGTGAAATAAATTTGGACACCTGCAAGGTTGCTCAATTACGAGATTTGTTACGAGCAATCCGAAGTAACACGAAATAAAAGGAAATTACAGCAACGAATAAGGAAAGTGCCGGCAGAGGAACGTGAAAAATATTTTAACAAAATCAGTGCACCATCGCAATTTATTAAAAACTGATATGACGCTGAACTGGCTTGTCGCTGGGAAATTTGAAACCATTCACGTCAAAACGTCTTACCATAGACAGAACATAGTAGCGTACTCTGAAATATCAAATGCCCGCGAGAACAGGCTTGCCCGTTACTGCTCTAGATGTATAGATTCTATTCTTGCATTTGCATAGCGACAAGCTTTATAGTAGATAGGTAACAACGGATTCAGCGTGAATACAAATGTATTTGATCAACTTCAATCCGATCACCTTACTACACTTACATATTTTTCTTGTTTTCTCCTTTTTTTTCCTTTTATTTTTTTTTTTATAAATATGTTACATGAGTAACAATCGTGGGTAACCGATTAGTGCAGAGGTACAGTCATCCTTGAGAGAATTTTGAAAATCTGCGCAGTGGGCTAAACCCAAACATGTTGCGGCAGGATTTTATTATGGCTGTAATAAAACTGACCTGGTTCTCAAAGGATGAGTGTACGCCTTGCAATGATCAAAGCATGCGGTAGGAAAGTAGTTTCAAACTTAAGGAAAATACATGGCCATAAAACCGTTTTTTGAGGAAGGTTATTTAGTACGCCATTTGTATTAGAATTTGCTATTTGCTGTTTTACATAACAGGGCAAGATTTGAGACCAAGGACTCATTCCAAGTTGTGAAGTCCTCAGTGAGTGATCTAAACTAAATTGTGCGCAAATAAAGTTAAGAGAAACAAAGCATTGCACGCGAGCGTTGAAAAGACGAAATTAAGGTGGGTGTAGTGGGTGTAGATGGTGTACTGGATGTAGTGGATGTAGTAGGTGTAGTTCGTATAGAAACTAATAGCTTAAAGTAAAGAAAAAGAAAAAAATAGTTTTCCTAAAAGGAAGGAGTGATTCAATGAAGGGATTTGTTCCCATGGTGTGAAGGGATATGTTCCCGATGATGTGGGGGATTTGTTCCCATTGTGTGGAGGGATATGTTCCCAAATGTGGGGGATTTGTTCCCATTGTGTGAAGGGATATGTTCCCGAAATGTGGGGATTTGTTCCCAAGGTGTGCTGGGATATGTTCCCATGTATGTAAGGATTGTCCTCTTCCCGTGTAGTTTTTATAGTAATGAACTGTAGTTCGTTTATAGCCACTGAGTATTGGTGTAGAATACTCACACCCTTTTATTCTTTAATTCCAGAATTGAAGACGGAGAACGGCGGCGAATGCTCTGGACAACATGTGTCATATCGCTTAAGCATTTTGAAAGTTTATAACAAAAATAAAATTACATGTTTATACGTCCGTACCATTTGCGTTTTCTTTTCCATTATTCTGTGCATTGTTTCACTCTACGCCCCCTAGTAATAACTTCAGAAGTGGGATTACCAAAGAGCATTCAGCCGAGTTCTTCAGCTTCAATTCGATTCAAAAAAAAGAGGTTTAGAAAATTTGTGTTTTATTTCCTTTTCAAAATTAAGAGTCGTTAGCGAAAATGTCCGGAAATTGGAAAGTCCAACCGTTTGCACCAGGCGCTGTTAAAAAAACGCAGAATTGTCGAATCACCAACCAATTCAGATACTACTAGTGACTATACTTTAACCAGCAGTGGTAATAGCACCAATGAGTTGGCGAATTTGATGTTAAAATTGGCTGAAACGGTCAGTCAATTGAATTCCAAATCACCTGAAATTAAAATGGCTAAAGACATTGTGCCGGTCTTTGACCCTGAGGAGAAGGAGCAGGACATTGAAAAGTGGCTGAATAAAATCGAAGAACTGCGAAATATATATAATTGGAGTGAATTGGGAACCATACATAATGCGACATCTCGACTCGGAGGATTAGCAAAGAAATGGTATCAGAGTTTACCAACATTGAATTATTCCTGGACGGAATGGAAAAATGAGTTATTGCGAGCTTTCCCAAAGGAGTATGATTACTCTCAGCAGTTACTGAACATGCTTCGACGTGTAAAGAGAAAAGATGAAACGATGGTGAAATATTATTACGATAAATTAATATTACTCAACATTTGTGACATCCGGGGCCATAAAGCAGTATCCTGTATTATTACTGGATTATCCGATCCTGGGCTTCAAGCAGCTGCTAAAGTTGGGAATTATGAAGATCCCAGTGAACTACTGAGCTTCCTGAAGAGAGTCGAAGAGGATCTGAATGTCAGGAAATTACCAACAACATCCCAGCGTCCACCCTTTACTTCGATGAAAGTGTAGGAATCGTTTAGGAAGAGATGTTATTCATGCGGATCGCGCGATCATCTGATTTCTCAATGCAGGAAGGGAATTAAGCGTTGTGAAAACTGCGGACTTTCGCATGCTGGCGAATGTAACAAAATAACAGCTAAGCCGCAACACAAACAGGTAATGACGATTCAGAATGACCTTAGTAGAAACAGAAAATACTTTGTTGATTGTAAAATTAACGGTGTCCTTGTCAAGGCGTATGTAGACTTCGGTTCAAGTTGCAACATACTTAGGGAAGATATTGCACAACAATTAAATAAACAATTTGAAACAGAAAAGCATATATTAAAAGGGTACGGTGGTGGTACTGTAAATTCTTTAGGAGTCATTAAAAATATTCTCGTGGAGATCGATCAGGCCTCAGCTATAACTAATTTTATAATAGTCCCCAATCGTAGTCAAGAAATTCCAGCACTCATCGGTCAGCCATTTACAGAACAGGAACATATACTTATTGTCAAAGATCAAAGTAAATTGCGTATTTACACAAATGATTACAATCAACTACCAAACACAGATATTGTCACTAATCAAACTAGTAAGGAAGCAATTGGTCACATCAATTACGTGATACCCTAGATGTAGAAAAATATACTCATTCGTATATCAACATTTTCGTATAAAAACGACTCAGGCTTATATGGCAACACTAAGAAGGAGTTGCCCGATTTTGCTCATCTTCGAACTTGACCTTGCAATTTTAATCAAATATTATTGTACCAAATTACAAGTCTCTAGCTACAAGCGTTCTCGAGTTATCGTCTGGACAGACAGACAGACAGACAGACAGACAGACAGACAGACAGACAGACAGACAGACAGACAGACAGACAGACAGACAGACAGACGGACATGCATAAGACGGTTTCTTTTCACTTCCCAATCATAAATATATAGTTCTTTCTTTTCTGCGACGATTATTTCTTGGCGTTGCAAACGTTCGCTCAAAACTAATATACCCTACATCTAGGGTATAAAAACACATTTCTACGTTAAGTCCCCAACTATCTTGCCATCTAAACACGTCATAAATGTTATATGTCATACCCCAGATGTCGGAGAATATTTTATTGAATCGGGATTACGAATGAAGGAAAACAACGAGCATTGCGTATTAAGATGCGTTGTAAAAATCGACGATCATGGAGAGTGCGTTGTCCCAGTAATAAATCCCACAGAAAAGGATCTCATCTTGAAACCCAATAAAATTTTAGTACGAGGCAATAAATGCGAACAGGAAGGTGAAATACATGAGGATGAAAATACAGATCTTGAAGGTCATTTTACAACTAGGGAACTGGAAATAGGCGAATCAATAACAAACGAGGAACGGGAAAAACTAATTAAACTTTTGCAATATTACAAAGAGTGTTTTTCTTCAAATCTTAAAACCTTAGGTTGCACGACAGCGGCTGAACTTAAAATT
Source organism: Leptogaster cylindrica (assembly GCA_963082835.1). NCBI lineage: Eukaryota > Metazoa > Arthropoda > Insecta > Diptera > Asilidae > Leptogaster > Leptogaster cylindrica. The sequence goes on from OY720108.1 coordinate 233,524, forward strand.
GAGTTAATAGATGATAAACCGATAACCTACAGACCATACAGAATGAATCCGTCCGGTAGAGAAAAAGTAAAAGAAATAATTATAGAACTTTTAGACGCAGGAATAGTGCAAGAATCAAACTCACCGTATGCTTCACCAATTCTTTTAGTTAAAAAGAAAAATGGAGATCAAAGACTCTGCATAGATTACAGGAAATTGAACCAAAAAGTTAAACAGCAAAGATTTCCGCTTCCACGAATTGATGATCAATTGGATCAATTAAGAGGATACAAATATTTTACAACATTAGACATGACATCAGGATACTACCAAGTTCCCGTTGAAAAGAGTTCAAAGCATATCACAGCATTCGTTACGCCAGATGGACAGTATGAGTTCAATAGGATGCCATTTGGGATCTGTACTGCACCGAGTGTTTTTCAGAGGATGATCAATAAAATTTTAGGGCCTTTACTTGGAACTGAGGCAGTAGCATTTCTGGATGATATTTTGGTATTAGGAAAAGATTTTGATTATGGACTTAAGTATTTGGAGGAAGTACTAAAAAAATTTAGGGAATATAACGTAACATTGAATCCAAGGAAGTGTGCATTTTTCAAAGAAAGAATTACTTATCTCGGTTTTGAGGTGGATAAGGACGGAATAAAACCTGGTGAAGGAAAAATCAAATGCTTAATTCAATACCCCATCCCTCAAAATATTCATCAAGTACGGCAATTTTTAGGCTTGACTGGATTTTTCAGGCAATTTGTACAAGACTACGCAAAAATTACTAGGCCTCTCACAATGCTTTTGAAGAAGGATGTGAAATGGATCTGGGAAATTCAACAGCAAGAGGCATTTGATTTATTAAGAGAGAAACTCATTCAGCGACCAGTATTGTCAGTTTATGATCCTAAATTAGAAACACAAGTTCACACCGATGCTTCAAAATACGGAGTCGGTGGTATATTAATGCAGAAGCATGATGATGCGAAATGGCATTCAGTGGCATACTACAGTAGACAAACTAATAATCATGAAGAAAACTACCACTCTTACGAATTAGAAACATTAGCTGTAGTGGAGACACTAAAGAAATTCAGAATATATTTGTTGGATATTGAATTCACTGTTGTAACTGATTGCTCTGCAGTAAAGGCAGCCGCGACTAAACGCGACTTAGTACCGCGAATAGCCAGGTGGTGGCTTACTTTACAGGAGTTCACCTTTAAAATAGAGCATCGTGCTGGTACTAAAATGGCTCATGTGGACGCACTAAGCCGAAACCCACCAGAAAATACACAAGAAGATGCAGAAGAAGTTTTTCGCATAGAAGTCGCTGATTGGGTTTTAGCTAACCAATTATGCGATGATAGAATTAAAAGTATTGCGGAAACATTAGATAAACCACCTGAAACCGAATATGAAAAGCAAGTACACAGAATGTACAAAAAGCATGATAGCCGAATTTATAAAATATCTGATAGCGGATTGAAATGGTTAGTACCTAAAGGAATGAGAGCTGAAGTAGTTAGAATGGCACATGACGAGCTAGGACATTTTGGTTTAGAAAAGACCCTTAGAAAACTTTCTGAAGATTATTGGTTTCCAAACATGAGGAGCTACGTGGAGAACCATATTAAAAGTTGCATTCCATGTTTGTATCACAAACAACCTAAAGGCAAACTACCGGGATACTTGAACCCTATTGAGAAAAGTGTAATACCTTTTGACACAGTACATCTTGATCATCTTGGTCCTTTTGTACGAACAACTATGGGGAAGAAATACGTTCTTGCTTGCATTGAAGCGTTCACTAAATATACGATACTTGAAGCTGTAAAAGACACGTGTGTTCAACCAGTTTTGCATTTATTGGATAAAACCATAACTCACTTTGGGGTTCCAAACCGAATAATTACAGACAAAGGTACCTGCTTTACCTCGAAGGCGTTTAAAAGATATTGTGAACAAAGAGGAATTAGGCATATACAGACAGCAGTCGCAACTCCAAGGGCAAATGGACAAGTTGAGAGATATAACTCAACACTTCTGGATGCATTAGCCACTACTGCGAGGGATGACAACAAATGGGATCGAAATATCCCGAAAATCCAATTTGCGATTAATAACACGATGCATGATGTGACGAAGAAAACACCTAGCGAGTTGTTATTTGGCTACCGACCTAAAGCAGAAAGTGATAGTCAACTCGCTGCTCTAGTTGGCGTTGATAGAGGAAAAGTTGAAAATATTCACGAAGAAAGGGAAAAGGCTCATACTCGAATTAAAGCAAGTCAGGAAAAACAAAGGGAAAGATATAATTTAAGAAGAAAAAAAGCAATAAGATTTGAAATAGGAGATTTAGTGATGGTGCGCAAACCGACAGCAGGTGAAGGCCAAAGTAGAAAGCTTTTACCGAAATACAAGGGACCATTTAGGATTAAGAAGGTGTTGCCGAATGACCGGTACGTGGTAACTGAACTTCCGGGATCTTATCGATCGAAGCGGGCTCCGTATGAGAATGTGGAATCAGTAGAACATCTTAAGAGGTATCAAAGCAACCGTGACGATGATGGAGAAGCTGAAGAGGTTTTTGTTATGAGTGAGGACACTCAAAAGGTAGGATAGCCGAAGTTGTTACATGAGTAACAATCGTGGGTAACCGATTAGTGCAGAGGTACAGTCATCCTTGAGAGAATTTTGAAAATCTGCGCAGTGGGCTAAACCCAAACATGTTGCGGCAGGATTTTATTATGGCTGTAATAAAACTGACCTGGTTCTCAAAGGATGAGTGTACGCCTTGCAATGATCAAAGCATGCGGTAGGAAAGTAGTTTCAAACTTAAGGAAAATACATGGCCATAAAACCGTTTTTTGAGGAAGGTTATTTAGTACGCCATTTGTATTAGAATTTGCTATTTGCTGTTTTACATAACAGGGCAAGATTTGAGACCAAGGACTCATTCCAAGTTGTGAAGTCCTCAGTGAGTGATCTAAACTAAATTGTGCGCAAATAAAGTTAAGAGAAACAAAGCATTGCACGCGAGCGTTGAAAAGACGAAATTAAGGTGGGTGTAGTGGGTGTAGATGGTGTACTGGATGTAGTGGATGTAGTAGGTGTAGTTCGTATAGAAACTAATAGCTTAAAGTAAAGAAAAAGAAAAAAATAGTTTTCCTAAAAGGAAGGAGTGATTCAATGAAGGGATTTGTTCCCATGGTGTGAAGGGATATGTTCCCGATGATGTGGGGGATTTGTTCCCATTGTGTGGAGGGATATGTTCCCAAATGTGGGGGATTTGTTCCCATTGTGTGAAGGGATATGTTCCCGAAATGTGGGGATTTGTTCCCAAGGTGTGCTGGGATATGTTCCCATGTATGTAAGGATTGTCCTCTTCCCGTGTAGTTTTTATAGTAATGAACTGTAGTTCGTTTATAGCCACTGAGTATTGGTGTAGAATACTCACACCCTTTTATTCTTTAATTCCAGAATTGAAGACGGAGAACGGCGGCGAATGCTCTGGACAACATGTGTCATATCGCTTAAGCATTTTGAAAGTTTATAACAAAAATAAAATTACATGTTTATACGTCCGTACCATTTGCGTTTTCTTTTCCATTATTCTGTGCATTGTTTCACTCTACGCCCCCTAGTAATAAATAATAATTATAATTTCAAAACTTCGCTATTAACGCTTTTAGATACCGGCAGCTCAATCAGTGTAATTCGTCAAAAGTTCGCGCAAGATGTATTAATTATAAGAAATGAAGAAATATTTTCAAACTATTATGGTATTAATAAAAGCTCACTTAATATCATTGGAGAAATAAAATGTATTGCTCTACATGAAGAAAGAAAAGTAAAACTGAATTTGTTTGTAGTATCTAATGAAACAATGGAGTATCCAATTATTAGAAAAGATTTTATGAAAGAAGCAATTAAAAAGCATATATGAAAAAGAATGTATAAGTTTAATGATGATTGAATCTGATGAAATGAATTTAAGTAGAAGCAATGAAATAAAAAGTATTAAGAGGCAAATTTACCAAAACATGCAAAATTGGTCCACCTTATGACCTATTTTCTTCGTTATTATTAGTTGAATCTATATCAAACTTTTTTTAAATGATAAGACAAAGGGTTTTATATCCTTTATGTGGAGCACATTTTTGAAAAAGTATTTAGTTTTTTTTCTATGATCCTTAAAAGAAAGGACCAACTCCACTTTTTGACCAACTTAATGACCAATTTTCTCGAAAACTATTTGACCAAATATAGCAAATTTTTTTTTCAGAGATACTTTAAGGGGTTTTATCTCCTTTTAGTGGAGCACTTTTCAAATTTTCGACCTAGGAATTGCCCGAGAATTTTCCGAATGAGATTAGTTTTTCCAAAAATTTTTCTTTAGTTTTTTATTCTTTTTTTCGTATTTTTCGATAAATTTTCCTAATGTTTTTCATATTGTTATGAAGATTAAGGGATTGGTAACGGTTTCCGTAAAAAATCTGATTATTTTTCATGGAAAATATTGGAAAAATTTAACAAATTGAAAGTGCTTTTTTGCCTAATTTTCCTGAGTTATCCTATGCAAAACGGGGACCACAACCAAATTCTCGCAAATTTGGTTCAAAGAGTTGAATGTAGATGGTCATTGGCCGGAATTGCTAGAATTGGTAGAAAATACGTCAGCTGCTTTCGATGCAGTAAGTGGATATTTTTTACACACACATCTTACTAGCATGCTACACTTGCTATTGTGTAGGAAAGCGCAATTTTTGCTTGTTTTCTGGGGTGATGTTATTTATTATTTTTTTGCCGCCACAACCAGTTTAGGTAGTCGGAACTTTTGCGGGTGTGCGCGGTGATGCGGATGCCGAATTGTAGTTCTTTCTGATTATTTCAGTGCCGGCAAGAAAATGAATTTCTTTTATGCTGCGGCACACTTCTTTCATTCTATATTTAGATTTGATTTTCTGAGCAGTCGTCGCTGGATTATTTTCCCTTTTTCAAGCAAGTGTCTGGGCTTGAAAATTTTTTTTGGATTTGTTTTTTAGGGCGAAGGTATTATTGAGTAAGGTATGAGTTTTTCAGTTCTAAATAAATAGTCAATGTCAACAAAAATTTTGTAATGAATATTTTATTGCAATTTCAAACAATTTCAAGTATTACTGATTTGAATGATAGTTGGGTCATTCCGCGCATCAAATAAAAATATGATTTGTCACAATCAACCATCATCTCAGATTTTGATGAGACTTTGTAATTTTTATCTATGCATAGTTATGAAAAAATTCCACATTTTATCTCTTTAGTCCTATTATTATTACAATTATTAGATAACTATATTTTAGAAAAAAGTTTAATAACAATAATTCCCAACAATACTGTTTTTTTAGAAATGAAAAACCCGCTCCTTCCTAAATAATTCGTCACCCTGAAAAATAAATCCAAAAAAATTATCAAGGCCGGAAGAACGAACACAACTTGGTTTTTCATAAGAAAATTTGGCCAGAATGTATATAAAAAAGCAAAATTAAAAATTTTGAAAAAAACCCACGACGGTTAAACGTAATTTAAAAAGGATAAAATAATTTAAAAACCCGCGACTTAAAGAATTTAAACCCAAGAATATCCGTCGGGGGCTGCCATTACTATTTTAAAGTTTAATATAAATATAAATGAGTATTGCAATATATAAAATATCGCCAATTATTCTCGTTACTATAAAACTGCAAAACTAGTTCATTTAATGCCAGCCCTGGACGGATATTCTTGGGTTTAAATTCTTTAAGTCGCGGGTTTTTAAATTATTTTATCCTTTTTAAATTACGTTTAACCGTCGTGGGTTTTTTTCAAAATTTTTAATTTTGCTTTTTTATATATTGCAATACTAATTTATATTTATATTAAACTTTAAAATAGTAATGGCAGCCCCCGACGGATATTCTTGGGTTTAAATTCTTTAAGTCGCGGGTTTTTAAATTATTTTATCCTTTTTAAATTACGTTTAACCGTCGTGGGTTTTTTTCAAAATTTTTAATTTTGCTTTTTTATTTCAAACTTTTTAGAGAGCATGGGCAATATGTATATTGTAGTACATATCAATATAGTTTATTTGATAGTAATAAAATATAAGTATTTACAACTAAACTTTGCCCGGGGCTTTGTTGTAACTCAACTCGATATCATTACGTACAATGAAAATAATAAGTAATAAGTAAAAATGACGGTAATAAGTAGAAATGATACTCTGTACAGAAATACTCACCAATCGAGTTTCTTAATATGTAGAAGCTAATATAAAATATATTACTGCAGGGCTCCCTAGTGAGTTACTACCGTAACACCTATTTAAGAACCCTCACTAATCAGAAACAAACCCACTACTGAAAACCGCCTCAAAATCGGACTAGTAGTTTTGGTTTTGCACAAACAAATGTTTGCTGCAGCGCCCCCTGGTGAGTTGTCACCGTAAAGCAGGACGCACACTAGTGAACCATTGCACCAGCACCAGAGTGCCTCTGGTTGCAAGAACCACGGTGTACGTTTTGCTTAACATGAAAACATATGGAGAGCCGCACACTACACACCTCATGGTGCTTGCACCGTGCACCATTGTGATTGCACCATGTTTGGTGTGCTCGAGAAAGCAAACCGTGGTGCATGGTTTATGAGAATGCATGATGACGAATCATTTTTATAAAAAATAAAAAACAACTGCGGAGCAAAATTCTCTCGGAGGGTTCTGTAGTGTGCGGCAGACAACATTCGAGCATGGTTTGCATGGTACAAGAGTTCGCCATGGTGCTGGTGCAATGGTTCACTAGTGTGCTTCCTGCTTAACACCTATCTAAGAACATGCACCAATCAAACCCAAACCCATCACTGAAAACCGCATCAAAATCGAACTAGTAGTTTTGGAGATAAATGGCGACATTGGTTTGCACATCCTCTCACCCCAAACGCATATACCATCACCGTGCCGTCGTGGGTAAAAAGAGAAAATAAACCAACGACGGCTGCCTGGTCAAAAATTCAAATCAGAATACAAAATGAAAAAAAAATGTGCCGCATGAAAGAAATTCATTTCTTGCCGCAAAATAATCAGAAAGAACATCAATTCGGCATCTGTATCACCGTGCACACCCCGCAAAAGTCCTTCGATCGACGCTGCCTGAGATGGCAAAAGAATAATAAAAAAGATCACCCCAGATAACAAGCAAAATTTCGGCTTCAATAGCAAGCGTAGCAAAATATGTGTTTGTAAAGTGTAAACCGAATATCGATCCACTGCCATTGAATGAAAGCAGCTCTGTGACGTATCCTCTAAGCTGATCTGCTGGAATAACTCCACTCGCGCTGCCCGAATTTTCTTCTTTGTTTTGTCTTGTTTGCAACGTGTCTCCACTACTGCGGTAAATTGTCCATGCTAAGAAAACGATTTCTGCTCTGGGTAATTTTGCCTCTTAAGACAAAAACTAAACTTGAAAATTTATTTAAAGAAATATGTGTAAATTCCATTGTCCTCCGCGGATTGTCGTATAATGAAAAAGAAAGAGTGCAAATTATTTTAGATGAATTAACAAAACAAAATATAATAAGACCGAGCAGCTCAGAATATGCGCTGACCAAGAGCCTACTGTTGTTATAATTTGCAGTTTATTCCCTATTTAGGGGGTTAGTCATCATTTAATGACTTTGTAAATTTGTATTCTCCCATTCACCCCTAATCTAAAGCTTCAATAAAATGTAAAGTGGGTAGTTAAAGATTAAATATCAATGCTTTATACTTACAATTTTTATTATAAACTAACAAACCCTCGCTCGCTCAGCCACGCGCGAATATATATAATAGGTGCGACAAAAAAGTTGAGTTAAATTTTGTTTTATTTTTTGACATTTGTTGAAATGCTCACTAGTAGACAACATTTTCTGATTTTCCATCTTGAGTGTAAATAAATAATGCGATGGTTTGCCTGAAAAAACTGGATACTCCAAATTTATTACTCCCTACACACCCCAATCTCAATTTATAAAATTTTGTATCTCATTAGAGGTTTTAACGTTCAGCAACAGTTCTTGCACAATTGCATAACTCAATTAGGACTACCAAACTCTATCCTAAATCAATCCCCCACCCTCCCCCAAACCACCACTGACTGCAAAAAACTACTACCAAACGCGAGGTATATTACATAGAACAGTTTTCCTTAGGCCGGGTTATAATAACAAATAATTGGTTAGCTTTTTTCACTCACGGATCTCATTGAGCTTTATCTAAAGATGCAAAAATGGCCTGTCTCACTTAAAACCCCTCCTAGAAATTAATAATGTGGGAATGACCTTTCATACCCTATTTTACGTTCTTTGGAGGTGAAAATTTCAATTCTGGCACACATATTTCTTTATTTCTAACAAAAGACCAAATACCAATTTTTATGAATTTTTTCATTCAAAAATCGCGGATTTTTATAGAAATTTTCATCCCGTATTTTACCCCCTTAGCCGTGGAATTTAAAAAAATCCTACCGTTTTTCTTGTACCATCTACCGTAAACAAACCAAACTATGCCAGGAACCTTGCCCGGACCATAGGGAACACACTCACAAAATTTCATAAAAATCCGTATAGCAATTCGCGAGATCCTAAGGGCCGCTATACACTTTAGCTAAGTTAAGAAGCTAAGTTTTGTTAGTTTTGTAGCTTAGCTCGCTTAGCTTGTGCGTGCTGCACACTACAGCGAAGCTAAGCGATATTTTTTTTAAAAGTACTGTTGTACTGTCACCCAGTACAGACAATTTGTTTGCATATAAAACACACCGGAGTTTCATGTATTGGTAAGCGAAGCCCGCTTGTTTAGCCGAGCTCATGCTATGCATGCGAACTTAGCGCACATCGCTCGAGCAGAGAAAACATCGCTAACGTAGCATCGCTAAAGTGTGCAACACTTCATTTAAATTCTTTATTTTGACGACCGAGCGAGAAACTTAGCTTCTTAGCTTTAGCTTAGCTAAAGTGTATAGCGGGCCTAAAGGGCACAAAAACGACATTCATTTTAGTTGAAGTAGTAAGAAGAAAATCAACCTATTGTAATCTCCCTCATGGCGGAATTGTCGGAAAATGTTTACCTACTTTCTCCGATAATGACCCCTGGACCCCAAAAATGACCTCCGTTCGAATGTTTACAGCGTTTTTAAGGACACGATAACTGTCTCAATTTAGGAAATATTTGAACCTAATTCTATTATGTTATTTTTAGGGTTAATATCTCGGTTAAGTTCGTTAAGGGCAAAATCGCCCCAAGCGGGTGGCCGGGACAGGGGGCGAATATATAGAATTTAGAGAGAAACTTTATCGCCTAAATTAGAGTACTCCCTATGAAGATTACAGTGACACCCCCAAATTATTGGTTGTGGGGATGCAAGAGGGGTTGGGAGTGGAAATTCGAAATTTTTAGAAGCACGTCTTGTGGGGTATCGTTCAACAGCTCTTGATGAGTAGATTATAAAACTGCAGAAAGGGATTTTTTTTTTACATTTTGAGATATTTTTTTCCAACTTTCAGCCACTGTATCTCGAGTAATATTGGGTCAAAAAATACGTTTGGCCGCCATCTTGAATATCGCACTTTCTGTTCAGATTTCGATCGGGCAACCAGCAGATTTGGATTCAGCGGGGTCGAATTAAGGAAAAAACATCGGTTGTCCAATTGTTACCCAAAATGCTTCTAAAACTTCATTTTTGCAAAAACGTGCTTAGTCTAGTATGTTTTCTTGGCAGGTTCCCAGTTCCTTGTTCAGCACTGATCGCTGAACACGATAAGAATATCCTTTCCACTGTATTGAATTCCATTGCATTATAAAATTTATATTACAAAGTTAGTAATAATTTATAAGTGAATGAAAATCAATTTCTAATTATGAACATTTAATGTATGCGTTCAACAAAGTTGTTGATCTAAACATTGAAAACTTCAATAAAACTCAAACGAATAGATATATGAATATACATTTTATTGTAAGTATATACATGATACATGATACGCTACTATATATAAAACGTTACAAATTTTGTAATAAGTAATACGGCAAAACTATTTGAATCTACTTTTCATGAATTGAATATATTTTTTCATTAATGGTGGAGGAATTTTTGGTCGTCTTACGAAATGTTTCGCTCCCGGCAGATTGGACCTTTACGCCCCCAGGTACCATCGCGCCTTGCTACGCCACTGTGTGACAGTGACTTCTTATAGAAAATATGATCATTCTGATTACGAGAACTCGACATTCAGCAATCGATAAATATAGAACACTTTTTTTCCACACTTCACTATTCATCGTCAAAGCCTTGGCATGTACTTGAGCTTCCTTTGTATAATCAGGGTTTGAAAGCATAAACAAACTTGTATGACATGAGCAAAAAGCAGTTGTAGTAAAATTTACTTCTGGTTTCAAACCCTGTGTATAATAATACCCTGGACAGAGAGGCGCAATTGAACTAGTTCCTGAGGTCATAATAACGTTGCTCATCGCCATGTAAAAATTTCATTACCCAGCTCGTTTATAAATGCACACAGTCGAATTGGTTTTAACTAAGTTTACTGCTATTAGCACTAATAGCAGTAAATATTTGTACTGAATAGTTGTCAGTGGTTTTTCATTGGTGTTAAAATTAAATTGTATTTGTAGAAAATTAAATTTAATAAATAATTGTGAGTGTGTGCCAGTGGCGTAACTACACCCCCGCAAACCGGGGGTTTCCAAGATCTCGGCAGGCCCTCTGGAATTTTCGTTGTAAATTGTAGGTTCTATAATAATTCTGAACATATTTTTCCGTATTTTTAGCATTTTCGTATTTTATACAAATAAAATAAATTACTCTGCATTTTAATTTCTATTTCACTTGTACAACCTAAAATATATACAAAACTTAACAATTGTATACTCTGAACTAAATTTCCTTTATGACCTAAAAATAAAACCACTTAATCTTGTCTATGGTACAAGCTACTAGATAAAAAATACAACTCATACCCGGGAAAGATCTGAATAAATTAAGTGTCCAAACCTTATGAAATACGTCTGATTATTGTAAACAAGTCTGCTAGCGTTGACTGTACTTATGTTAAGTGCTACATTAAAACCTATAAAATGTTGTAAGGTTATTATAATAATTTCTCTAGTTTCAATTATTTCTCAATATTTAAGTGAACAGTTTTTCACTTTGATTGTAAAGTTTAGTTGATGTATCAATATACTTTTATGTCCTAAAGCAAATTCAATGGTTTTTGTTGTTCAATTTTTTTGTTATGAAGGGGGCCCGAAAAAAAATTTGCTAGGGGACCCGGCCGAAATTCGTTACGCCACTGGTGTGTACCATGTATAAATCCAGTTTAGTTTCGAGTAGGTGACAGACGATTAATAGAACTAGTTCATGTGACGTCAGGAACTAGTTCAATTGGGCTGGTCTGTTCAGAGCATAAGGAATTTTTTAACGGTTATTTTCGTCGGCTGTAAGATATCAGACATTCGCCTCTACTGTGCTCATACCGAAATTTTGTAAAAAAATTCAAAAACTGTTCAATATTAATTTTGATTAGAACTCCTTAGTGGCAATGCGTATTCGTGCCACCCCTGGCTGTGTATTAGGTAAATTCTCAATATCATTAATCATCATAATTATTTAATATCTACTACTACTATTACTATTTTCTTCTTCATTGTTACATACGCTGGTGTATGCATGTATTATGTGAACTAGACTTTGTAAATTAGTTTATAGACTTAAATATCGTTAGATTATGATAAATAGTTTAAAGCATTTGTTGTTCTGAACTATTACGAATTCGTATCATTAATGGATAATAAGCGTGCAAATTTCAGTCCTTTGTATTGGGCGAGGTTGAGTCATTTTAATTTATAATCGCAATTATTTCGTTCACGAAGCGAGATGAAAAAAATGTGGAAGGCAAAACCTGTAAGGTTTCAAGGGGGACATCCGATGGTAACCTTGTCCTTTGACCTTTAGGTTGAGGTCAAGGTCATTTTAAGGTCAGTATTTTTTTTTTCAAATGGTAACCCATATTTTTAGTCCGGGAAATGGAAAGAGTACATCATTTTAAGTTCAACCAGTTATTTTAACGACAAATCTTAAAAATGGGAAAAACTCATAATGAAAGAAGAAAGATGTTAGAATGGAACAACATTGGTGCTCCAGGGTTTTTTCGACATGTTGATTCCATTTTTGAGGCTTGCAGAATAGTATATCTGTGTGTTTGTAATTTTTTTTTATAAAAATGATTCAGCCTTTTTTTTCTGTCACCATTATTTCTTGGCGTTGCAAACGTATTTGTCTAGCTACACCAAAATGATGAACATGGAAGTAATATTTGGTTATCTACACACCGGTACTTCCCTTATAAATTCTTTTCGAATTTTTGTTTTTTGTTTTATTTCCCCTTTTTATACCCTAGATGTAGGGTATATTCGTTTTGAGCGAACGTTTGCAACGCCAAGAAATAATCGTCAAAGAAAAGAAAGATCTATATATTCATGATTGGGAAGTGAAAAGAAACCGTTTTATGCATGTCCGTCTGTCTATCTTTTTGTGTGTCAGTCTGTCTATCCAGACGATAACTCGAGAACGCTTGTAGCTAGGCTTGCAATTTGGTACAATAATATTTGATTAAAATTGCAAGGTCAAATTCGAAGATGAGCAAAATCGGGTGACTCCTTCTTAGTGTTGCCATATAAACCTGAGTCGTTTTTATACAAAAATGTTGATGTTGTTGACTGAATGTTTACATTTTGAAGTTTTTGCGTTAAATATTGTTATAAAAACGGATTATAATTAATTATTTGTCCGAAATTTTTTTTGCACGGCATGTCTAGATTTTTAGATAGAATGAGTATATTTGTTCTTTATCTAGGGTATCACGTGATTGGTATGGCCAATTGCTTCCTTACTAGTTAAAATTTGTCGTTAAAATGAACCTGAAATTGACCTTAAGGTCAAGTCATGGTTGAAAAATTTTGTGCTCTTTCTATTTCCTGGATTAAAAATATGGGTTACCATTTGAAAAAAATATTGACCTTAAAATGACCTTGACCGCGACCTAAAGGTCAAAGGACAAGGTCACCATCGGATGTCCCCCTTGAAACCGTACAACTTTTGCCTTCCACATTTTTCGCTATCTCGCTTCCCGAATGAAATATTTGCGATTATAGATTAAAATGACTCACCCTGTATATTAATACGCTGCAAAGTTCCAAGTATTCGCAACACAACCCATTTTTAAAAAATATTTTCTCTAAATACACTTATATTTCTTAGCAATTTTTAAAATCGTGTGCATTTGAAAGATCTATTATGCTGTTAGTTGGGGTTCATTGTCAAATCTATGTTTAAAAAAGTCGTTAAATTGTGAATTGTGTTTGGTATTCATTTTTAGATATATAAAGCAAATAAAAAAACATATTACTAAATAAAATAAGTAGGAAAAACCTAGATGTAGAACGGCAGATTTTTATTTTCATTTTTTAAAGCAACTTTGGTTTTTACACATAAAAATGTCATTTAGCAAATAGCGTAAAAAACGCAAGAAAAAAGTTTTTATTATAAATTATGAAATGAAAAATTTCTTCTATGTTATGGAAAAGGTATGTAAAAAGCAAAGTTTTTTTGTATCTGTAAAATTTCATGACCGTGTATAAAATGTTTTGTACAAATAATTGGTCGGCAGAGATTGGTTGGCACAAATATTTGGTTTGCGCGAACTCTGTCCTGCAAGTAATATGCCTAATTTGCTGCAAAATACATTAAAGAAATGAGTGGTTGTTTTGAAAGTGCTAACAGTTCCGACACAGCTAACATTAGCACTACACCACAGAATATAACAATCAAATCAAATGTAAACTACGTCGATGAATTTTAAAGTTTCAAATGTTTATTTAAAAGGTCTGTATATACTTTGTGAACGAAACTAACGCAATCATTAACTCTTGTACGTTTGTACAACTTTCTACTTCTCCATTATTTGTGTTGCAAATGCTTGGATCTTTCTGCGTTTGTTTTCAAAATGGTTCCTTCGACTTCATATTCTGTCTTCTGCATTAACCTTTTCAAGTTCCCATTTTTGATTAAAGAAACTTCATATTTTTAACATAATTATACTTAAGTAAATAAAGACTGCATACATAAAACAGTATCGCTAATTCCTCCTATTTCTATAAACGTAACAAAATAAAAAATAAATCACTAACATTTACAGATACTTTTGTGGAATATTTTTTATAAGATTTTAGGAATAACATTAGAAACGTTTTTAAACGTTATGAGCACCAAAGTTGACTTTTTTCCCCACAGATGTTGGCGACGCAGTTAGGGATTTTCATTAAAAGCAAACAATCCTACATGGAAATGTTTGCTTTTACGCGTGCATTTAACTCCTATCAAATGCTCGCGATGATAGAATCGTTGTAATGAGAACTGGTAAATGTGGAACCATTTGTTCCGCCATTCAAAATCTTACATCGTGAAGATCAGCGAGCGCGGCCGCTTGAGTTTTGCACGACTGCATTATATCCAGTGTTTGTACTCTGGGCAAGAATACAGTGCTGTTGGTTCCTGGCACTGATTTTTTTGTACAATTGTTTACTATAAAGGGCTGCAGGTGCCTAGTATGCTCCTCAAACTTTTTCTCCAATTTCATCATGCAATTTTGAAGTCCATCCTGTAAGTAAACGCAAAAACATGTCATAACGCTTATTATGTATTACACTCCACTAACTCAAAAATCAATTACACATAGCAATAAAAATTTAACATTTAAATATTTCCATTATCAAAAATCATTTCTAAATACTAAACTTGATTAGACCCATTAAGGAGAAAATTACCGATAACTTTCCCAAAGTAGCGGTCTTTCAATTCAAGCACACTTAATAAAACAATTTACTAATTTATTGATGATGAATAGTTAAAATTCTTCTAAAACAATCAGCATTTACTTAACTAAACTCGTTAACCAATACTATTCCTAATACCGTACATTATATTGTTTTGCTTTTACTAATATCATTGTAGTACAGTCTTAGGTCTTAGGTCTTAACGCGGAAAAAATTAGAAACAAAACGAAACCTTCAGGAATGTATTCTTATCATTTTCTGAAAATTTCCCAATTTTCCTACTTCAGAAAAATCCGCCATCTTGAAAAAATCCTCCAAAAGCAAGTTTTTATGAGAAAATTCATATCTTACTAACGGAACTATTAGAGCAGTAAGAATTGTTTTGTTGTTTTCTATTCTCTATTTCGAAAAATGTACGAAACCTGCAGTAAAAGCTCATTTATTTATAAAAAAAAAATTATTCTTTAAGTAGAATCCAACATTTGAGTCATGCTATGCTAAATCACCAATTTTTAGATATTTTTCGCATTGACCATTATAGATTTTGTTAATAATTGGTATAGACAGAGAGTTGATACAGACTAAGAAAAATATTAAATTTTATTGCAATCTCTTAACCTGTTTGAAAATTATACACATGTAAAATGCTGACAAAACGTCAAAAAACAGGCATACATACTATTATTAAATCGCTCTATGAATTGTCCTAATTGAGCTATAAAGTTGGGAGAGGTGTCATTTTGTAGCATTTTTTATCTTTCTTGCATTCAGTGCTATAGGTTCAGCATCATGTGCGAAATAATAAAAAGAAATTTGTGCAAAGACAAATCGAAATTTTGAATTATATGGCAGCATATTGGACAGTGAAGGCACGTGGTGTCGAACTGAAATTCCATACGGACATCGAAAGGGGGATCAGGAAACTTAGAATGACTATGGAGAATATTAGAAGGGTTAGGTTAGGATTACCGAAAGGTTTCATCGGACCCTGATTGGAGACGGCACGCTTCTAGAGGATGCGACCCGTTACATTCGTAATTTTACCGATGGATCGTTGACGAATGGCAGAGCGGAGGCAAGCAGCTTTTCGATGGTTATAGAGCAGGGATGGGCATGCAACCACAGTCTCAAAATGTGATTGTGTGAAAGCTTTTCAAAGCTCTATCACGTTTTTTGCACAGTGCAAGAAAGTTTACAACTCTTGCTGTCAAAGTAAAATTGAGCCACATGGCAAAATGACTTCAAATTTACAGTGTACCCGTCGGTTACCTCCCTTCACGACTTGGGCGTGCTGTGCGACCGTGAGTTGAACTTTCGGTCCCACATAGATAATATTATCGGTAGAGCTAATGCCACATTAGTCTTTGTTAAACGCTGGTTAAACCTGATTTTCAATCCCGCCTGATCTACCCCACCTCCCCTCTCCCCTGATGCTGTTAATTGTTTTTATTAGCTGTAGTATACTCAATACTAATGTGATATCTGTTTAGTCTTAGTCTTAAGTTACTTGCTTGTATTAAGCGAAATAAATAAATAAATAAATAAAGTACCTGAAAGCAAAGCGCAAAGAAACATAGTCATGCTCGCATGACGGCCGGCGGCCGAATGATGCGCTCTCGACGTGCGAGCTGCTCGTGTACATATTCAAAGCTCTAAAAGCTGGAGAGACCCGCGGGCATAGGCAAAGAATATCTACTCAATAAGAACCGAAACTCTTTTTTGAGTGTATAGGATAAAAAGATTAAAAAGAAAAATGTGAGAGAGAGGTCACTAAAATAATGTAAATAACGTACAAGAGGAAAAGAGTGCCAAGAAGTTCGTCGGCTCTGACGTAGTAATTCTCTGCCTCTGACGTCGATATTCTTTGCCTCTGACAATCAGCTGACGGTTTTTTCATACCGCACTTCTAAATGGGCAACCATGAGCTTTAAGTGCTTCTAAACTCGAAATGAAAGCTTGTAACAAGTCAAAAGCTCTGTGTAAACTGACTTGAAAAGTGCTTTCACTGCAGGGCGACTTGGAAGTTCGCACGATCGCAAATCAGATTGCTTGCGGCTTTTGATGTGCTGCGGCAAATATGAACCACGCTGTGCGACACACCCCCATTTGTTATTCCACTTTAACAAATGTTACTCTGCTGCTATCTAATTTTCCACAGCACCGATGCACACATCAGCAATCCAGCCGTGTACAGATAGTAGTGTCGGTTCTTATTGAGTAGATATTCTTTGGCATAGGCAAAGAATATCTACAATAAGAAGGGTTACAAATGTCTGTACACGTTTCGAGTTGCGATTGTGTACAGCAAGCGTCATAGAAATAGATGGCAAGTGAATTACATTTTATGAAACGGGAAAGGAAATGTAGGCGTCACGTTTCAACCAATGAATGCTCGTAAACAACACAGAACTTTAAGTTCTGCGCGCGAAACTTTAAAGTTCCGCTCGCGACGCTTTAAGTTCCGCTCGCGATGCTTTAAGTTCAGCCCGCGCAGATTAAAGTTCCGCTCGCCTTTAAAATTACATACATTACAAAAACAAAATGAAAGTTCATGAGCTGCGTTTGCATAGGATAAGGCGGTGGTTGTATATAATAAAGCGCTATCGAAGACAGCACCCCACATTTTAACAAGTAAGAGATAGTTCGAACTCTTTCTCTCTAAATCACATTTGACAGCATGATAGAATATACCTGCTTCCGCTTATGACGCGTTTTATTTTTTCTTTTCGGACCACAATGTACCCACACAAATATGCAGTAGAGTGACCCTTCTTATTGTAGATATTCTTTGGCATAGGCCTGCCCATCCCTGCTATAGAGTATAGATCATCAGGGATGGGCAGGCCCAAAGAATATCTACAATAGTTCTAGTATAGTGCATAGCAAATATGGAGCTGGTGCTGAGCAGCTGTAGCCTGAAGGTAAACTAAAAACTCAAATCAAACACAAACTGTAAAAAAATATCTATTTCCCTCAGATGCAAAGGCAACTATAAATAAAAAGGCAACTATCAAAATGTTCATTCAAAAGCCAAAACAGTTAAACATTTGCAGGGATCGCTAGTAAAATAATGCAGGGCTTATAATAAAACCAAAGTATTTTAATTATTTATAATTTTAAGCCAAGCGCGGAACGCTTAAGTTACAAAAAAAAGTATAATAGTATGTATGTATATTCAATATTGATTAATGTTTAATTTTTTAATAACAAACTGGGGTTAAAGCTTTAAAGCTCAAAAGCTTAACTTTAATGAGTTTAAATTTGCTGATTGTTTTCCTTGCGTGTAGGGCGTAGGCCCGCAGGCCGTTGTCGGCAGCGTTTTCAAATTCAAATTCATTTCAATCAATAATTCAACTACCATTTAGGTTTTTTTATTCTAAAAAGCAAAATGTCTCCGAAAGGTGTAAAAATTACCATGTTTTCTTTCTGTTTACAAAACTTATTTTGCCGGTTTTTTTTATCCGGTTATTGCAATTAAAAAAAAATGACCAGTGAAAACTGAACCAAAAACATCACCGAAAAAACACCGGTTTACCGAACCAAAACACTGGTTTTCGGTTTAAACCGGTAGGTTTTTTCACATCCCTAGTTCTCTTTCTGCTCTGTGTTCTGTCTTAGATAAAGCTTTATCCTATGCAATCGTAGAGAGAAAACTTTCATTTTCATGTAATTTTAAAAGCGAGCAGAAATTAAATCGTCGCGAGCAGAACTTAAAGTGGTGATTTTAATGCATAAGCGCGTTTTAAGATTAACCTGGAGTCAGACGATAACAAAACCCTATATTTATAAGCAAATATTTTTGTGAAATATTTTTTTGACATCGAGTCACACGATAAGCAAATGTCTACTTTTGTGTTGCGGCCAAAATAATTATAAAATTTTGTGTCACCAAGTCACACGATATTCGTTTTTCTATCTATTAGTTTGTGACAAGACGGTGAATTTGACTGCAAAATGAAAAGACAAACTGACGTTTCGTGCTGTGCACGCGAACTGCAAAGTCGGCTATAGCAACCTATGAAATGTGTACATAAAGTTCTGTTGCGTGTGACTCGGGCAATTTCAACCCTTCAGATTCCTTTGATTTGCCCAAAATATTCCGAAATTTTTGGCACATTTATAAGCGATATGCCACATTCCATATCGTTGAGTCACACTATAAAAAATTTTAAATATCTTGTCTTGTCTTCTTGTATATCGATGGTTTCAAGCACACATTTTGTATGTGTATATACTATATATGTACAAGTATATGTATATAAACTTTCATCCCTGTTTTTACCCCTTTGGGGATATCGATCTCGACCAAACTTCACACGATCTATTCCGAGACTATGCTACATTATCCCTGAAAATTTCATTAAATTGGGTTAAGTGGTGTAGGAATCTATACGGAATATACAAAAATACATCCACTTTTATATATTAAGATTCCACCGATGTTAATAATTTCATATTAAACATTTTGTTCATTTAAAAATACTAAAATAATTAGAAAAGCAAACTGTACCTGAGCTACACCAGTCAAATCCGTCAGCCGATTTAGTAAGTATCGCAGTTCAATACCAGTTCGTAAATGCCAATGAAGACCGCATAATGCGGCTGCAATACTAGAGGCTGCTATGGTACTTGGAGAATATACAGAAAAATAATGCTCTGAAATTGACAATAAAATTGATTTTCACTTAAAATATTAATGCAAAATTAAAATTTATTCTTACAATTAATATTGATCACAACGATTTTAATCACACTATAAAATTACTTGAACCAAATTTTCTCTTTCATTCCGTTAGTAGAAAACACGGAGTAACGAATAACACAAGGAAACATCACTATGATAAGCAAATGGCCATGACGTCACAGTGGCAGTTCGCTACTTGATGTGAAAACGTGTCTCATTGAAAACGCAGTTTTTAAAAGCATAATAACTCAGGCAATATTGTATGAAAATTTAAATTTTTTTTACTTAGATTCACAACCAACTACAATTCATATAATCGAAATAATACAGGGTGGTCCAATTAAAATATTAGCATCGGGCAACCCAATAACTTTGATACCGCTTGTCAGATCGGCTTATGACAGCCTGCGTTCGAAGCATCAATCTTGGCGAATTTTTAAGATGGAACAGTATACACGCCACAGAAATGCAGTGTTATTGTGTTATTCTTTGTTGAAGACGACAATGGGATGCTAACCAT
The DNA here is from genome assembly GCA_963082835.1 of Leptogaster cylindrica. NCBI lineage: Eukaryota > Metazoa > Arthropoda > Insecta > Diptera > Asilidae > Leptogaster > Leptogaster cylindrica. The sequence goes on from OY720108.1 coordinate 253,618, forward strand.
TGTTAACGGCGAACGGGATGTTTTGTTGCCATATTGCGCCGTAAATTCGGGAATCGCCTAATTTCCGAAAGCGATAATTTTGACTGACCATCGAAAGTGCCCGATTTGACTCCACGCCCACTGGACTTTTTTTTTTGTAGGCATGTCTAGATTTTTAGATAGAATATTTTTCTACATCTAGGGTTATCTAGGGTATCACGTAATTGGTGTGACTAATTGCTTCCTTACTAGATTTAAATTTTTTTTCCATTATTTAATATAAAGCAAGTTTTCTAAAAAAAAACTTTTTTTATACCCTATATGTAGGGTAGGTACGGTATATTAGTTTTGAGCGAACGAACGTTTGCAACGCCAAGAAATAATGGTGATAGAAAAAATATCGTATTTGGGGAAGGGAAAAGAAACCGTTTTATGCATGTCCGCCGTTATATGTCTGTTAAACAGTCTGTTGTCGAGAACGCTTGTAGCAAGACCTAGAGGATTAAAATTTGGTAAATAATATATACTTCGTTAAAAGATAAAATTCAAGTTCAGAGATAACTAACATAGGGGGACTCCTTTTCCTCTTTACCCATATTGTAGTCATGTAAGCCTGAATCGTTTTTATACGAAAATTTTGATTTTGTTTAGTGAATATTTACATTTTCAATTTCCGTTATTTAATATTGTTTAATAAATGAAAACTGTTCTTGTAAATAATATCATTTACATATTATTATATTAAAGAAAAACTTTTTCCCTTGGTGTTGTGCTACAGGGCGCGTGCTCGGGTTGCGGATAGAAGAATGACCTGCATTCTTGCTGGTTAACTGCGAATACAAAATAAGCAGTCGCGGACAATAAGACTCACTTACATAAGAAAATGCAGGTGAAAACCTTTGTCAAGTTCTTGAAATTTAGTATAATATTTTTTAAAGCCATTCCATGAAATTTTTTGAGATGTCTATATTGGTCAACTGTGAACGATTTTTTGACTTCACGAATTTCATTGTTGAGTATAAAGATTCACAAGAATATGTTGTACCAAAATTGGAAATAGACGGCAAGCTGCTTTGTCTAATTGTGGATACTGTAATTCTGACACGATTTGTCCAAAATCAATTAGAGAAAGAAATTTGTGCCGCATTTTCAATGCTTGATCTTCTTTCATTTCTAATATCTAATTCTCCAGGTGCTTTTTCAGTTAGTCTTATTTCAGAATTTAAAAATCTTTCTTCTTTAAAAATATCGCAAATAAATAAGTTTAAGAAATATGAAAATGTACATCTGAAATAAGTAGGTACAATATAAAATTTGTTTAATAAAATATATTAGTTATTTAGGCCAAATTTAAAAACATTCGGTGAAAACAGATTTCCAATAAAAAAAAAGAGAGTCGCACATAAATTAACAAACAGCCGCAATCATCTCTCGGTGCCACATTTGGCTTGGGAAAAATATCTGGTTGCTTAGAAAATTTAAAATTTACGCACATATCAATACATTTCAACACATTTCAGAGGCCTGCTCAAATACATATACATTGTCACAGGTTCATCGTACACTCCGTTCGCACTGAGCCAATGCCAAAATTACATGATTTTGGATGTTTCGGTAATTTGGTGGAATCAGGTCAATTTTGGAAATATTTATTTGTGGACAATTTGTGACTATTGTGAGATTAATGTGATATTTTATTTTATCAGTTATAACCACTTCTCTATTTATTTGGTTTCACAGGAAACAACAGTGCGAACAAGTGTCAAACGCAATTACCTCAGCGACAAATTACCAAAGTTGTCAGTGCGAACTGCGAACGGTTGACGTTAATTTCCAAAGTGCTTTCACAATCACCTAATTTTGAGCACAACGCAAATGGGATATTAATGTATGGTTGCGATTGGCGAAAAAGCTTTTCATTCGAAATTGAGATTCGAATTTCTAATTTGTCTTCACTTAAATAATTAATCAGAGTCTTCACTTAAAGTGATAAAATGGTACAAGTATTGCCATCTATCTTGCTAATGTCAAGTTCCAATTAACACATCTACTTCTTTATATAATCAATGCCCAATGGTAAAATCAACAGTTGCCTTTTGCCTATCAATAGGATATTTGCTGTCCGCCCACATCTGCATGTCGCTAAGCAGACCAGCGTGTGACAATTATACGGAGCTATAATTGGCACTATTTATGGATATGCATTAGCAATTTATCGATGCCCTTCTCGCGGTATTTGTACATTAGGGGTTTCCGGCCAGGATTGTTACCTACTTACACTCTGGATGTAAAAAATTAAAACTTTCACGAAATCTGAAATGGTCGGGTTGAAAATAAATTTTGTTGTTTTTGTTTTTGCATGGAATAGTATGGTTTTTTAATCATCCCCGAAAAAAGCGGTTTACACGTGGGGACTTTTCATAATGTTGTACAGGACATAAAAAGCTATTGGATGTGCAATAATTCAGCTTTCCACCTCGCATGTCCGCGTTTTGTTGAAGAAATGACTTAGGTGACTAAGCTATGAAGCTGCTAGAAATTTAGTATAATAAAATTTCGTTAAAATTGTAAGGTCGAAGATGAGTAAAATCTGGCAGCTCCTTCTTAGTGTCGCCATATAAGCCTGAACCGTTTTTATAGAAAAATGTTGATTTTGTTTACTGAAGAATATTTACATATTAACTTTCGTGAAACTATGAAGTTTATCTGCACAAATTAGAGTACTCCCTATGAAGTTCGGTAACACTACCGAATTAGGGGCTGTGAGGGCACGAATAGGGGTGAGGGTGAAAATTCGAACTATTCAAAGCCAAGTCTAGTGGAGTATCGTTCAAAAGCAGGGTACCTGACCGATATCCCAAAATATGAAAAGGTTCAAACTAAACGTTATATTCCGACCGAAACGTAAAACGTTTGCGATGAAACGTTTCGTAAAAATTTTGTTACAACCTTGAACGTTTCATTTCGGTTGTTTTCTGTTTCGGTCTGCCAGGACCGAAAAATAAAGGTCTTTGAATATATCGGTCCACTTAAGGATGTGGATCTGCGCTACTTGCTAAGTAGTTGTCGGCTGTTAAGCCAGGCGCGGATCTTGCTCGTTGTTTAGTACAGGAAAGATAGTGTAATTTTAACCTAAACCCGGAAATTTATAATAACAAAACTTTTTCTTCACCAATGTGTTCAGACACCCCTGGAGATGCCCTGAAAAAAGTCCCACTCGTTCCCGGGTGGGGTAAGCGATATATCCTGGAATTCCTGGAATTTTCTAGGAATTTACTAAAACGGCAAAAAATGGAGCTTGGAGCGACTTTTTTTTTTTATCCGGCCCCAAATGAGTTCTTGATCAGGAATATGATGGCTATTTTCGTCATCTGTAACATTTCAGGACTTCCTGGAACAAACTGGAATTACCCTCGAACTTCAAAATTGGCCCTAGGAGTAGGGAATTCGTTTTGTTCGTATCCAATTAAGGGTAGATCATGCATGAGACGATTTATTGCATCAGTAAAAAATCGAACAATGATATTGAAAAAAAACCTCATTTTTCTCGTTAGTTTATCTGCACAAATTAGAGTACTCCCTATGAAGTTCGGTAACACTACCGAATTAGGGGCTGTGAGGGCACGAATAGGGGTGAGGGTGAAAATTCGAACTATTCAAAGCCAAGTCTAGTGGAGTATCGTTCAAAAGCAGGGTACCTGACCGATATCCCAAAATATGAAAAGGTTCAAACTAAACGTTATATTCCGACCGAAACGTAAAACGTTTGCGATGAAACGTTTCGTAAAAATTTTGTTACAACCTTGAACGTTTCATTTCGGTTGTTTTCTGTTTCGGTCTGCCAGGACCGAAAAATAAAGGTCTTTGAATATATCGGTCCACTTAAGGATGTGGATCTGCGCTACTTGCTAAGTAGTTGTCGGCTGTTAAGCCAGGCGCGGATCTTGCTCGTTGTTTAGTACAGGAAAGATAGTGTAATTTTAACCTAAACCCGGAAATTTATAATAACAAAACTTTTTCTTCACCAATGTGTTCAGACACCCCTGGAGATGCCCTGAAAAAAGTCCCACTCGTTCCCGGGTGGGGTAAGCGATATATCCTGGAATTCCTGGAATTTTCTAGGAATTTACTAAAACGGCAAAAAATGGAGCTTGGAGCGACTTTTTTTTTTTATCCGGCCCCAAATGAGTTCTTGATCAGGAATATGATGGCTATTTTCGTCATCTGTAACATTTCAGGACTTCCTGGAACAAACTGGAATTACCCTCGAACTTCAAAATTGGCCCTAGGAGTAGGGAATTCGTTTTGTTCGTATCCAATTAAGGGTAGATCATGCATGAGACGATTTATTGCATCAGTAAAAAATCGAACAATGATATTGAAAAAAAACCTCATTTTTCTCGTTAGGCTACTCCATATTTCAAATAAATTCAACTACTACATTTTTCAAATAATTCTACTTTACATAGTACACACTCTACTAAAATTTCCCTAGTTTGAATATCCTTCCGCCTCCCAGTCTACAACTGCATTAATTTTAACAGTACATAATACTATATCTAACTATGTATTTAAATGTATTTTTTCTTCATATAAGCGATCGTCTTTCGTAAAGTTGAAACGTACATTTTTAGAAAAAGTTTTCTAAGAGTTCTCCATTTCTAAAGGAAATAATCTTTGAACAAGTCTCAGTAGAAATCCAGAAGAAGTCTTCAATTTTACTAGACGAGTAACACCTTCACATCCGGGAATTAACTAAGTTACTCGGGCTAAGGGCCATTCGGTTCTTTTCATTCCTTCATGTTCTATAAACAACAGGTTACCCACACAAATGCCTTTTGATATATTTTTATTTGTGTAAAGTTTTAATCTCCCTAAATATTCTTCTTGAAATCTCTTTTTGAGTATTCCTTGAAGTTGAAGTCTATATGCAGCTCTTCTATTAATGTCGGTTTTATTCTGAATAATATCTAAATCAGTCACGCCAATTTCTGTTATTTCCTTCAAGAACAAATCCGGAGTTAAAGGTGTTAAATCTGTGGGATCCTCAGAAATATACGTAAGCGGTCGTGCGTTAATGACCGCTTCACAATCACTTAATACCGCTTGCATTTTATCAAAATCCAAAGATGTTTTTCCCAGAATTCTCTTTAATAATTGTTTGACCAAACCAATCAATCGTTCCCACCAACCTCCCCACCGGCTGAAGGAGGATTAAATTTCCATTTAATTTTCTTTATAGTACTATACTTCTGCACCTCAATCCAATCTACACTTGCTAAAGCATTCTCCGCATCAACAAAATTGGTTCCATTGTCAGCTTATATTGCACTTGGACGACCTCTTCTACTTATTAATTTTCGTGGTCAAAGAAGATATCAATTCATGATGAATAGCTCTGTACACAGCACATGTATAAAGACAAATCCACGCTTTTTCGCTGCTTTGTTTCGTCTTAATATAGGTACAATGGACCTGCTAGATCTATTCCTACAATCTGAAATATATCTGAAATATATCGTACTCTGTCTACAGGTAATGGTGAAGATAGTACTTGTATTCTTTTCGAGTTATATCTTTTACATACAACGCATCTACTTACAACTGAGCGGATTGTCCTTCTTCCTCCCAATATCCAAAACCTCTTTCTTAATATCGTCATCAATATTTGGGTACCAGCATGAGCTGCGTCAACATGATAATCTAATATCAATCGTTGTATCACTGGATGATGATGATCAGGTAAAACAATAGGATACTAGAAGTCTTCGCTATAATCTCCAAAAGATATCTTCGTTTTTAATCGTATAAGTCCGTCTGTTCCATGGTTGTAGATTAGTTAATCTTTGATCATTGACGCCGTTGATATATTTTTGTTGAATTAGAATTAATAATCTTAATTCAGCGTCTTTGTATTCTTCTACAGAAATGCTACCCTTAATTCTAAACTCTATTGTCTTGCAACAATTCGCTCTGAATCTCAATAACTATCCAATTAAATTCACTATCTGCTTATATTTTGAAAAATATCGATAATGCCAAACACCATCATTCTCATCATTGCATATGTGTATTATTGTAGTAGAAGATACTAAAGTTTTCCTTTTTTCTTTATTAATCTCCTCTTCGTCATACGATTTTTCGTAACCTGACCAATCATAATGATAACTCTTAACCATTTCGGACCATTCCTCCATTGACTTTTCAGTAACTTTTTTGCGTTACAGTCACGCGAAGGTAAATCGGCTGGATTATATATACCAGGAACATATCGCCATTGACTGCTTGAAGTAAGTTGTTTTATTTCCTTTACTCTATTCCTTACAAGTTACAAACACATCCCACTGTTCGTCTCGTTCTATCAACAATCGTCTCATGCATGATCTACCCTTAATTGGATACGAACAAAACGAATTCCCTACTCCTAGGGCCAATTTTGAAGTTCGAAGGTAATTCCAGTTTGTTCCAGGAAGTCCTGAAATGTCACAGATGACGAAAATAGCCATCATATTCCTGATCAAGAACTCATTTGGGGCCGGATAAAAAAACAATGTCGCTCCAAGCTCCATTTTTTGCCGTTTTAGTAAATTCCTGGAAAATTCCAGGAATTCCAGGATATATCGCTTACCCCACCCGGGAACGAGTGGGACTTTTTTTCAGGGCATCTCCAGGGGTGTCTGAACACATTGGTGAAGAAAAAGGTTTGTTATTATAAATTTCCAGGTTAAAACCTATCTTTTCCTGTTGAGCAGTTCTGTAAGCTGTCATAAAAAAGAGAAACAGATGGATTTTCCAACACGTGTTTCACCCGGCCCATACACGACAGATTTTTTCCTCAAAACTGTTTGCAATCCTGGTTGGCTGGTCGGCTACACACGGTCAAATGTTTTCTGATATTTAATGATCCTCAGTATTTTTCAGCCGTGAACCCCTCATAAAACTGGTCCAGCCCCTAAAATATCAATTATTTACATATTTTCACAAAATTTTCGTTAAACCCGCAAACCCCGCCATACACGGTCAAAACTGTACTTTTGCAGACTAAGTTTGAGGCAAAAATCTCTCGCGTATGGGCCGGGTCACAGGTAGCTACACACTTTTATTATCAGACCCTTATCTGAAAAAGTCCAACCGAAACGTTTCACCTGGACCGAAATCTTTTCGGTCGAGTGATTTCTGTTCAATGCAACCGAAATAATTTTGGTACAAAAATATCGTTTTATTTTATGGAAAATGAACCGGTATAGTTCTGACCGAAAAAATAACGTTATGTATAACGTTATGATGACTCCCTGTTCAAAAGCTCTTGATAAATAGTTTATAAATCCACAACTAGTTTTTCGATTTTGAAATAAATTACCCCAATAAACGCAATTAAAAACACTTCGAAATGTACCTCAGCCTGTACACCTGCCGAAAGGATTTTTTTAACACGATCTTGAAATTTTACAGTTACAAGAAACCTTCCTTATTTACATGCGATGATAGAGAAATTTCTCTTTTTATCATTGGTAAACTGTTTTTGCACGATTTTTTACAAGATTTCTTAACAAATATTTCTTGTGTGTTATAACTGAGCCGTTTTACATCTAGGAAATATGCTCTAAATTTTTGTTTGATGAGCCTTTCGCAAGGAAAGATGCGTCCTCCGTTGTGATGTCTTCATTGGATGTCCTCACTGATGAAAACGATTCGGTTCTGAAGTCCGTTGTGTAGTCACGTTCTTGTTGATCTTATTCATTTCCTTTAATTGTTGTTCTCTATTGCCGGTGGCGATATCTCGTCATTGGAGGCCTACGCGCTCACTTTTCTGGAAAATGGAAAAGTGTTGAGCGTACTTATTTCGTCCTCATCATGAACCATCGCCATAATTGCTTCCTGTTCAAAATTTGGAATGAAAATAGGGAAATAGATATGAGTCATTCCATGTCAACTCGACACACTTTTAAGAAATTTTTGAAATGATCAGTTTAGATTTTGTTGAAATTTGGTATGGAGGTAGTATTAATAAAGAATAAGAAAATTATGAAATTTTATTGCAATATCTTAACCCATTTGGAAATTATACGAATGTAAAGTGCGCACAAAATACCCAAAAATGGTCATACAAACTATATTTAAACCGTTCGTGAAGGTCTCGTAATTGAGCTAGAGAGCTAGAAGAGATCTCATTTTGAAGAATTTTTCATGCTCTTTACAATGATATATAACATGACATGGGTAATAGTTTTTTTTTTTCAACATACATATCAAAATTTTAATTTGGTTTTTTTTCAAAAAGTACATAATTTAAAATTCTAAATTTTTTTTCATAAATACCTAGTACTGTTGTAATTCACATAGGTAAATATAAATATGGGATGACGTTGGGTTTATGGTCAAAAAATTAAAAACATGACGCTTGTTTTTGAAAAGTAGTTATCCTGTATGCATGTAGTCGTATGTACTATGCAAGAGCACAATTATTGGTATCTAATAAGTATAATTTTTAAGCAACTATATTAAATAAAATAAAAATGAACATTAACCTTAGGAAATATTAAGTATAGGTATAATATTAAGTCGAAAGTAGTGCTTCCCGAAAAATTTTCTTGATTACAGACTAAATTTAGAAAATGCCATTTGGGTTTGTCTTAGATCACTTTTTACAAGAGCGTATGTTCTTCCAGCCGCAGTTACTGGATTTACTTTTGTGAGAACGTTCACAACTGACATCCACAGGACATCCGCATATCTAGGGTAAGAGAATGATGTAGCTGGTCCACATGGATGAAGAAAAGTTATTTGCACTTCATCAAGTTCTTCATTTTTTCCCAGAACGTACCCAAGCCACCAGTTATTGTCATATACAATGGTGACATAGCCTGATATGTCGTCTAGCTTTAATTTATCCAGTGGTATAGCCACCTCTTTCTCCCAACCCCGAACATCATTTGAAAAGTATTTCACTAATAATTTTGATGTGGCGTTCCTTTAATTGTCAACGCTTCTTCAAAACGGCTCTTCAGGAATAGTTCTGAAGTAGCGTAATCCTCTTGAGTGGAATAGGCAAAATCAACTTTTGTTATATTACCTACTGCCCACTCAAAGAGATCTCGTGGAGTTTGAATCTGGTTGTTGTATGGTCGTTGCAAACTTGCCCGAGCTGCCAGTCTCTTAATGGAACCTCCTACTGCATCGCAAGGCCCTTTTCCATGTGCTGTGGCTGAAAAGTGCCACTCGACTTTTATGTTAAAATCTTTCTCATGAAGGCAAAGGTTAAGAAAGTTTTTCTTATTTTTGTACTGCGCGGCAGAACCATCTGAAAAATAATAAATTTTTTTTGGAAGCTTCTGAAATTTATTTGTGAGGTATGAAATGAGCTTCTTTTGAAATGTGTATACAGCCACTGTATTGTGCTCTAAGCAATCAGAAACAATGACAAAGCTCACATGGTCAATTTTATCTTCCTGTTTGTAATACACAATAAAAGGATGTATTGTAATCTGTTGGCTTGTCCAGTGGTAACTCTGAACTTCATCCTGCAGAACTACACGATAATTTTCTGAAAAATCTTACTACAGAATAAATCTATAAAGTCTTCGGAAGTTTTCTCTACGATCTCCAGATTACAGCGGTCAACTGACAGCCATTGACGGAATTGAACTCGTTCAATTAAATTGTCATCAAAAGAGTTTTGTAAAATTTTCCGTATTTCACTTTCTCCTGGGCAATATGCGCAATTCCCCATGTTGCAATCAATTGATGATGGGTTGCAAAGCATTTTTGCAATGCATTGCTTGTAATTTTGTAAGTAGCCATTTGTTAACGCATTTAGTTTAGCATTTTCTATCATCAATTTTATGTTTTGGTGAGTTGTACACACGCAAACGGGTTTGAACCTTCCATAAACCCTTTTTCTTTTAAAATTTTTTTTGATTGCCGGATAAGGTTATTAGCAGCATTAAATTCGCGCATTATCTTTCTTATACTCCACTTTTCAGGTAAACTTGTCAAAATCATTAGCTTTTTTGCCCTACTCGTAGAACTCTTTCATATATATATGAAATCAGAATCATGTTAGAAATACAAAAATGTTAAATTATCCGCGATATCTCTAATTCTCTATCGCAGTCCGATATTCAGGGCAATGCTAGCATTCTCATTGATAGAAGTTTTTCTTCGTGCAACTCCAGAACTATCGAATATCTAGGACCCATACCCAACCTGTTTTCATAGGTACTTAAGTTTGAAAATGACAAAGTTAATTTTTTTGAAGTAAGGAATTAGTCATTGATGTCGATATAACTTAAAAATATTATTTAGAAATAAAAAATTTGTTTAAAAAAAAATTCTGACATTTGAGAGTTCTTAAGATTAAAGGACTTGCAAGAATGTTCATTTTGAAAATATAGTAAGCCCATGAGAATAAGTCATGTTTCAAAACATCTGGCAAAAGAAAAAAACCAAAAAATTTTCAATGTTTTCACACTATACAATGCAATCTCTAAATTACAATTCAACAAAGCAGAAAAGATGTTTGTTTTACTCAGTTACAAACAATTTCTACAATATGAAAGCTAATATTAACCATTGCGATTTTCTAGTTTTTAAACAAAAAAATTTCTGGAAAGGGTTCTTATAAAAATGCAAACCCGTTAAAAACTGGAGATAATAAAACGTTTTTTGTTATTTGTATTATGCTTTTAAAAATAGGACGAATAAAAATAAACATTGTAAGGAACGTACACGTGCGTGAGTTGTGCTAGTGTTTTTTTTTTAATGAAGAATAAATATTTTTTGTTTAATCTAATTGTATAACAATGTAATAAAACAATATTTTGTTAATTTTATAAAAAAAACTGGGCTAATTCAAATAAAATCTAGGTCGTTTGAACTAGTTTTTCCCAACTTTCCAAACGAATAACTTTTCGTAAATTTGGAAAGTGAGATAAATGCATATGCTTAAAATGTATATTTTCTTCAAAAAAATTGGTTAAAATTTATTTCATAACAAGTTTAGATTATTTACTACTTAGGTTACTACGAAAAGCAAACTACTAACTGGCTCCTAAATCTTATCAGTTTTTAAATTTATCGAAACTTAAAACCTTAAATTTCTTCATTTAAGTAAAAAAAATTAATAAATTATTTTTTTTTTTTTTTTATTATTTATTTGCTTTAAGTATAACATTGATAGTAGTACACTATAGGAAATGAATAGAATACAGAGTTTAGGTCTTGGGCATCCTTTGCAACTGGAACATTTATAATTGCATTTTTTTTTTTTTTTTTTTTTTTTTTAAATTATGAAGCTTGAGGAAACCAGGGGAATACAATGAAAACCTTCTGAATTTGGAATTACATATATATATCTTAACCTAATTAAAACCTAAACGTAGCTTAAATTAACTAGACAAAAGTTGTCGAATGAGGGGGTTTCTATTTTGACCTGAGTTTAGGAAAAAAAGTGCGGCTATTGATTGCACAAATTAATAAATTAAAAAAATTAAATAACAATGTTTTATTTTAAAAAGCACTAAAAACTAATAAATAAACATTCTACTTATACCGCAGTATTTTGGTTACATCTAGTTTAAAATAAAAACTTGGAGTGCTGATGATACAAAATGCAAACACACACACTTCTAATATAATTTTACCGATAACTTAAATTTAAAATTATCCATTGGAAATATTATGAACAGTTAGTGATTGCTTTTACTTATCATTGAAACGAAACATATACAAAATATTAAATTTTATCTAACTATACGCAGATGCACCCCTTCGGCTGATTATGAGACGCATAATAGTGAAGCATTTCACGAAGGCGGCGAAATTTTTTGGATAAACTTAGGGGGTTAATATAATATATTATTCATTGTGGAAATATTTTGTTTCCACGCTACTGGGTCTAAGGCGCTATGGAGTGACACATAAGGCGTTAATTCAATATGTGCTAGAGCGAGAAAGAAAAAGGCTTACACGTTTATAGCGCTTCCTTTTTTATACTCTAAGATGCACCCCAAGTTTTTATTTTAAACTAGATGTAACCAAAATACTGCGGTATAAGTAGAAAGTTTATTTATTAGTTTTTAGTGCTTTTTAAAATAAAACATTGTTATTTAATTTTTTTAATTTATTAATTTTTTATTTTCTTAGTTTTTAGTGCTTTTTAAAATAAAATTTTGTAATTTAATTTTTTAAGTAAAATTTTTTTTCTGATTTTCTTCGGCGGACCTTACCTTTTAACGTGTGAGCGAGAGCACGGTGTTATCAATAAATATATACTTATATGCGCAATGCGCACACATTGTCCAGGTGTTTACCACAAAACATATCCAACTGAATATATTCATATAGTATTTATTTATTATTATAATATATATAATATGTAATACAAATCTTACATAGATATATATAGGTATATAATAATATGCAATTAATGGTGCTTTCAGCTTTAGTAAATGATTATAAAATCATATTAGAAAAGCTCCCACTCCATACTTCTTGCGGTGTTACTGATTTGAGAAATAGAAAACATTTCTTTTAAAAATATGAAGAACAGAATTACCCTCCCCTCAGCTAAAAAAGAATGATAACAAAAATGTGAATCGGCCAAATAGGCGCAAATTTATCCTAATTCAGAACTCGCCAGCACACAAAAATCTCCCCCTCGTTGAGAGCAAGGAGAAAATATGCGTGCGTGCTTCGAAGCAGGAAACTTGTTTTCGGCAATGAACCACCGCAGCTCAGCGACATAAAAATGTGCGCAGGCAGTAAGCAGTCTTCTTCTTGGCAAATGTTAATTTTGCCTTGAAATTGACTAAAATGCGTATGCAATTACAGTAATACGTGATTAACAATTATGCTCTAATTGCAATGATTTTGCCAATAAACATATTATTTTTTTTTTAAAACATCTCTTCCTGAAATCTGTGCTACGGAAAAAAAATTCATGAAAATTTATGTGGTAGAAATTGGTTAAAAACTGCAATATTTGTTCCGAGTAGTGAAACAGAGAAACAGAGAAACCGAAAACGAAGTTAAATAAAACCTTGTTTAAAAAGACTTGTCCCACTTTCAAAATATTTTTTCAGATCCTGCTGCGACTTTTCTTACTTCACAGTTTACATATGCATATTGTTTCCAGAAGAAATATAGATGACTGGGCATCAAATTACAACAAATTTTGTCATACCACGAAATTTGGACCAAAGACTGTGATCTTATTTGCCGGAAATACTGGGAGAGGAGGGCAAGGGGAAGAGGATGCGCAACAGATGCTGGGTTGGAAGGAATAACAATTGAGGGTGGATCAGGAGCAGAGGAGTTCAGAAAAGAGAAAGGATGAAATTAGGGTACTTAACTGGGGTACATAGCTTAAAACTAGGGTATAAGCCTGTTTTAAGCTGCCAGTTGGACGAGGAGGAAGCAGTAGAGGAAGGGGGAGGAACACGACGGGAATCAGGGAGAGCTTTATTATTACGCCGAGTTCTCGATTTAGATTTAGAAGGCGCGGGCGGAGGGCAAGATGCAGGAGAATGAGAGAAAGATGGTGGCATAAACTTGGAATTAATATCAGCACCTGGATGCCTATAACTAATAATACCCCCTTCCAAACGCCAATTAGACTAATTTAGAGTGGAGGAGATGAATGAATAAGAATTAGATGAATGATGGAAAGACAGATTAGGAAGACAAGAAGGAAAGGAGGTGTACTTCGGCTTGGAAGACAAATTAATATTATCAGCTAAATTAGGAAACCATACAGAACTTACCGTACTACGAGAATTAGAACTAATGTTAGATGAAAGTTAAATCTAGTTATTGTTAGGTTCAGGCTTAGACGAACTTGAAGGAAATTGAACAGTTTTTGGAGGAAAAACCGAGAACCTGACGTTATCAATGGTGAATACACGACCAGAATAGTTTCGAAAAAACGAGATGAATTTTGAAGGAATATCGAGCGAGAAGCTGGAAGATTTCCTGAACGACGAAATTTTGAAGCAGTTCGAGGGAGTGAAAGAAAAAAGCTTATTGAAGAAATCCATGGAGACACAACGATGTAAGATCACGTCTAATTTGAAATAGAGTCAATCTTCTCAGTCAATGATGCCACATCATTTGAAAGAGACTGGATGCTTGACAAGTTGGACATAAACACTTGCATTCTGTCGGCTAATTGAGAGTGCTCCCGGGAAAACGAGTCGGCCACAGTCGCAAGGGCACGAAGCACATGGCACGGCTTCAATTCCGAGAACTCGGTGCAGGTTGAAGAGGCTGTGGTAGTGTGGTACCCAGAGGACGAGCAGAGCGACTAATGCAGGATATGTGGAATGATTCCCTGCAGACACCCCATCGCATTTAATAAGTTCAACTTCGACCAAGCCACGGGATACCTTACAAGATGAGATCACAGCAAGTTAATTAAGTCACAGAATGTGTTTTTATTTTATCATGTTCCGTACATTCATGTTCAAAAGTGATTCGACACTACGCGTATCCTACCGGCTGCGCCACTTTCAAGGTTGAACTTTAATAATAACACATAATTTGAAATTAGTCGAAATATATTTCAAATGTTTTGTTTTAATTTCTAGTCAATTTTATTGAAATTTCTCGTTTCAGTTGTATTCTTTTTTTCTTTTAAGGTTATTTTCACTTCCATTACCGATTCCTGTTCCTCTGTAAAGAATTGCATCTGCAGTCTGTATTTTTCATTTGCAATCCTTATATTTTATTCTACCAACTTCGCTTTAATTTCAGTCAACTCCTGTCACTTATCCATAGCTATTGACACTTTTTTTAAATTTTGCTGTCAGGGGTTTTCTGAATCCAAAACGGTTGGACGATTTACGGTCTATAATAAACAAATAAGAATTGGAATACGTACATTTTTTTATACCCAAATTTGTCATTACCCTTTTAGAATTTTTTCATTATTTTTCTCGTAATCAGCGCCCGAAAATTCTTAGGAGATCATCAACAAAGTGAATTTCTTCAGTTATCGGTATCGTGCCTAAATAGTCAATAACAGGTGAAATTCAGCGGTTCACTTAGAACCGCAATAACTTTTTTCCTCCATCGAATTGAAATGAGCCGCCATATTAACTATTGGTGGTAATTTGGAGCAGCCCTCATACAAAAATGCCCATTGTCCTTTGCCAAGAAAAATTTTATTTTGATTACCATTATTAAAAATATAACTTAAATTCTTTAATAAAAATATATTTTTAAGTTTTATATCTGTTTACTTTTTTACAGCTGTTCTTTGTAATTAGTTTAGTTTTCAAACAGCTCCTTCTTCTTTTTCTCTGTCATTCGAATATTTACCACAGGCTATCCTGCTGCTGAGTAGAATAGAAACTCTACCACGTCGCGACGTGGTAAACTCCGACGGTTTTTGAACGACAAATAGTTATGCCAAAAGATAGGAAATTATTTTATGCTCTTTCCATTTCCCGGGTCAAAAATATGGATTACCATTTGAAAAAAAACTGACCTTAAATTGACCTTGACCTCGACCTAAAGGCAAACGACAAGGTCACCATCGGGTGTCCCCCTTGAAACCTTACTGACTGTAATGCTAATGCAATTTCAATAGTACAATTATGCTGTAATTGCAATAATTTCAACAATAACCATCTTTAAAAAAAAAAAAACATGATCTCTTTCCGAAGTTTGTGCTATGTAAAAAAATTTCATGAAAATTGAAGCGGTAAAAAAGGGTTAAAAATTGCAATATTTCTTCCAAACAGAGAAATGGAGAAAGAGCGATACAAAGAAACCGAAAGCGAAGTTAAATAAGACCTTGTAAAAATAAAAACCTAGGGTGACGATGAATAATGATAAAAAATATGTATAAGCTTTTAATATTATGTATTTTACCGCTTACATAAATTTAAAACTTTCGATTGCAAATATTTTGAATAGTTAATGATTTTTTCTTATCATTAAAACGAAACACATACAAAATATTAATTTTCTCTATATGCACGCGATGATTTTATTGCAAACTGGATGTAACCAAAATGAAGGCTGTTCAAATTTGACGTATAATTTAAAATCTATATACAATATACATACATAAATTAAACTGTAATCTATATAAATTAAACTGTAATGGGAAATTAGTTTCTCCGATCATCACTGGAAAACGGCTAGATCGATTTCCAACTTCAGTTATAGGCTACTTTTTACCAGCCCACAATCCTGTTAAAGGGATATATACAGTCAGGAGACTGAAGAAAACTGGTTTTTCGATCATTTGTTTAATAAAACCGGAGCAGTTTTTTTTTCCAAAAAATATATACATTTGAAGAAGTAACATGTTAATAGTGTTTAACAATTTTTTTGGATCAAAATTTTAATATAGTAGAGTACAGTAGCCATTCTTCGCAGGTGCCTTTTTCAAAACGTGTTTTGCGGTAAACAATATAACGAAAAACCTAATCATCGGAAATAAAAAAAGTCAAATAAATTTCATTAGTATATCATAATAATAGGTCATGTTTAATCGTTCGGGTTTGAAAAATATTGATTTATAACATAGCGACTTCTTAGTTACTTTTTTTTTTTTTTTAGTAAATAATTGCCTCTTTTTAAACGCTTTTACTTAACTCAATTGTGTGATGATCAAATCCGTCAACGCAATTTAAACACATTTCTATAGGTTCTAGAGATGTGAGACTTTTCCACTCAATTATAGATTCCTGCTGACAATAGATGTTTTTGTGTTTTTTGTTATCAAAATGTTTGTAGTCATCGTACGATTTTTGGTTTTACATTTTCCATAAGGCAATGCCTATTCGTCAGAAATTACATTTTCTGTGCACATTTTCAAGTAAATCATTGGTAAAAAGCATAATTGCATATATATAGGAGTTTTCTTTTCAGTTTCATTTTCTCATTTCTGTGCACATCTTAGGGATGGGAAAAACCTACCGGTTTAAACCGAAAACCGGTGTTTTGGTTCGGTCAACCGGTGTTTTTTCGGTGATGTTTTTGGTTTGGTTTTCACCGGTGATTTTTTTTAAATGCAATAACCGGATAAAAAAAAACCGGCAAATTAAGTTTTGTAAACAGAAAGAAAACATGGTAATTTTTACACCTTTCGGTGACATTTTGCTTTTTAGAAAGAAAAAAACCTAAATTGTAATTGAGTTATTGATTGAAAAGGATTTGAATTGGAAAACGCGGCCGCCAACGCAAACGGCCTGCGGACCTAAATGCGAGGAAACCAATCCGTAAATTTAAACTCATCAAAGTAAAGCTTTTAAGCTTTAAAACTTTAACCCCAGTTTGTTATTAAAAAAAATAAACAATAATCAATATTGAATATACATACATACTTTTATACTTTTTTTGTAACTTAGGCGTTCCGCGCTTGGCTTTAAATTATCAATAATTAAACTAGTAAAGAAGCAATTGGTCACACCAATTACGTGATACCCTAGATGTAGAAAAATATACTCATTCTTATATCAAAATTTTTGTATA
Source organism: Leptogaster cylindrica (assembly GCA_963082835.1). Lineage (NCBI taxonomy): Eukaryota > Metazoa > Arthropoda > Insecta > Diptera > Asilidae > Leptogaster > Leptogaster cylindrica. Next base: position 271,081 of record OY720108.1, read on the forward strand.
AAAACGACTCATGCTTATATGGCAACACTAAGAAGGAGTTGCCCGATTTTGCTCATCTTCGAACTTGACCTTGCAATTTTAATCAAATATTATTGTACCAAATTACAAGTCTCTAGCTTCAAGCGTTCTCGAGTTATCGTCTGGACAGACAGACACACAGACAGACAGACAGACAAGCAGGCAGACAAACATACAGACAGACGGACATGCATAAAACGGTTTCTTTACACTTCCCAATCATGAATATATAGTTCTTTCTTTTCTGTGACGATTATTTCTGGGCGTTGCAAACGTTCGCTCAAAACTAATATACCCTACATCTAGGGTATAAAAACCTTGGTTTTATTGTAAGAGCTGTATTATTTTACTAGCGACATCCCTGGAAATCTTTAGCAGTTTTCGCTTTTGAATGAACATTTTGATAGTTGCATTTATAGTTGCTTTTGCATCTGAAGGAAATAGATATTTTTTTACAGTTTGTGTTTGATTTGAGTTTTTAGTTTACCTTCAGGCTACAGCTGCTCAGTACCAGCTCCATATTTGCTATGCACTATGCAGCAGTAGCGAGCTTTTGGTGTTTAAAAAATAAAAGTTTTTAAAAAACACCGAAAACCGGTTATTTGAAAAACCGGTGATTTAGAACGGTTTAAACCGCAGGTGAAAAACACCGAAATAACCGAAAACCGGTTATTTTAGCAACAACCGCCATCCATAGCACATCTCCATGCCGCTAAGCTGGAAAACTTTGAGCCGAAAATAGAAACTCAATTACTTTGCAATATAGAACTGCAAAATTTACCTCGACTAATTTAGACTGAATTCATCAAGAAAACCAATTATTCTAAAACTAAAAATGATAAAACAAAGAAAAAAAAATTTAAAACAACGCTTTTACTTCCAGTGCACCAAAAAGACAAAAATAAAGTTCTTTTGTCTACTGTTATTTACTAACATAAAAAAAATTATATAAGTAGAAGCGTGGCGCGCTGCAGGAATATATTTTCTTTTGACCAACACATTTATAGCACAACATATTTACACTGAATCATAATAATAACTTCGAAAAATAGTTAAATTGCACATTTAGGTTCACTGAAAGTAAAAGCGTTATTTTAAAAAAATTTGTTTTTTTTTTTTTTGGTTCATAAACACGAAAATAATTATGTACGTCAAATTTAAGTGTAAAGTACTGCAGTTTTGCAGATATCCTGCTCACCGTCTTTGAAAATGTCATTTCGAGAAAAAAGCGTTTGAAGGTTTAAAAGCCCCCTTCAAGCAGTCGTAGGCACGTCTACATAACGGCATATAACTCGAGCAATTTGACTCAAATGAACTTGAAATTTTTACAGAATATTCTTCACATAATGCATTATCAGAAAAAATATATTTCAAAAATCGATTTTTTTTATTTCGCTGACTGTATAGTGTATATACCGTCTTGAGCAGTTGTGAAATCGTTAATCGACCAAAGTTGATACCTCATAATTGCTTTATTTCTGAATGGATTGCAATGAAAGGTAAATCATCATAATCAATCAATAGATTGATGGTAAGAATTGGATGTAAATAGAGGAGTTTTTAAACAAGGTCCTAGATTTTCCATAAAGGACATTTTTCTGAGAGTAGTGTTTTGAATTTTATTATAGGCATTTTCCCCGGATTTTTTCAGATTTTCTTGCATTCGTACACAGAGAAAACTTATTTCTTTTATTTCTTTAACTTTTTTCAGTAAAAGACTGTATAATATTAGTAATATTTTGATTTAAAATCCAGAGAATTTACCCTAAAAAGCCTGAAAATAGACAAAATTTCATACTTTTTGACCACCAATTAAATTTCTTGACAGCATATACCAACGGTGGGCAAATGTAGCTCCAATTACCGCATGCTGCTCTTTGTTGATGTATATTGTATGTATATTGTATGCATGAAAAGGGTCTTCTATTTCGTACTAGAATTTTTGACAGCCCTGCATTTGACCACCACTTGATGTTTTTGTCATCCGAATTGTCATATGTTTAGTTGAGTGTTTGCCATTTTACAATATGAATCGCTTTAGTATCGCTCAGCGCATTAACATTCAGAAAAAATACTACAAAAACAACGAAAATTTGACTCAGACCCACCGCGCATTACGAAGTGATTTTGGTCGCCATGAACGCCCTGTTTTGCAAACAATTGCAAATTTAATGGATAAATTTGAACGCACTGGGTCTGTAATGGATATTTCCAGACCTACGCATCATCATAATGCGCGGTCAACTGAATATATCGCTTCTGTTGCTGCAGTGTAGAGGAAGACCCGAATTTGTCAATTTCACGGCGCTCGCAGCAACTGCACTTGTCCGAGACTTCGTTGTGGCGAATTTTACGTTTAGAGTTTAGACTTGCACTTACATCCGTATAAAGTTCAACTGGTACAAAAATTACAGCGTGGTGAACATGGAATGCGTCGGACATAAGCCGATTGGGTGCTGGAGCATCAGCAGGAAAATCCTGAATTTTCGCATCAAATTTACTACAGCGATGAAGCACATTTCCAGCTCGGTGGCTATGTAAACACCCAAAATTGCCATATATGGGGCTCACAAAATCCACAGGTGACTGTTGAAAAGCCATTGTATCCACCGAAAGTGACTATATGATGCGGATTTTTTTTTTTTTTTTTGCCAGAAATTGGAAATATGGACTTGGGGCAGATGTGGTTTCAACGAGTCAGCGCAACATGCCATACAACATGGCTGAATTGCGAGAAAAGTTTCCCTAACGAATAATTTCGCGTTTTTGTGATGTCAATTGGCCATCTAGATCGTGCGAATTGAACCCGTTAGATTTTTTTAGAAGACCGTGTTTATGTGGACAACATTCGTCAAGTTATTGCAGAGATACAGCCTGCATGTGCCGAAAAGTGGTCGAAAATTACATATATCAGATCGAGGTCTGCATGAAAGCCCTAGGTGGACATCCGAATGATGTTGTGTTCTATGATTAATGGCATACTACAAAGAATAAAATAACAAATAAATTTCATCAAAATTCAAATTCTAAGTGTTTTAAATCTTTAATTTACTTTTCCAGTTGAAATTATAAAATAAAAAATCTCTTGTCAGAACAAAATAGACATCATAAAGAATAAGCAAGATAAATTTTAATAAAATTGGTTGAGTAGTTTTGGAATAATAGTGAATAGCGCTCAACTAGTCCTTGAGTCTAAAAAGTTGATTTCGTTAATTAATAATCTTTACAAAATCATACTCCTATTTGATCAATTGTACAGTAATTAAATCAAAATGGCTCATAAGTAGAATAACTGAATGCAGCTAAAATGCAAAAATATATCCCTCATAGAGGGAGAAAATGTTGGAACTATTACTTATAATAATCTAAACTCTAAGCAGGGATGGGCAGGCCTATGACCGCGGGTACTCCAGCTTTTACAGCTTTGAATATGTACACGAGCAGCTCGCAAGTCGAGAGCGCATCATGCTGCCGCCGCGCCGGCCGTCATGCGAGCAGGACTATGTTTCTATGCGCTTTGCTTTCAGGTACACTGTAAATTTGAAGTCATTTTGCCTGTGGCTAAATTTTACCTTGAGAGCTAAGTTGAAAACTTTTTTGCACTGTGCAAAAAGCGTGAGAGAGCTTTGTAAAGCTTCCACACAATCACATTTGAGACTGTGGTTGCATGCCCATCCCTAACCTTACCCGGCCCATACACGACAAATTTTTTCCTCAAAACAGATTGCAAACCTGGTTTGCTGGTCGGCTACACACGGTCAAATGTTTTCTGAAATTTTATGACCCCCAGCATCTTATCAGCCGTGAAACCCTCATAAAACTGGTTCAGCCCCTAGAATATGAAAAAATTTAGATATTTTCACAAACTTTTCGTCAAATCCGCAAACCATACCATACACGGTCAAAATTGGACTTTTGCAGAGGATATTTGAGGAAAAAATTTGTCGTGTATGGGCCTGGTAAAGTATCTCCAAAATCAAACTAAAAGAAAACAAACCCATCTAAACAAATTTTGTTATCGGGCATTCACAAATCGTAGACGAGAACATATAGCTAATAACCTAAGATCAAAACTAGAGGAGAGTATATCCAACCAGCCCATGAACAGTGCAAACTTGCAAGCAATCTACAGGCAAGTAGCAAAGAAGTTTTAGGAACCATGATCAAGTCAAGGAAAACCTGAATATCAGACGAAATATGGAAAAAAAATCAAAGAAATCACTATCGTAAAATTCACTCAGTGAAATTTACCCAAAACTAGGAAGAAAAGGTACCTGTCCGTCGCCTATGTCACCCTTCCCTAACATTCATTTTTCTCCACAAGCGCCATGAAGCACAGCAGAGGCCACCAAGGCGAAGGCTATCATAAAATCAAGATTTTTTTCGTAGCTGTGGAACCAAAGAGCAGGGAAAAATGAGAGCCGTCGCTACACACAAACAAAAGGGATCTGCGATTGTGTGTCGATCAGAATTTTGACTTGATTTAAGTTGTTTTCAACTCGGAAAAATTTTTAAGTGTATCCTCCTCTTAAAAGAAAACAGTAAGATATTTTCCCATTACTTTTTATTTTGAAGCCTGAATGTTTCGATTATACATGGTATATTCATGAAATTTCTGAATTGTAAGGACTTTAGAAATAGTGTAATTTTTTAAGGATTAAAATAGTTTTATAGGAAATGCTGATAGGGCTTGTAGCTACAGACAATATGGCGCAAAGTGTTAAATGTGGCATTAATGTCTCCAATTAGATTTCACGATATAAAGTTTAAATAGTTCGAACACTGGCATTCAAAAATCACAATCGTTATAAATCAAGAGACGCGCCAGCGTCTCGAAGCCAAGTACGTGAAGAAATCGTCGAAACGCTCCGTGTATATTTACTGGAAAAAATGAAATTCTAACCTAAAATGCGATTTATATCTGAAATATCTCGGAAATGGCTCTAAAAATCGAAATTTTAAGAGCACTTTCTTTAATATTATCGCATATAAGCTTTCAAATGAGATACATCTGAAATCAATCCATTCATCCTAATCTGAGATATCGTGATAGCATTTGTACATTAATTCCAATTTATCACAAAATTCATCATTACCAAATTTTTGTCAGACCAGAGAGAAGTGCGCGAGCGCTGCTTCTACGCACACACTCAACGGGGATCAGTCGCAAATCAAGAAGCCACCGCGACGACCGCGCATGGCAAAAAAGCTCTGCTCCAAAATCGATACACGAACACGAAGCATAATATTATGTTGTACGTTTCCCCTCGTGCCAAATTCTGTTTTCCGGATTAGTTTCCATTGGGAGGGGAAAGTGGATCTGAAAACAGAGTTCACCTTGAATTGGTATTGCTCTCTCTCGTCTTGCTCGCGTAAATACGACCCATGATACAAAGAACATTAAGTCAAAGAATATGCTAAAAACGCGTATATATTTTTCTTGGAGAAATATTGATGCTATACTTATTAGATCTGTTATTATGTTGTTTTACGTTAACAAAAAGAAGTGAAATCTCAAAATAAAAAACTTTAAAATAGTAAAAAAACGGAAGCCAAGCACATGAAAAAGTTAAAAATTACAAAAAATAATTTTTGGAAACTCAGATAAAAGAATTTTATGAAAAAACTGAAACGACGAATTCTATAAAATGAATCAAAAATCTAAACTTTAAACCAAAAAAATAAGTAAAATCCAAATAGCAGACCAAGTACCCTTTGATCTACGAATCATAAGGTAACGACAGTTGCTTCAGTATCATACCCAGTGAAAATACAACAGCTTTCATAACGTCGATGTTACAAGTAATGTACTGGTTAGTTCAAGAGTCTAATCAAATCTGATTTTTTCCACTGAAATACTTGGCGCAGTTTTAGGACGGATGAGCCAGGACCAAACTACAAAATAACTTCTTGAATTAATTAACTTACATCTTTTCATAAAATTTTCTCCATTCGAGATCTGTAAAACCAATCGTCTGTTCCATATAATATTTAGATAGAGAATCCGATGAGCTCTATCATTCTAGCATTCATATATATTAAACATGGCGAGGACAGGCATAAAGATTCCGAATGAAAAATCAACCCTGATAACCTCAAGTGAAATTCTTAACTGCTCTCGCCATGTATTTCAGTAGAAAAAGTCAGATTTGATTAGACTCTTGGACTAACCAGTACATTACTTGTAACATCGACGTTATGAAAGCTGTTGTATTTTCACTGGGTATGATACTGAAGCAACTGTCGTTACCTTATGATTCGTAGATCAAAGGGTACTTGGTCTGCTATTTGGATTTTACTTATTTTTTTGGTTTAAAGTTTAGATTTTTGATTCATTTTATAGAATTCGTCGTTTTAGTTTTTTCATAAAATTCTTTTATCTGAGTTTTTCCAAAAATTATTTTTTGTAATTTTTAACTTTTTCATGTGCTTGGCTTCCGTTTTTTTACTTTTTTAAAGTTTTTTATTTTGAGATTCTTAATTACAAAATTATTTTGTGCAAATTATATTGTAAGTGCGTAGTTATGTACAATGTAGATTATGGGAATTATTCCATCATTCATTCTCAAAAATAATATGAGCTGTGACTAACAATTAGTTTTCCGTCAAGGTTTTGGAAAACAGAAAATGTTTGTTAACCCCTTATTGTTCACATAATATGGTTTTTGGACCGCAGGTTTTCTTTCGGTGATTTCAAGCAATTTCATATGGAGAATGTTATTTCAAAATAATAATAAGAAATAATTACAAAAAGCGCACTTAAAATGATTCTTACCTTTGGCAGCTAGTGCTATGAATGCCTGGGCATGTTGTCTTACTTTATCTACACTTAGTTCTGGACATTTGTTACTTCTAATAGGCAGGCGGATTAAGAGTAATTCTAAAAAATCTATTGGCGTTACTGACGATAGGTCCCACTTTAATCTGCTAAGAACGTAGAGCTCCCAGTGCTGTAAAAAAAAAAACAAAATTGGTTAGGTATATTATCTCTCAAAAGATTCACAAAATTTGCCAATGAATGAAGGATTAAAGTGCAGGGAGAAAAACAGTGAGACTGAAACTGGTGGAGAGGGCGATTGTGAGAAGCATTAAGTGGCAATTCTTCTTCACCTTCAATTTCCATTAGCAGGAGAAAAATAAAATAAAAAATAATTTTTTAGGCACAAGCTTTATATAAGTGTACTAAAAAGGAGAAAACAAGAAAAATATGTAAGTGTAGTAAGGTGATCGGATTGAAGTTGATCAAATACATTTGTATTCACGCTGAATCCGTTGTTACCTATCTACTATAAAGCTTGTCGGTGGGAAACTTGAAACCATTCACGTCAAAACGTCTTACCATAGACAGAACATAGTAGCGTACTCTGAAATCTCAAATGCCCGCGAGAATAGGCTTGCCCGTCACTGCTCTAGATGTATAGATTCTATTTTTGCATTTGCATAGCGACAAGCTTTATAGTAGATAGGTAACAACGGATTCAGCGTGAATACAAATGTATTTGATCAACTTCAATCCGATTACCTTACTACACTTACATATTTTTCTTGTTTTCTCCTTTTTAGTACACTTATATAAAGCTTGTGCCTAAAAAATTATTTTTTATTTTATTTTTATTTTTTCCTTTTTAGTCGTAAGTATTTTCATGATTCCTCATTCGGTTCATTTCCTTAAGGGCTTCAGTATTGTAGAGCTTTTGGCCGCTTATTCTTGTGCTTGTGATTTGAAGACCGTCCCATGACCTTACCCTACTAAACATAAGGACGACGTATGCCTGGCCAGCATTCAGCAGCAAATAATTTTGGACCCAGATAGATCGCCGCATAGTCCATTTTACTACCCTGCAATCTGCATCTTGTGAACTATAGAAGCCCAAGGGCCAAGACTGTAACTTCGCGATCGGGAGCATCCTTCGATCAGCAGTTCCAAAGCTAAACTTTGCTGGATATTGTACGTACTACGGGTGTAGCATATGACTAGTAAAGAAGCAATTGGTCAAAACAATTACGTGATACCCTAGGTGAAGAAAAATATACCATTCTATGTAAAAATCTTGATGTTCGTTTTTTTATGTAACTAAGGCTAGTTGTCTGCGACTGCTTGATTTAATAGTAATCAGCAAGAGCTTTAATTTGATATCACGCATGGGCCAAAGTGCACAACACCAAAACAGTTGGTTACTATCCCCACCCCAACAACCAACAAAAACGTAAAACAATTTACCGCAGCGGAAAGATTTCCATTCACTCATTCTAAATAAAAAAAAAAATACTATGTAAAACTATCCACTTTTACTACTGTAAAACTTCCGAATTTTCTTCCATTTCTATCACATTAATATCGTGTAGAAAGAAACCGTGTAAACAAAATTTGTCGCAAATAATTAATATCAATTGTAATACTTATTTATAACAATGTTTAATGAAAGAAATTCGAATTGTAATATTAAGTACACAAAATCAACATTTTTGAATAAAATCGATTCAGGCTTATATGGCAACACTAAGAAGGAGTTACCCGATTTTTCTCATCTTCGAACTTGATCTTACCACTTTGACGAAGTATCATCGTGCCAAATTTCAAGTCTCTTGCTACAAGTGTTCTCGAGTTTTTGTATAAAACTATTCAGGTTAGTGTAAAGTACCAACCAGCTGAACTAAAAGGAAGTGTGCACATAAAATGAAATTTCCGCCAAAACACCTATATGTATGCAATCACGATATTTTACCAATATAATTGATAAATGATTTATTGGAAAATTGGCTGCCGGAAACGCCTAAACATATGCAATAAATTGTTTAACCAAAATCCTACGATAACTACAAAAATTTGGATAATTAAACAAAAAAAGTACAGAAACAACTATTGTCACCTGAAATCTACCCACTTGACAAATTACAAATTAATCGGACAACTACAAGTGGGTCAAAATTCACTTGCGAGAATCCGCCCGGACAAACTCGTACTGAAACGTATATAAAGCTTATAAAAAAAGAAAACTTTTTATACCCTAGATGTAGGGTATATTAATATTGAGCGAACGTTTGCAACGCCAAGAAATAATGGTGATAGAAAAAAAAAGAATTATATATTCATGATTGGGAAGTGAAAAGAAACCGTTTTATGCATGTCCGTCTGGCTTCTTGTCTGTCTGTATGGCTGTGTGTCTGTCTGTATGTCTGTATGTCTGTGTGTCTGTATGTCTGTCTTTCCAGACGATAACTCGAGAACGCTTGTGGCTAGAGACTTGAAATTGTTGATTTTCTTGATTGTTGATTGTTGATGTTCAAGTTGATTTTCAAGGCAGTGAGAATTACAGTTTTTACAGTGGCCTATCAATTGAATCTAATATTAATTAGCAAAATTGTTTAGCTCTGAACAGCGAGTATATCTATATATAAAAACATTTTTTTTGGTCCGCAGTTATTTGTAATCGTGTTATATTTTTCTGTAGTCCTGGGAAGAAAGCATTTCTTACGATTGGGGAACAACCTAGTATTTTGCCTATGTCTTCTGATATTACATATTATTTCACGTATGCCTACTAATTGTGTGATGTTAGAAGTCTACATTTCTAAAATCGCTGCCCAAAACGTAAAATATTTCTAAAATATAAAATCTCTCGTCAGTACAAAATAGACATCCTAAAGAATAAGTAAGATGAACTTTAACTAAATTGGTTAGGTAGTTTTGGAATAATAGAGAACCGCGCTCAAGTCGTCCTTGAGCCTAAAAAGGCGACCTTCGCTTACTCTTGAGATCTTCTGAGATTTTAATTTGAGCAGTAAAATCTCCTGAACAGAATGGATGTAATATTGTTGAATTTGGACCATTAGAAAATATAATAATCGAGAAAAATGCTTTTTTGGTACAGGGAATCCTCTTAATATTTGAAAATGCTTTATCTAAGAAACTAGAGGTGCTAGGGCAAAACGGAAAGCATTTTATATATTATTATATATTTATTATATATTATTATATATTTATTTACAAATTAATTACAAATTACTTCATTAATTAATAAAGTCATTTAAATGCTTTGACCGCTTTGGACATATTGGTATGTTGGTGTCGTCGTCGTGATTGTCGTAGCGGTCGGCCATGGCGTCCTCTTCCTACGGCAACGTTATGTGGAGGACGTTGGTCCGATCCTCCTCATTCGTCGTGCGTGTCCGTGTCATTAATGTTCTCTTTTGGTGCGTTTGCACAAGCGGTGCCAACGCAGTGCTTACATATAGTAGAGCACTGGAGCCCTGCCTTTTTGCAGCTGTAGCCTCCTGTGCTACATACTGTACCTATTGATAGGCCACTGATTTGATTTGAAATCTGCCTAAACTTTGGAAATTCAACATACCAGACAGAACAAAGTAATCGAGTTTTCCTCAATTTTAAGGAATTGTACTGAAAGAAGTGTAAGGGCAATTCGATGACTAATTTCGAGTCTAATATTACAAATATTAAATTCAATCTGACGGATATAATTATGGTGTCAAATATTTAATATTCAAATAATTTTAGTGAAAATGTATAGGTAAGCACATTAAAGTGTTAACAGTTACAATTTGTAAAAAACAGAATGACAGAATGTTCAAAATCCTTTCAGTGGTTCCGTAAAAAAGATTTCGTTTGTTATATATTGATGTTTCTTAATCAATACATCGATCATATCAATATATATATTATGTAAATGTAGGACGTAGGTACATTATATTATGATTTTCAATGCATCGTGTGAAACCGGGTAACCCAGCTAGTTTGTAAATAAAAATTATGAGCATAAAGCATTGATTTTTAATCTTTAACTACCAACTTTACATTCATAATTGAAGTTTGATATCAGGGGTGTACATTTGAAGAAAAGTCATTGAATGATGACCAGGTGCTAAATAGGGAATAAATTGCAAATGATAACATTAGGCTTTTGATCAGCGTACAAAAAATAAGTGTGAATAGTGAAATTTGAAGTAAATTTAGTGCTCTACAGCTTAGTTTAGGAGCTATTAGCGAAAAAGTGAAAAAAGTCCGAAAATTTCAAAAAATACATACATACGAATCCTTCCACACCATAGCGAATCAATCGAATTGGATTGCAAACTCCTTTTTCAATACAAAATACAAAATAGGGAGGATCAGTAACCTTCCTCATGCAAATGTTCTTGATATCCAGAATGAATACAACTGAAAGCGGGTACATATAAATTATTTCTAATTGGCGCATTCCTTCAAGGGGCAATCGCCTTTATTTTCCGTCTGCCAAGATGAAACTGGGTACAGGGGGCTTGAATAAAGCTGAATATGACTATATTTTTCTGCTGGTTGTGCGCTCTCGACGGCGCAAAAATCTTTTCACCCACCCGGTTCTTCCGATTAGAGCATGGGAATATCTTTGCTGCCATCGTTATTTTTTTATATCATTTTTCCCCCTTTCAAAATACCACCCGAACCACAAAGTTGCTCTGAGGCTGATCGCCGCGGACATATGAGCATTTTCTCCCAGCAAATCTGCTCGATCGTGTGTACCGCCGTGGCCCGATGTGTTAAGGCGATGAGGAGAAAACAGAAATCCGATTCCTGGAACTCGCCAGCCTCACAGGCCGTTCTGCATTACCCCATTAAGCAAAAAAAAGCGTAAAACTTTGTTGGAGACCCTTGCTTGAATCATTTAAGTACGTTCATCGCGTTTTGGATTATTTGTGGACTTTTTCGTTTTAGGTGCTTGACGATGTAATATTCTTTTAAGGAATTTCAAATTAATTTTTTGTATCTTTTTTGGCGTAAGATTCCTTGTCGCAGATTTAGTTACCTCTGTACATCAACGTCTGAAAATTTTACGATCCTGTATGGATTTATCTACCACAATTATTTTGGTATCCTAAACTGATTTCCTTAGCTTTCGAATCTCCATATGATTAACATTTTAAACTGAGTAGTGTTTACAATCTAATATGCACTATCTTCAGCATTCTTATTTAAAAAATTGAATAGTAACTACAATTTATCAAAGTGAAAACTTGTTTAGGTGCATTGGACGGTTTTGAGATGGGGGAGAAATGAGTTCGCGTTATCGACATGCTTATTAATACATTTAAATCACTGATATACATGCACTAAAAACTTGACTAAATAACACTATGTGTGAAAGTCGAAGATTTAAATTTTGGAACAATTTTAGGGTAGTAAAAGTGGATTTACATGGGTTTTTGTGATTTAATATAAGTGATTGGGGATCTTTCCGGTGGGGTAAATTTTTTTTACGATGTTGGGAGGTGGAAGTTGTCCGATTTGGGCCGTGTGTGATATAAAATTAAAGGTCTTGCTGTGTACTATTTAGTGGCGTTTTTTTCTTCTGTAAGAAATAACAACAGGCTTTTTTCATCATTATATAAAATGCTTTTTTTTCGAATTTGTCTACAGCGGGGATGTGGCTGGTGCAGGGGGCTGATCTTTTTTTAAAAGCTTTATTGTAATGTTTTACATATATGATGGGAACATTTCAATTATCTATATTTAACCGTTATACGGCTTCTGATGTGAAATAAATTTGGTCCGTTTTTTCATATAAAATTTTATTACATGGAGATACTTAAATTCCGATAATTTTCTAAGCTACTTATCGCAGAGAAAAAATAATTAATTGCATCAAAACGTTCCCAAGAACGTAGATGCGTATTAATTTATTAGGTCAGATACATTAAGTACCTTTATATGACTTTTTAGCGAAAATGATCAAAATAATATCAAAATAATATTGAGTGTAGAAATTACGTTCGTTGTTCATAATATAGAACGTGCGTGCGTCGCCTGCGAATGCGTTAAAGTCATGCGTCGATCTAATAATGACAACGGCGCCGCTTAGTGATTATACAATTATACATATCTTTCATACCAATCCAAAAATCACCCAACGCGCCTAAAGAACTTTTCACTTTGCAGTTCTTAATGACTGCCTGTGTTTGTTTTTATCATCTGCAGAAGTAGAAAGCGGATGTGTGAATTATTGTGTAAATGTGTATAGTGTAAATTACTTATGCCGTTAAGGAAAATCTTTCGACGGCTAATTAACCCACTTCCCGTCATCCAATCTAGCTAAAACTTTACTATAGGCTCGTTTTCGATAACATGCATTCTATCAAATGTTTATCCTGTTATAACAGAAGGAACTGATAAAATCTTTAATAATAATGTAAGAATGACAGCGTTCTGCACTGTGCATAGAAAAAGATATTATAAAATCAAGTCATCTTGATCTTTTTTGATTAATTTTCATTGTTACCATTTGGAAAATGATAGATGCATTATAATAAAAAACTTTATTTTTATGGACTGGTGCATTTCAGTTTTCAAAGTCATGCAATTCTTAAGAAATAAATAAAGAATATATAAACAATTCTAATAACTTCTATTCAATAGTTTTACATTGTTGTTCTTGAAGTGCTGCTCTCTTGACTTTCACTAATTTCTTGCGACGTATTCAAAGCAAATAAATTTTCGTTTTCGTTTCTTACCTTACTTTGGTGCAGTTCGAAATCCCATCTGAGGTCAGAAATAGAAGTTAGTTTAAAACTTACAAAACGAGTCACCACACCCGAAGTTATTTAAGTATATGTACATTTTAAGAGGGAACGTCTAAAAACGGTGAATATCACAAAATTTATCTTATCAGAAAGTCAAATTCACGATTAACACAAAGGCGCCCACAGAAATTTCAAAAATTCCCTTCTTTTGTTGAAATAAATTTATTTTTATATGGAGTGTGTAAATAATTCCAAAGTGCTTTGCAATAAAGAGAATTTTTCCAGTAGAATAACAGATAGAATCGGTCTCGTCTCGCATAATAAATATCTACTGATCATTTATTTGGGGTCCGGTCACCAGTCATCCGGTCACAAGTCATCCTGGATTTTGGTCACAAGTTTTTTTTTGGTCACAAGTCCTCCGAGCACAAGTGTCACAAATCATCCCATATATTTGATAAAATATCGAAAAATATATGGGATGACTTGTGTCGTTTTTTTTTTTTTGGTCACAAGTCATCCGGGTTTTTGGTCACAAGTCATCCGATGATTTGGCAAACTACTAGGTATACCCTATGCAAGAAAAAAAGAATCATAGAAATCGGATAACCCAGTACAAAGTTGTATGTGGTAACATCTCGTAATAGGTAAAAACACCAGTGGGTAAAAAATCAATTTCCCCCTTTTTAGTACCCTTGGTGGTGGAATTTTTTTTTTTTTTTTTTCAAATTTACATGGAACCAAATTGGCGGCATACGCTATACAATAAAACTAGTAAGGAAGCAATTGGTCACACCAATTACGTGATACCCTAGATGTAGAAAAATATACTCATTCTTATATCAACATTATTATTTCTTCTGTTCGGGGTTTGACCTTGAAATTTCGGAAATTTGCCTAAAATCGTATAAATACCACTATATCTACAAAACCGTAGGTCGTATGACCAAAGTCTGGAAATAAAAAATTCCTTATTGTAATTTTATTACCTATCGAAATAAGGTGTTTCCACGATATGACCGACCTTTACCGAGATGCGGGCGACAAAGCACCGCGCCGCGGCAGTAAGCGAAAATCTGTGCAGCTCTCAGGTAACCTATGAAGGTTACCCATAACCCACCACAACTTTTCCGTACTATTAAAATCCCTGAATCGAAAAAAAAGGATTTCCGATACACCCTATTGTGCGTGGTCATACATAAAACTTAACCACACATTGACTTGAGAACCTCCTCCGTTTTTTCTTGGTTAAAAATTCATAAAAATTGGTATTTGATCTTTTGTTAGAAATAAAAAAACACATGTACCAGAATTTTTTGAAATTCTACCCCTTCTGAGGTATTCTTCTTAAAAACCCCCTTTCTGAAGTAAACAATTGAAACAAAATTGCATTTAGCCTTTTCAGCCCAGTCACCCCGAAAATTTCGAAAAGTATGGGAAACGTCGAAAAACGAGCACATTCGCCATTCGCTCTGGTCGCGACTGTTTAAGTGTTTACGCGAGATCATATTCAAAAACGCTGCAATGTCTTTACACATGGGTTTATTATTTCTGGTTGAATACAGTTACATTGGTAATCCACCCAAGCAGCGTTTATTTTATTTTATAAAAAAAAAATGTCTTTTAAAAAAAAAAAAATTTCATTTAAAAAAAAAATTTATTTTTTTTTTTTTAATTTTTCACTCTTTCGTCAAAATCGACTTCATATTCGATATCCTCATCCTAAAAAACATAAAAAACGATACCCCACATGCCCAAGTTTACAAAAACTTTAAAAATGCGTAATTTTACCCCCCTTTTTCACCCCTAAAACCCCAGAGTGTATTCCGATCAAGCTGCCGAGCTTCGGGACACAACTAGGGTCCAAATGTAGCCTATATGCGAAAGAACGATTTTTTCCGACCGTTATTTAAGGTAGATATCGCTGACACGGCGGACGGCGGACGGTGGACGGTGGACGGCGGACGGCGGACAGACATTGCAGTTTTGGACTCTACGCATCTTGAAACGTAAAAGAAAAAAATTTGAGGGGGGGTTATAAAAAATTTTTTCGAACCGATTACAAAGGTGTATTATTCAGAGAATAATAAACCAAAAGTGATCAGAAGAAAGGAGGATGGGCAAAAATGTATGGGACCTGGCCTAGAAATCAATAAAGATGAGCGATATGTCATTGGAAAGCATTTTTTATTCTTTACAACTTTTTATATGGCGGGAAGTTTGAACTCGATGTGGGAAAAAATTTATAGTGGTTCTAAGTGCTGAATTTCGCCTGTGATTGGCTATATAGGCATAATATCGATAACTACGAAAACTCACTTTGTTGGTGATTTTCGAAGGATTTTAGAACGCTGAACACAGGAAAAATGATTAAAAAAAATTATAAACCATACCGTTTACGAGATCTCCTTCGCAATAGGATCAGTTTTGTGAAATGAGTAAGCCGAAGGATATCGCGTAAACGGTATGGTTTAGTTTTTTTTATTATTCGACCGTGAATGGTTGAATGGTTAATATAAAACAAACTGACGCTGAAACAGAAGCGACTTATGAATATAGAGAAAGCAAAAACGCAAAATTTAGTTGAAAGTGGGATTCCATTAAAATTTGCATTTTGGAAGGTTTGCGATGCAGAGGACCACAGACATGTTTTTGAATAAGATATGGCAGTTGTTTATTTACAGCTTTCAAAGAATAATTTATGTTATTTCAACAGAACTGGAAAAAAGAAAAACACAAATGTTTGTATTTTTTATTAACAATAAATCAAATGATTTTAATAATATCAGGAAACTAATCTCTTCTTTCCAAATCTTCGCCAACAAAGTATTCACTACTTTCTACTAAACCAGCTATTATATTATAAATAAAAAAATTATTATTGTTCTCAAAGGAGAATGGGTAATTGGTCCAAAAATTAGTCAAGTCTGTCCTTGGGATTGAATAGAGTATTTTATACTTCACATTTTTTGTATGAGACCATAAAAATCCTGCTTACAGCAAATAAAATATTCAGCTTTTAAATAATAAAAAAATTATACACAGGGTGTTTCGCTGGCAAGTATTCCAACATATACCAATCGATTTCTTGAAGTGTTGTGATCAACTATTACGATTAGACATTTTGTCGTAAAACACCCCTCCTTCACCCCACTTTTAAGAAGTGAAACATTTTCGTTTGTGTAGGGAGGTGAGCTAAAAAACGTTATAACTACTGTTCGGAACATGATAGAGGGGCAAGCAAGGAGTCAATAAAAGTACCGATCCTTTTACGCAGGATTTCTCGGAAAGGGTATGGTTTAGAATTTTTTCATTATTTTTCCCGTGAGCAGCAATAAAACCCCATACATAACGCGTTTGTCGTCATAGTAAAAAAATACCATGTTGCAAAGATCTATTAACTGATATATGTTTAATTTCTGTTCGTGGGTGCAGAGGAAAGTACCCATACAAATATACCCGCATGGTTCTTTCCTGTTGGCTGTTGGTACATATTTCGTTGGATTACATGGATGAATTCACCGATTGCCTATGTGTATTTCATTGATAAAAATTCTCGTCAAAATTTGCGTGTTGCAGCTTTTTTATGCGAGGATCAGAGTACACAATTTGAGATAACGATAACCGAGTTTTTACGGCAGATATTCTCATGTTGGAAATTTCTCTCGTCAGCCGACGCACGATCGTTTAGCTGACAATGAGTGAATAAATGAGGGAAGTAAATTGGAAAGATCACCCGCCAGAGGTTGAGGTAGGTTTCTACAGCCGGCCCCTAGAAATGGGTTTTATGGACAAACAAGCGTTCGAATGTCGGCATCTTTTCAAATAAAACGAATTTATCGATAAACATTGAGTGCAACGACAAGGGAATCGTCGTGGCAACCTGAATTCCAAGAATTACGATATTTTTTAACTAGTAGATCTTTTGTCAGTGCCTTGAGTGTTCCAGCGGCTTCAGTTTCTTCGGAAAAATATTGTTTTTTACCTGATGATGATGTGAAAAATCTGGAAACCATGGCAAGGGTCTGCAGAATGACTCTCTTCAGAGAATGATTACGTTCCGTGAAAACGTCAATAACTTAAATAAACTAGTAAGGAAGCAATTGGTCACACCAATTACGTGATACCATAGATGGCCCTAGATGAAGAAAAATATACTCATTCTATGTAAAAATCTAGATATGCATTTTTTTTTGTAATTAAGGCTAGTAGTATGCGACTAATTAATTTAATAGTACTCAGCAAGAGCTTTAATTTGATATCACACATGGGCCAAAAGTGCACAACTCCAAAGTAGATGGTTACTACCCCCACCCCCACCACCCCCAAAAACGTAAAATAATTTTCCGCAGCGGAAATATTCCCATTCAATCATTGTAAATAAAAAAAGGAATGTAAATCCATCCACTTTTACTTCTTTAAAACTGCCGAAGTTTTCTTCCATTTCTATAATTTTAATATTGTGTAAAAAGAAACCGCGTAAACAAAATTTGTCGCAAATATTCAATTGTAATACGTATTTATAACAGCGTTTAACGAAAGAAATTCGTAATGTAAGTATTAAGTGCACAAAATCAACATTTTTGTATAAAAACGATTCAGGCTTATATGGCAACACTAAGAAGTAGTTGCCCGATTTTGTTTATCTTCGAACTTGACCTTACCATTTTAACGAAGTACAATCGTACCAAATTTCAAGTCTCTAGCTACAAGCGTTGTTGGGTTATCGTCTGGACAGATAGACAGACGAACATCCATAAAACGGTTTCTTTTCACTTCCAATCATGAATATATAATTCTTTTTTTCTATCACCATTATTTCTTGACGTTGCAAACGTTCGCTCAAAACTAAAATACCCTACATCTAGGGTATAAAAACAAAAGCCAACAATAAATTGATGTTCCACAAAATATACCTCAAATCATTTTCTTACAACAGGGTTCCTGCAGATTCTGCAAATTGTGATGTGCATTGTACGTATTGTAAGTATTGGGGCAATTTCAGCGCAGTTCTATGCAGTTCTGACTTTCTGAGTGATTCAATGCAAATGTGCTCAAGAAAAAAAGAAAAGGAAAGCAAGAAAACGAAGGCATAGTTTTTGCCGTCGTGAAAGAATTGGAGTCATTGCACAGACGCGACGCACGTGCGGCTTCTACAGTGGTAATTCACGAACTGATATCGGAATTCGGGATCGGGACTGTAATTGACAAGCCAGGAAAGTACTGACAATGAGTAGCACTTTTTTTCGGCTTGGAAATCGCGTCAGCAAATTGAGTGCCAAGTTGAGTGCCCATTGAACGTAGACGATTTCAGCGAACTTCTCCTGGACGAAGGACACGAACTGGTTTTTAGCTTGCCGATATCATATCGATATGTATCTGGTTTCGATCTTTGGCACTATAATCCAATAATCGTTGTGATTATTAAAGTTTTTAGATTTATTGCTGAGTTTGTATAATTAATCATGCGTTTCTTTGGTTCTTAAGCCGAAGTCAGACCATACGGAAAACGTCATATTTATAAGGAAATATTTTTATAGCCTAGATGCAGGGTATATTAGTGTTGAGCGAACGTTTGCAACGCCAAAAAATAATCGTCACAGAAAATAAAGAACTATATATTCATGATTGGGAAATAAAAAGAAACCGGTTTATGCATGTCCGTCTATTTGTCTGTCTGTCTTTCCGGACGAAGTAAGTTAACGAAATCAAAATTAAATTTCTTCGATGAAATTACTTCTCCTCATTCATATTTTGCTTGCGTCGTCGTCCACTGTACATGCAGAAGGGTAGCAAGCATCGGAAAACAGGTTTCATATGAGGGGAATCAGACTCGCAGATGAAAGCAAAATACAGGTCGTCGTCGCCGTCGTCGTTAAGATTTGCTCAACTTTGCTCTCTCAAGAACATTTTCTTTTGCCGAAGACTACCCGAATGAGCACGAACGTTTCGACGGTGACGTTCTGACGGTGGCTATGGGATCAGGCCCAACACATACAAATCGTTTCGATTCGCTGCATTCGCTGTCATTCCACAAGAAATGGAGCACTTGCGAACGCGAATATACGCCTAACAAGCACTAACGAAGGAGACCGAACGGCATTCGCTCCCGCTCGAGGTGTTGGTCAGACCAAAGCATTCACTACTGCTCGTTCGCAAGTGTTCGCCTTGGTGTAACTGTGGCTTTAAGGTGCGTATTCACTTGAGCACGAACGCGAACGAGGCAAGCCGAGGCCGAACGAGCATACGTATGTGTACGTGTCTTCGCGGCGCGGCAAATAGTATTCTGTTGTGCGGCGCACGGACCGTGGCAATTCGCATGCCATCCGGAGTCAGTTTTTCAAAAAGTTCAAAGGAAAATGCGGTTGTATGTGGACGGCATCTTTCCGTTCGTTGCCTCGTGTTGCCGAGGCCGCATGAGTATACGTATATTTGTTGTTGCGCGACGCCTCGGACCGCGGCAATTCGCCTGCCATCCGATGGGATCGGATCGGCATTCGTTCGGCCTCGGCTTGCCTCGTTCGCGTTCGTCCTCAAGTGAATACGCACCTTTACACAGTCCAAGTCCTCCATTGGATACCGAATAACTGTTCTGAACGACGAACAGTTGGATCAGTGCCTCGTTCGTTGCCGCGACAGGCTTGGCTCGAGCCAACAAGATTCTACCAACCACGCATTCGTTCGTTTGGCCTCGGCTGGCCTCGTTCGCGTTCGTGCTCAAGTGAATACGCACTTTATAAATATGACGTTTTTCGTATGGTATGACTACGGCTTTACGCTCCGCGATCAAGAACCACTAATTACAGGGAATTCCAGTTCATAGCGAGTGTAGCAAATATCAGTTTTTACAAAAATCAGATCTTGATAAACTCTATATGCAATTGATGCTCAGTGTAATCAATAAACTGCCGCGATATTCTTGATTTAGTTCCTCTGAGATAATTCCTCGGTTCCAGAGGAAATCAGTTTTAATGTTTCGAAAATATGGCAACGTGGCACATTTAAATACATTGAAATTAAAGAAATCACTAAAATATAAATTAACATTATAAAAAGCAAAATGAGTACTTACAATTAGGTCCTGTTTATAAATACTATTATCTGTGTAAAAAACTAAAAGCTCTGCTGTTAAACCTCGACAGCTTGGCTCTCGCAATTTTGAAGCTAAGAGAAGGCAGGCGGCTGCTAAAATTTGTAAATGTGTTTTTCGAACAAATGTCATCGATAAAAATCTGTCCATATAATTCAAGCCTAGTAAAACAACTTCCTCCTGACATTTTTCTTCCTCGCATACCTGCAAAATGAAGCGAAAGATAATTCATTTGAAACTAATTCATGAATTTGAGTGTTTTTGCATTTCAAATCGTTTTAGCAAATAAAAATTATCAAGTAAGTACAAATATAATTATTCAATTTCTTTTTATGACATCGATACATATTTTTAAAATAACTTCCCAAGTTATCCTCCATCTACTAACTTTTCAAAGTGCGATGTCATCTTCTGACGGTGGATTAAAGCAAAGAATCATTTTTTTAAGATTATCTTCATCGCATATACATACAGTACCGGATTCAAGGTTTAACTGTAGTGATTAATGGGAATACAACTGGAGACTGGAGTTGAGAATATCTTTTAGCAAAATGTGGAGTTCGGGGGAAAACCTCTAGAAAATTTTTAATTTTTGAAAATTCACTCCTTGCAACTGCATTTAAGCACTCTTTGTTGTAATGAAATAATAATTTTAGAAATATAATTTTGAAATTAAAATAACATTATTTGATTAAACTTATAAATATTATACATCATCTCTCCATTTACATACTACATACGTTTCTTGAAAATTGTGCAAAACGCAATCGTGTAAAGCGAGACACAAAATTTACATAAGTATGTTCAATTGAACTGTAAGGCGTGTAAATCAATCTAAAAAAAAAGCTAGTCAGGATAGTCAGGAACTAATTGGTCACACCGATTATGACATACCCTAGATGTAGAAAAATAGACTCATTCTATATAAAAATCTAGACATACTAGATGAAAGACGTTTGAAAAAAAAAATCCCTTTCGGCAGGCATACAGGCTGAGATAGATTTCAAAGTCTTTTTTTTGCGTTTATTGGGGTAATTTATTTCAAAATCGAGAAACTAGTTGTGGATTTATAAACTACTCATCAAGAGCTTTTTAACGATACCACCCAAGACGTGGTTTATATATATATATATATTACTATATATAATATACTAGCAGGTCTACCCGGTTACACTCGGGCGGTGAAAATTTTAATATAATGCGCATCATATTACATTAAAATTTATAACTACTCCCAAACGCGTACTACCGTTTCCGGTAGATCGGACTGCAATAATAGTTGGTTAGTTTTTTTCCAGTGAAGGGTGCTTTTGAGGGGTTGAATTAGGGCGGAGCCATGGAGGGTAGTAGTTCTCATTGAGCTTTGTTTCTAACCAAAAGGCCAAATACAAATTTTTATGAATTTTAGTACTTCAAAGATGGTGAATTTCCATAAGAAATTTCATCCCCTACTTGACCCCCTTATTATTAAATAAAAAAGCAAAATTAAGAATTTTGAAAAAAACCCACGACGGTTAAACGTAATTTAAAAAGGATAAAATAATTTAAAAACCCGCGACTTAAAGAATTTAAACCCAAGAATATCCGTCCAGGGCTGGCATTAAATGAACTAGTTTTGCAGTTTTATAGTAACGAGAATAATTGGCGATATTTTATATATTGCAATACTCATTTATATTTCTATTAAACTTTAAAATAGTAATGGCAGCCCCCGACGGATATTCTTGGGTTTAAATTCTTTAAGTCGCGGGTTTTTAAATTATTTTATCCTTTTTAAATTACGTTTAACCGTCGTGGGTTTTTTTCAAAATTTTTAATTTTGCTTTTTTATTTTATCCTTTTTAAATTACGTTTAACCGTCGTGGGTTTTTTTCAAAATTTTTAATTTTGCTTTTTTATTTCAAACTTTTTAGAGAGCATGGGCAATATGTACATTGTAGTACATATCAATATTGTTTATTTGATAGTAATAAAATATAAGTATTTACAACTAAACTTTGCCCGGGGCTTTGTTGTAACTCAACTCGATATCATTACGTATAATGAAAATAATAAGTAATAAGTAAAAATGACGGTAATAAGTAGAAATGATACTCTGTACAGAAATACTCACCAATCGAGTTTCTTAATATGTAGAAGCTAATATAAAATATATTACTGCAGGGCTCCCTAGTGAGTTACTACCGTAACACCTATTTAAGAACTCTCACTAATCAGAAACAAACCCACTACTGAAAACCGCCTCAAAATCGGACTAGTAGTTTTGGTTTTGCACAAACAAATGTTTGCTGCAGCGCCCCCTGGTGAGTTGTCACCGTAAAGCAGGACGCACACTAGTGAACCATTGCACCAGCACCAGAGTGCCTCTGGTTGCAAGAACCACGGTGTACGTTTTGCTTAACATGAAAACATATGGAGAGCCGCACACTACACACCTCATGGTGCTTGCATCGTGCACCATTGTGATTGCACCATGTTTGGTGTGCTCGAAAAAGCAAACCGTGGTGCATGGTTTATGAGAATGCATGATGAGGAAACATTTTTATGAAAAATAAAAAACAACTGCGGAGCAAAATTCTCTCGGAGGGTTCTGTAGTGTGCGGCAGACAACATTCGAGCATGGTTTGCATGGTACAAGAGTTCGCCATGGTGCTGGTGCAATGGTTCACTAGTGTGCTTCCTGCTTAACACCTATCTAAGAACATGCACCAATCAAACCCAAACCCATCACTGAAAACCGCATCAAAATCGAACTAGTAGTTTTGGAGATAAATGGCGACATTGGTTTGCACATCCTCTCACCCCAAACGCATATACCATCTGCGTGCCGTCGTGGGTAAAAATGAACAACAACAAATAAACAATGGACAAAATGAAGGCAAAGATCTTGCGAATTCCAAAAACTGCTTCTCAACGATCACCTATGAAGTAAGTTGTAGAAGTATTCCAAATTTCATGAAAATCGGTTTAGTGGTTCCAGAGAAAGAATTTTCACCCCTTTTCGCCCCCTTAAGGATGGAATTTCAAAAAACCATATCTTAGTGAGCACTTACATTACGAAACAAAGATACTGTCAAAATTTCAAGTCTCTACCTATTATAGTTTCGCCTCTACGTTGATTCTCTGTCAGTTAGTCAGGACAAATGCCACATTATACAGAGATACATTATATAGCTTTTTCTTTTTGCTTAGCGCCTAAGCGTCGTAGCGTGATGTTAAATAGCCTATAACCTTCCTCAAGAATTGGGCTATCAAATGCTAAAAGAATTATTCAAATCTGACTGGTAGTTCCAAAGATTAGCGCGTTCAAGTAAAAACAAACAAACAATTGTTAGACACCGACTGCAGCGCCATCTGCCGGGCTGTTTTGTGAATCTAAATTCTAAACCATCCAGGGCGCCACCCAAACGCATACAAAAAAATTCATTCAAATCGGTCCAGCCGTTTAGGAGGAGTTCAGTGATATACACACGTACAGTAGAATTATATATATAAAGATATATTTACACGCTATAGGCCGTATTTTTGAAGATATTGGAACCAAATATGGTATTTCTGGGATCAATAGCTCGGTTAAGTTCGTTAATGAGCAAAATTGACCCAACGGGCTGGCCGGGGGAGGGGGTTGAAATTTTTAAAAAATGATATCTCCGCCCCTATGAAGTTTAGAGAGAAGCTTTATTTGCATAAATTAGAGTACTCTCTATGAGATTAACGGTGACATCACCGAATTAGGGGTTGGTCGGGTACAAATGGGGGTGGGGGTGGAAATTCGAATTTTTCTAAACCACGTCTTATGGGGTATCCTTGAAAAGCTCTTCATGAGTAATTTATAAATCCGTAAGTACTTTCTCGATTTTGAAATAAATTACCCTAATAAATGCAACCAAAACACTCCGAAATCTACCTCAGCCTGTAGGCCTGCCGAAAGGGATATTTTGATTTAGAATGAATTGGAATCTCTCCTTTGGGGTAATTTTTTTTACGTTTTTGTGATTGTGTTGGGGGTGGTAACCATGGCCTTGGGGTTGTCCAATTTTGACCGAGTGTTATATCAAATTAAAGCTCTTGTTGAGTAGGTACTATTAATTAAGCAGTCGCGAACAACTAGTCTGAGTTACATAAGAAAATGCATGTCTAGATTTTTACTTAGAATTAGTATATATTTCTACATCTATGGTATCACGTAATTGGTGTGACCAATTGCTTCCTTACTAGTTTTCTATCACCATTATTTCTGAAAACAAATTTTTTGTTTGTTCCATTTTTCCTCAGTGTTACTTTTCCCGATGCAAAGGAAATGCAAAAAACTTCTCTTTTGATCGATTTCTGATTTTAAGCACTATGGTTTATCAACGACCTATGCCTATGGGCGGTGGTCGGTTGTGGCTGAAGAAAACCAATCACGAAAACTTTGAGTAGGCGCAAGTGACTTTATACGTCAGAAATAACTTTCGGTTTCTACTTCATATTTGTTCTGTTTATCCTATTTCTGATGCAAGCAAAGCACATTACATTCACCGCAACTTACACTTGTGGCCACTGCCTTCATTGATTGGGCGCAACTATTTATTTGGCAGACCAGATCATGGAAGGGAAGTGCCGAAAAGTGAACATTGATGATGTAGTGAATACAATTCCCAATAGCAAGGAAAGATATATCCAACAAATAAATCGACAAATCCACATGAATCTTCTTAATTCAAGGAAAAAAACACTGAAGCAGCGGCGCGAGAACCGAATGGGAACTCGTGGTGAGGGCCAATAAGTTTTGAATTGCAGTACAGTAAATTTGGGAATATAGTCTACCCTTCACATCCGGTATAGCAAACCACTTCTTCTCCTAAATCGTTTTATTCTTCCTTCTATACATTATTCTTAGATATGATGAGGCATAAGGCGTAATAATATTTTTTTTTTTATTATCGAAGTCTGCCTCTGTTCGCTGAAGTTACTGAACGTGGTCAGGTACACCATTATGGTAAGTAGTCTGTTTTTGCCATGCGGACGTGGGGTTACGTGTAAGACGCTACCAACTGCTGCAGACGCGCCTGAGCGCACACCCCTTCATAATGAAAATAGCCCATGGAGATAGGAAGCGGACATTGTCCAAACATGTCCAAAAGCGCACACATGTCCGAAATTGTCGCAGGGTCATTCATTCATGGTAATTTATAATCGGATATTTAATGTTCGACATATCCTTTTAATGGATGAAGGGAACCATCAGAGACCCGTGGTTGCAGTCTCCCAGAAAGGATTTCTTCTCAAAGCGCCAGATAATTGATTTATTTTTAAAAAGGATGCGAATTATTTATGAATTAACACTTCCCCCTTACCTAATTAATTTCATTCGTTAGGGGGAATAAGGTAAGTTATATTAAGGTAAGTTATATCGATCTCACTAGAAAAGGCACAATCAAGTTTGAAATAAAAATTGGAAGCATATTCAACACTTAACACTTTAACACATTTTGTTCTTAACAAAATTTATTTCGCTTTTGGACCCAAGAAGAGGAAAGCCAGTCTTATAGTATTTTGGGACGCTGAATTCGAATCCGTTGTCAGTTTGTCAAGATTGGCTCTGGTTTTTTTGTTCTTCTCGAAAATAGTATTAGAATAATGTTTCTTAGTGTAAAACAAAAAGTTAGGTGACTTTCTAAATTAAACTTGGGGGTATTGTGGAATAAATTTTTTTTAGGTTGGTACTACTTTCCTTGACATATTTGCCAAATTTCACATCATACCAATTATTAGTTGTTGGTATAAGCTTGGTTTGGTGCGACGTAAAATGTTCATTTTTTGATTTTTGTGATGACCGATTTTCGGACGATATTTTCTCGATTGATCAGCTGTTTACCGGTCGTAAGCATTGATCCAAATCTCATCTCCCGTTTGGATTCATTTCATGACCATTTGACAGTTTGTTGGACCGTTTGAACAAATTGAGTCTTTTTGGAGATTTGCATTTGACACGTCTGAGGCACAAAACATTTAAATGGTATTCACTGAACCTTTTGAAATTCCAACAGTATCAGCAAGGTCTCCAATTGTCAATCGATGATTTCCAAGCACCAAATCTTTAATTTTTTTGACGTATAGGAATAGGGTATGGCTCATCAGTTGACGTACAGTTTTCCAGCCGCTCTTGGCCTTCAAGGCGTTGTCTTCCGTTTTGGAACGATTTATACTACTTTTAAAGCTTTTGTTTTTTACATAGGCAAAGGCCTTCTGCACTAGCTTGAACGAATGTGAGACAGAAAATGTGAGAAAAGTAAGTTATTCATGTGCACTCTGTCATCGCATGCATTCCTATTGGAATATTGTGTTTATCCTATTGTTTTTCAAATAAATCGCTAAATTTCTGCATAATTGTCGCAGAATTAGTGACCAACTGTCTTCAAATATACATATCCCGCGTTCTCATTTGTATTTCCGTCGTGATAACCTGGGTGAAACGAGCGATGGGCAACGAAAACGGATACAGTAGAATTTAATGATCATCAAACGAAACTATAACGGATTTTGAGACAAACGCGTGTTCAGCAACTACTTTTGGATGTTATGGCATGAAACGAACCCCTAGGAATAAAAACGACTTAGTTCTACAGCACGTAGGACTAATTTGTGGCTTTTTTTTAAACAAAAATAGTAGAAGTGTCGAAAATCCCCAAAAAATAGTATTATTAAAATCTCAAAAACTAAAACCAATAAAAATATATAGACTGCAAATTCGAATTCAGCGTCCAAAATTATCTTAGAAACACCTTTCGGTTGCTCAGGTCAAAAACCTTGTAAACCAGTGTAAGCGAAGTAAGTTACAATGACGCACAGTCATTTTTTTTTAAATTTCAGCATTAGAATTAAAATTAAATTATTAAACACACAATTGCATGCTTTTCAAACAGAACAAATTGTGAATATTTTTTGTTTATTAACTATTTTACATAAACCGTAATAGTATAATATTGTTTTGTAATCCCTTATCCCTTATCCCTTATATTGTATAAATGCTAATGTCCGGGATTTTTGTGTAGAGTAACCACAGAAACGACTGGATCGATTTGCACGAAATTTTGTACATAACTTTTTATCCTTGCAACTTACGACATAGGTTACTTTATATTAGCCCCGATCCCGTTTTAATATAGCTCCATTACAAAATATGTTCAGTTTTATTTTCGTCCAACATGACGTCACAGCGTCTCTTTTTTGGGCGGATTTTCGTATGCGAGGACGATCCCATAGCGAAGAGGGGCGACCGATACGGCGAGCATGCGCATGCGTGCACCGTGGAATGATGTATCTGCGACTATTACTACATTTACATGCAGGGTTGAATCTGGGTTGAAGATTAAACCCAGATTCGACTATATCTAAACGTGGCCTGGGTCGAGTCCAAACCGGGGTGAACTTGACTAGACCCAGCTTTGCTACCTTGCTCGAGTCAGCAGTAGAGTTAAAATGCATGTAAACGCGGGTTGAGTAGTCGAGTTGACAGTTCGATAGTTTTTTCATGTTTTCTGAGTAATTGGCCAAAATAAAAGATTTTATTCGAAATCAAATTCCTTAAAATGTCTATAAAATATAAATGAAACTCGACAAAATTTAAAAAACTGTTAATAAAAAAGAACAAATTAGTGCAATAAACTGTCACTTCGACTAAGTTTGTACCCGATTTCGACTAGATCCCTCAACCCGGAGTGATCAAAAACGCGGGTCGAGGTCGAAAACTGTTTTCGACTCGATCTTTCGACTACATGTAAACATAGTAAATGTCTGCCTGGCGGTAAAGTGAGCGACAACAGCGAATTGGGCATCAGAAATTGAATCTGTGTTTTCATCTTCAAAATTCAAAAAATTGGTATTTGGCCTTTTGTTAGAAATATAGTAACACGTATTTTTTTTAAATTTCGATTAATGTCGGAAAGTGTGTTAATTAGCCGTCGAAAGATTTGCCTTAACGGCACAAATACACAAATAAACAAATAAACAAGTTTTCGCGAAGTTATATAGATGAATTATAATCGATGAATGAGAACTACCAACATATAGGTATCCGGTCTATGTTGCGTTTGGGGATAGTTCCAATTAATCAAAATGTAATATGATGTACACTATATTATGATTTTCACCGTCCCGGGTGAAACCGGGTAGACCTGCTAGTACGATTATATATTTAAAACATGTAATAATAACTAAATTATAAAAATAATTTCTCTAACATAAATAGCAAATTTGTGCATATAAAATTTATATTCTTTACGAACACACTCAAATCAGCACGAGGTGCCAATTGCGAAATTAACAGCCAAAAATTTCAAATTTGTCAAATAAGTAAACAAGTATTTCATTAATGATTTTTCATATTTTACAGATCTGTGGAGCATTTAAAAAGGATGACTGATGATTTAAAATTACATTTTAAGGATTTTACTGTAAATTTGGTAAGGAGAAACTGTGTTGAAATAATGAAAAATGACTTAAATTCACATGTCATTTTTTATATTTTGAAAGTTAATTATTTCGGAAAATAAATGGTATTCTGAAAAAAATCCGTCAGATTCGTCCTTCTTACACCAAAACACATATACAAAATTTCATTGAAATTCGCCGCTTCTTAATAGGAGGTCCGTCTCCCTAACTTGTTCCTAAATTTCAGCCAAAACAACTTTTGTTTCAGTGATCCCTTTTTTATTCAAAAAGTATTACTACATCACGATTAAATGCACAAATACAGAGAAAATAAGGAGGGAAAACGCGAACTAGCAGTTAGAATAAAAAAAAAAATATATTCAATAATTATTTTAAAAAATATGGACAGTTTGTACGATTCAGTTGAATTGCTAGCTTCCATTGAGGCAAGCAATGCATCCCGCGATCCCGAGAAGAGTGGTTTACAAAGTACATACTTGCTTTCCATTTCAAGACCACCACGAAGGAGTACAATCCAAGGGGGTCGGAAAACTCTGGAGAAACGTTATTATCGAGAATTGATATTAAATTTTCGCTGGTATTTTCTTGGAAATGTCATAAGCAAAACAAATTGGCATTGCTCTTTTGACTGTTCATGAAATTCTTGGGAGATCACGTTTCCTACGTTTCATGTTTTAAAATTCCGACAACTCCATTTTGAACAAAATAAGTGCGAACTGAAGCGTACTTGACGCCATTGTTTCTTAGTAAGCTTTTTTTAAACGCATTTTGTACAGTTGTGATCACAACGGAATTTGTTATAACTAAAAAAAAACTTTTTGTTAAGTATTTATGTGTATATTTTTGTCATTAAAGCACAACGAAAAAGTAGCATCACTCCTAGCTCTAAATGCCCCTCTACCTACAGAACGCTAGTGACAATCATTCAGAAATATGGCCAGACAGGTCTGAAAGTTTATTTCGCAAAATAAATGTGGGAATTGTTTTCACGGTATAAATTAGCCTCGTAATTGTTTCTTTGAAGACCTCCGGGTCCCGGCGAATTTAGCATATTATGGGATATTAACCATGATGGCAATGGTGATGATGAAGAGGCGAAGAGGATCGCACTGGCGACAACGACATCGATAACCACAGTGCTGGCGCGGAGTTGCGCCGGGAGCCCAATCAAAGCGCTTCTATATTTACGAGATATCGAATTCAGAGAAGAACTTTAAGCGATCGACTAGGAAATTGTAACCCTAATGACGCTGAGCTCCATTCACATCGTTCGAGTAATATCAGTCATATGTGTGGCATCAAATCACGTCGCTGCGGCAGCACTCTATGAAGTATGAACACTGTTTTGCTGATTCCCCAAAATGAGGCTGCTGTGCGCGATTCGTGAATCAGCTGATGTGGAAATTCAAGAAATAATCGACATCTTGTCCTGCTATATATATACAATTCCTCACATGCATATTTCTTATCACTATTTCTATATTTGCCAACTTCGAATACATTTTGAACTCTATGTGGAAATATTACGATGTTACCAAGTATTTGAACTATTACAGAAATCTGTTTTCGGTGAAATTTTCTGGTCGTCGACCTCATTAACAGTCACAGTGCCTTACACGTGATCAAATGGCAGCGTTGCCAGGACCTACGTAGAAAATTGCACTCAAAATCAAAATCATATCAAATGTAAGAATTGTTTAAGGTAGTCCTTAAAAATAAATAAAGCAAGACCCAATAGATTAAAGCCGCCCCCATAACATGAATTAAAAGCCGCTGTTCTCATATAAAACATTTTTTTGATTTCTTTTGGAATGTGTTGTGCCAACATCTAATTTCTAAAATCTGAATATGAAAGGTGAACTGCAGTGAAATCATTTAGAAGAAAGTCACTATGCCTGTCATTTGATGTGGTATTTGGAGGTCATTTTACCATGCTAGAATTTGCTTTTTGTGTTTTTCGTTGAAGAATTTTAAATGCATCTGTACTTTCAACCATAAGTAAATTCGTTTTTGCAATATTAGGTAGATTTCGTAGAAATAAAATCTACCTATTGTAATGTCCATCATGGGGAAATTTTCGCAAAAAAAAGCAATAACTATTTTCTCAATTTCGAAATAAATTACCCCAACAAATTCAATAAAAAACCCATCGAAATCTATCGCAGCCTGTAGGCCTGGCAAAAAATATTTTTGTAAAACAAAATGCGGGATATTTCAAGGAGTTATTGGTTGAAAGATAAAGTAATCGGTATTGGGTCAGTTTGGAGCTTGCCAGTGTCAGTAATCTGGAAGACAAGATTATGAAAGAAAAGGTGATTTGCCAGAAAATGTTATAGAAATAACAATGCGGAAGTGTTTTAAGAAAAAAAAGGTTCATTTTTAGTTCAATGTGGATATTGTGCATTAAAAAATTTGTTTTTTACTCAATGACTTCTTACAGCTACTAATCGAAACTGAAATAGAAATTAACTGCGACATAAAGGTAAAATGGTACGGAGCGACTTCTATATCAAGATGAAAAGTTTTTAAGGTCCGCTTACACAACTAATACTTTGTCATCAATTTTAATTGTCAGGCTATGTCAAGTGTCAGTAGTGCAAACGGGCTTTGACGGTCCAATTTCAACCGCGGGGCGACCGCTAGGCTCTAGTAGTTACTAAAATTTCAAAATGTGTGTTTAATTTGAAATTATTACTAAAATTGAATGCAAAAATGTTTTGGCAAACACAAACGTCAAATATACGAAATACCCTGAATTGCCTAACTGTTTAACTATACAAAGTCTCCCTATTCTACAAAGATTTTTTGCGTGTACAGTCTACAATTCTACACGGAATATATATTAATGGACAAAATCGGAACGTGAAAGACGACAATACTTTCACTCTTGAACAAGAACTAATAACTAACTAGTATTAACTCCTAGTATAGTTGAACTTTTGATTTTCCGACATGGCCGGGCTGGCATTTCCTTGACCCAGCCAAAAGTTTTTGTTAATAACTCGGTAACGCTTAGGGTATTAAGTTTTATATTCTGGTACTAACTAGTACTAATATTAACTTCTGGTATAGTAAAAATTGTAATTTTCTGACATTGCCGGGTCAACGAAATGGAGCTTAAGATTTCAGTAGAGAAAAATCGATTTTTATCTTTTTCAAGCAATTTAAACACTTTTTTCACAAATTTTTTTGACTTGCTCTGGTTCAAGTACAAGGATGGCGAGTCAGTAAGTCTGTATGCTGAAAAGTTAGCTACTGATAATAAAAATACTTGACACTATACAATTTGGTATGAACTTTAAAGGAAAAAAAAATATCTTTGTGTTTCATCCTGCATGCCGTTTCAACCTACACGAGTCTCCCCTAATGTTTTTGGAAAAATGTTTGTTGAAACGCTTTGTGAAAAGGCTACGCTATTATCAATCGAAAATAATTGCTCAAGAAATTACCGTAAAATTTCATAATTTTTTAGCCCATTTACCTTGTCATGCGTTTGAACGTAATTGATGAGCGTGACGTATTAAATTACGCGAGAAACGAAGAACGAGAAGATGTGGCTGCGAGAAGTCAAATCGCTTGCAGGTCCCATTTGCAATATCCTAGCCATAAATGATTTTGACAATAGTGACGTAACGAAATGGAAAAGAAATGAAGAAGAAAACGTAGACACGACCAGGTGGTTGCACTGTCCACGGAAGTTAGGCGAAAAAAGCGGCTTTATTCGGAATAATTCAGACAAAAGGTTTTTTTTTCGTTATTTTTTAGGGTCCTGATTATTCTCCTAAAAGACCTCGATGATTATGCATGTGCTGAACTTTTAAGAGTGGTTTTTAGGGGTGAAAATTGCTCCAAAATTGGTTTTTTCCCGAATATCTCTTCAAATATCAATTGTACGACTAAAACATCTCTAGACTAAATTAAAACTGACAAAATTCTCTATAAAAAGTATCTGGGACAATTAAACCTACAATCGATAATTTCGATTTTGTGACGAAAAAGTCATTAAAATTTTGTTTAGGAAGATTTTGAAGAAAATTCTTCGTATTGGTACCGTTATGACTTTCCAAAAATTCTTTCATAGTTTTTTGTTTCATGCCTCCCTGAGTACGAAACCACCCCCCGTTCAACAGTTTATATGTATTTAATATTTATATATATTTACTAGCTGGTGTCTACCCGGTTTCACCCGGGGCGGTGAAAATCCCGTAGGTCGGGTTTCAATAATAGTTGGTTAATTTTTTCAATGGAGGGTAGTTTTAGGGGTTGAATTAGGATAAAGGTTGGTAGCTCTCATTGAGCTTTTTTTCTAACCAAAAAGGCGAAATACCAATTTTATTGAATTTTTTAATTTAAAAATGGCGGATTTTCATTGAAACTTTCATCCGCTAGTTTATCCCGTCAGTCATGGTGATTTTTATTTACAAAACATATTTTAAAATATTTTATTTAAAACACGCACATAGCGAAAAAAGCAAATATAGAAACAAAAAGCTGAGAACTTAAAAAGAAAAATGTAAACAAATTTTACCATGCGCATCATCATAATAATATACCATAATTGTGTATCTGGGAATGGAATAATAGTCAGTTGCGCATGGTGAAATAATTTATGTACACAAAATATAGGTATAGGTAAATAAAAATCTAAGATAAGAACCATTTCAAATAGAAAAACTTTTCACCATAATTCTAACTATCGAAAGTCAGAACCGAACATCTAATGTGCTTTCAAATTTCCCTGATAATTGTCCATTTCTCAGATAATTGCCCAGATGGGAAATTTAATAATTTGATAATTTGTACTGGAGCTATATATTAACAGGATTGTAGGCTGATAAAAAGTAGCGTTGAGATCAATTTGGCAGTATATAAAATAATGTAGAAAATTTCATGAAAATCGATCCAGCTGTTTTGCAGTGATGCTCGGACAAACTAATTACCCATTGCAGTTTTATTTATATAGATATACATATATATATTTATACATATTTACATGCTAGAGGCCGTAATTTAAAAGATATTTAAACTACATTTTTTTATATTATTTCTAGAGTTAATAGCTCAGTTAAGTTCATCAATGAGCCAAATCGGCACAAGGGGGGAAGAGGATTGAAATTTTGGAAAAAGTTTCCCTCTAAACTACATAGGAGCCGAAATGGAAAAAGTTTAAAATGTTAAGTTCGACCATGACCTTGAACTTGACCTTAAGGTCAATTTCAAGGTCATTTTAACGACAAATCTTAAAAATGGAAAAAACGCACCATAAAAGAACAATGTGAGAAATGAGAATGGAACAAAATTGGTGATCCGGGGATTTTTCAACATGCTGAAATCATTTGTGAGGCTTACAGAATTGTATGTTTGCCTGTTTGTTTTTTTTTTTTTATAAAAATGATTCAGCGTTATATGGCAACACCAAGAAGGTCAAGTTCAAGGTCATGGTCGAACTTAAAATTTTATGCTCATTCCATTTACCGGGTTAAAAATATGGGTTGCCATTTGAAAAATAACTGACCTTAAATTGACCTTGACCTCGCCCTAAAGGTTAAAGGACAAGATCACCATCCGGTGTCCCCCGTGAAACCTTACTACTTTTGCCTTCCACATTTTTCGCTATCTCGCTTCCCAACGAAATAATAGTGTTTATAGATTAAAATCACTCACCCTGTATATAAATTAAATTGTTTCTTATTAAAATAAACATAAACATTAGCAAAATCAAGACTTCCAACATTTCCGGAAAAAAGTAAGTTAACGAAATCAAAATTAAATTTATTCGATGACATTGCTTCCCCTTATTCATATCCGTCATACGCCTTCGTCCACTGCTCATGTAGATGTGTAGCAAGCATCGGAAAACAGGTTTAATCAAAGAATATCTACTATATCGAGTAGATATTCATTGGTTTAATCATTTAATGTGAGGGGAATGAGACTCGCAAATGAAATCAAAATACAGGCCGCCGTCGCGTCGCCGTGCCGCCGTGGTCGTTAGGTTTTGCTCAACTTTGCTCTCTCAAGAACGTTTTCGTAAGGCGAAGACTACTCGAATGAGCACGATCATTTTGACGGCCTAACGGCAGATGGTGCTACGGAACTAGGCCCTAAAGCCGCATTCCTACGGTCCGTGTGCTCGCGCGTCTGATCATAAAATTGTCACTTCACGCGTCGTTCGAACGCAACGATTCTTTATTGTGCGTTATTTCCCGTAAAATGTCGGTAAATCCTCAAACTTCAAAGGCGTCCGTCAACAACTCGGACTGTTCGCCAACCGAAATGTTCTGACTCGTGTCGTAAAGGCCGGTCCAGACGCTCCGTTTTTCACAACGATTTATCTGCACAGTTCCAATCGTTGCAAACAAATCGTTGCGTGTGGACTGGAAAACTGCGCAGTTTTGAATTTGGCGCGAAGTCGGTACAATTGCAGCGATAACTGAGCTAAAGAGTGTAGATTCCATGAACTGTGCGGTCTTCCATGAACTTGGAACGCCTGGTACTTCTGAGACGTTCGAATCTTTTTTTTTTTAACAAGACACTATGCAAAAATTGACCAGAGTAGTACCTCCTCCATGACGATATCACACAAAACTGAGCGAAATACACAAATATGTCTGCACCATATGGACGCACTAAAAATTGCAACGATTTCATTTCGTCTTAAAGCTGTGCAGCCAAATCGTTGTGCAAAACGGAGCGTCTGGACCGGCTTTAAGAACTGTCTGACTCGTCAGCACCCAGGCTACCATAAAACGGTTTAAAGAATCGGTCGATAATGTAGTTGCATTTGGCAGCAAGTGTGCACACTAGACCAAGTAAACTCTTTAATTAAAGATGGATGCGCGATTGCGCAGACTGCCGACAAAATTTATTATCGGACTGATTGTGAGTAAGGTGCGGAAATTTTCGTACACAAATTGCTGGTCTCGAAGATGCAACTGGGCGTTAAATTTTTGAACCAGTGACAATGGCAGAAACCGGAATCGTGCTTAAATATTCGATAAAGCTGAAATTATCACCCTGGAACTAAAAAGTCAGGAATGTGCTCGTTCCCAAAGTACGCCATGCTGATCAAACAGTCCGCCTGCAATTGTTCAACTTTTTATACCCTAGATGTAGGGTATATTAGTTTTGAGCGAACGTTTGCAACGCCAAGAAATAATCGTCATAGAAAAGAAAGAACTATATATTCATGATTAGGAAGTGAAAAGAAACTGTTTTATGCATGTCCGTCTGCTTGTCTGTCTGTATGTCTGTCTGCCTGCTTGTCTGTCTGTCTATCTGTCTCTCTGTCTGTCCAGACGATAACTCGAGAACACTTGTAGCTAGAGACTTTTAGTTTGGTACAATTATATTTGATTAAAATTGCAAGGTCATGTTCGAAAATGAGTAAAATCGGGCAACCCCTTTTTAGTGTTACCATATAAGCCTGAGTCGTTTTATACAAAAATGTTTATTTTGTTGACTGAATGTTTCCATTTTGAATTTTTTTCGTTAAATATTGTTATAAATACGGATTATAATTAATTATTTGTCCGAAATTTTTTTTGCACGGTCTTTTTTTACACGATATTAAAATTATAGAAATGGAAGAAAACGTCGGCAGTTTTAAGATGGTAAACGTAGTGGGGTTTACATGGACTTCTTTTTATATAGAATGAATGAATTAATTGGGATCTTTCCGGTGGGCTACATTGTTTTCTATATTTTTTGTGGTTGGGGGGGTGGGGGTGGAACCATCACCCTTAGAGTTTCCAATTTGGGGTGTGTGTGATATCAAATTAAAACTCATGCTGAGTAATATTAAATTAAACAGTCGCGGACAACTAGCCTTAGTGACATAAGAAAATGCATGTCTAGATTTTTAGATAGAATGAGTATATTTTTCTACATCTAGGGTATCACGTAATTGGTGTGACCAATTGCTTCCTTACTAGTTAGTTTGAAGGGAATCGAGCAGCCCACCTAACTTTTTCATCGACCGAATTTTGATCGCCGGTTGTGCGCCCTTGCATAATATAATTATATCGCCATGCTGATTAAGCCGCCGCGCAGCCGCCGACTAAACTATCGACCTATGTAAAGCTTGCAGTCTACGTTTACCCTTACAGAAACTGGTTGTAGATCAGTAGAAGGCCATTATCTTAGTAATGATCGCAGCTCTGCAAGAAAGCCTTCTATCTTTCATAATCTCATATTGGAGCCCCGGAGATCCGTTCCCCTCCTTGGGGCAACTCATGTCGATTTGACCTTCCTTGCAGCGAATACCTGCAACCGTGACCGATGAAAATTTGTGCGAGATCTCACGCAACTTCTCGGCTGCCGACTATTGGCAAGACCGCAGGCGCCAACATTACGAGGAAGAGAGGGTGAGCATTGCAGAATCATTAGCTTATTGTAACTTTATTCTTCATCCTTCATTACACCGACCGATGGGGGCATACAGCCAGGTGATTATCTCGCCCAGGATTAGAAAACGCCATGGAAATCTTTGCGCTATCGGCTGGTTAGATAATCGCGCGCGTGCACCGCGATCCCGCCATTGTTGCGTAGGCAAGCCGTAAAGCGGTGTTCAAGTGTGACTGAAAATTGGTCAATGACAGTTTACCTTGAAGCTGCCTGACGTCATGCCAGTGCCGCGAAAAACACTGGCTGAGTTTAGGAACTTCTTTTTTTCGGTAAAGGTGTCTTACTGCTTTTTGCTGGGCCCCATTCACGCGTTACACAGTCGTCGAGAAATATCCAAATGAGAACCGGAAAATGATAATAATAAATGGCGTTCCGTCCGAATGTGAATGGTTAATAAAGTACTGTGCTTCAATATTGAAAATGAACACAAGTTTATTATGAAGTGGAGTAAGTTGGTCCGGTTCAAAAAGTTGATTTATATTAACTCGTTTGTTGCATAAGAAAATGAAAAGAAGTCAATCCATTTCTTTTGAGGAACAAACACAGACATTTTATTTATCTTAATCATAATTCGCCGCAGCCCATTCGATGACGTTTAGCAAAAACTCCAGTGGGGCATGATCACAAACTTGAATTTTAAAAATACCGCGTATATTTAACGAAATATTTTGTGGTAAACACTAAGGATTCGTATACCACTGAATTTCTGCTACCTTTAAAAGACGGTTCTTCTTGTTCTCATTATAAACCCATGCCTGGTTACAAACGTAAACATAATAAATAAAACCGGGCAAATTAATTGAATATCAAATTTAAAAATTGCAAGGACCAAAATCCGCATAAATTCCTCGTAAATTTGCAATGCAAATTTGCTCGAGTGCCCAGTTCTTTCCTTTCAAATTCGTGAAAGGATTACGGATTATTGAGAATACGCATATTCAACCTACAACGATCAAAATTATTTGCAGGGCTTCGGAAGTAAGACCAATGATTTATGAGGGACAGTATTCATAATAGACAAACAGTAATGGTTGGAAGATTTGAGTTTAGAACCGCGACTTCGACACAAATAACTACAGGAGCATTCCGTGAGCGACTTACCTCCATCATCCACTCGGCGACAATTTTCCGCATGGGCGGAGTAATATCCTTTTGAATGGTTTTGAAGTAGGAGCAATCAATGGTGTACTTCTCCTCAGTCTTAAGTAAATTTTCCAGGCAACGGTCAGCGAGGAAAGTTGGGTCGACGATGGCGGTATTGACGCGATTCAAGCTGGTCGTTCGACTGGAAGCCAGGTTATTGGAGGTGTCTGCAACGCTACAGTTATCGCCGGCACTGCCGCCGCTCAACATAACTTCGCAGTCATTTATTACAACTTGTTCGGTGCACAAGAGGTCCATATTACATGTATTTCAGATCCTCTGCTGTGCTGAGAGCACAAATCGTACTCCGAACACGAAAAGTGGCACACCGCACCCAAAAGCAACTTTCAATCAACTTGATCGGCAGAAAGGATATTCAAGGAACTGAAACGATACAATTGCTCCGCGCATGTGCCAGGCGCAACTTGCAGATTTTTTGCCGCGTTGCAAGCAGCTGTACTGCGGACGCTCTGATTCTACGACACTGATATCGAAATCGAAAATACTGGCGCCTAATCAAGGCGATGACGAGGATTGCGAAACGCGTGCGCGAATCTTACACAGCACATGCACCCAACCACTGCACAACTAGAACCCGGATACAAAACACTGTTCACCACTTTCCTTCTTTCCGCAATTTTCTCCTGTACGATCGAATATTTCCTGAGCTGTTCAAGTATGTTAAATGCGGTTGCGAATGAGGTCGTCTGAGCCGACGAATCACCTCGACCACAACGTCGCTAGCCGGCTGAGCAACTACGTTCGCCGCTCTTCAAGTCTTCACCCAATCCCAAATTGTGTTTAGGCCAGGGCCAGCCGCCAGCGCCGGGGGCTGAGTCATTCCGCAAATCCGCACACAGCCGCTCAGGAAATTCAGCGTACCTACCTGGCCTACAGAAAAATCCCACTTAAAAAGTGACACTGTGACGTCAGCATTGTCTGTCCATGGGATTGACTGCGTGTGACGGTGAATAAATCGTACTTTGTGAAATTTCGTAGCAAAGGAATAACATATCAAGAACGAGATGAATGAATTTCATGATATGGTTCAAATTTGACGAACACTTTTCACAATTTCTACTTTATAAATATAAAAAAAGAAGCAAGGCGAAGTCAATAAAAATTGAAGCAGAATTGTTATTTTCAAAACAAAATCTAAGCTACACGATATGATGTTGTTAATAGTCTGACATTCATATTTCATAAGTTTGATTTACAACACACTATTTTCCAAATTACCCATCTAAATTTCTTTTTCAAAAAACCCACTAGCTAATTTTTACTATAATAGCTATTGAAAATGACCATCTAGCAAAGCAGCTCACACTATTTATATTTAGAAAACTGTCCACATCATATAGTTCTGACTTTATTCCTCTTAATTAATTCTACAATATATTCGTGATTTCTTACTCTACTACTTTTGTGTGCTTTTTTTCGTTTTTTTTTTTCTTTTAAAAAAAGTTTTAATGCATACGCATTTAGCGTATGATTTCATTCTTTATAGCTTGGCCCTTGAGCTGTGTGCGCCGCCATTTCTCTCATCGGTCCTCCCAGCCCAGCTGTTATCTGTGGTTACGGCTGAATCTGTGTGTTGACAAAAGAGAGCAACTGTTTTGTACTCATTTCGTGTTGCGAATGATCGTTAGCGCAGATACTATTATATAACAGCCGTTTTTTTAAGCCGGTGATCTGATCCCGATCACAGAACGTAAAAAACCGTTGCAGATAGTGGAAGTAATTTTTGTTGTATTAGCCTATTGATTTCCGATAAAATGCGGCAAGTGCTGCTGGAGGAATTCAGCCGTGTAATTGCGCCGGGGCATTTTATCGAAAACTATAGCTTTATTCATTTTGACGTTTACGGCATTCATGATGTAAGCGACAGTAAGGACGCGTTCTCACGATTCAAGTTTAGTTGAACGATTAAAGTTGATCAAGAAAACTTGATCGAAAAACCCCATGAGAACCTTGCATAAAGGCGCGTTCTCACGATTCAAGTTTAGTTGACCGATTAAAGTTGATCAACAAAACTTGAACGAAAAACCCCGTGAGAACCTTGCATTCAATAGAGTTGATCAACTTTTGACTTGATCAAGAAAAGATTGACCCAGTCAAACTTTATCGTTCAACTTTATGTCATGTGCCATATGCTGACAACTTTAAAATTGAATTTAGAGTTGTCAAATCAATTTCATTATTTTATTCATAAAAGAAAGAATGCAATTGCGTTTAAAATAATAATGTATCTATGTAAAAACTATTAAAGAATCATGTTAGAATTTCTCCGCATTTCTTCATTTACCGAATCTGCTAGTAGATCTACAACTCTACGCACAATTGCTTGCAAAGCCATTTTAAGGAACTTTTAAGTAAATTTTGAGGATCACAATTGTCACTTTCTGTAAAATTTCACGCACAACAATGCCAATTGTTGATCAGTTTTTGTTGAAACGTGTGAACGAAAACTTGAACAACTCCTGTTCAAGTTTTGTTGATCAACTTTATTCGGTCAACTAAACTTGAATCGTGAGAACGCGCCTTAAGCACAATGCGACGTTCGGCTTGATCGAGTTTCGAAACTTCCGACTTCGAGAACTTTTTGAAATTGTGCCAACACAATACAACTTTTCGAAATTTGCCTGTCTCATTGTTTGTTACTCATTGACAGTTTTTCTTTCAATATGAATGTGAACAAAATTATTAAAGTGCTCCACTTATCTTTTTATAGTTAAAAAGCGGCTAAATTTGCTGTAAATGCCAAAAACGAAGATGGTGGGTGACTGGTGAGGGCCTGATCCCATAGCCACCGTCAGAACTCAGAACGTCACCGTCGAAACGTTCGTGCTCATTCGGGTAGTCTTCGGCAAAAGAAAATGTTCTTGAGAGAGCAAAGTTGAGCAAATCTTAACGACGACGGCGACGACGACCTGTATTTTGCTTTCATCTGCGAGTCTGATTCCCCTCATATGAAACCTGTTTTCCGATGCTTGCTACCCTTCTGCATGTACAGTGGACGACGACGCAAGCAAAATATGAATGAGGAGAAGTAATTTCATCGAAGAAATTTAATTTTATTTATGCTGCTTAACATAGCATTTGATAAATTAAATTTATTTAATAAAAAATAAAAAAATAATTGTAAGTATTTTGTATAATGTAGTTCAATGTTATTTCTTAATTTCTGCATATAGTATAATAAAACTAAACATTTTCTCTTATTGAGAACAAAAGTTTAATTGCTTTTCCAGGAAGTATATTTAACGCAGGGATGGGCATGCAACCACAGTCTCAAAATATGATTGTGTAAAAGCTCTTCAAAGCTCTCTCCGGCCTTTTTTACACTGTTAATTTTGGTGACGTCACCTGTCATGTAAAAGTGAAGCCACATGGCAAAATGACTTCAAATTTACAGTGTACCGAAAGCAAAGCGAAAAGAAGCATAGTCCTGCCAAAGAATATCTACTCAATAAGAACCGAAACTTTTTTTTGAGTGTATAGGATAAAAAGATTAAAAAGAAAAATGTGAGAGAGAGGTCACTAAAATAATGTAAATAACGTACAAGAGGAAAAGAGTGCCAAGAAGTTCGTCGGCTCTGACGTTGTAATTCTCTGCCTCTGACGTCGATATTCTTTGCCTCTGACAATCAGCTGACGGTTTTTTCATACCGCACTTCTAAATGGGCAACCATGAGCTTTAAGTGCTTCTAAACCAGTGATGGGCAGGCCTATGCCCGCGGGCACTCCAGCTTTTAGAGCTTTGAATATGTACACGAGCAGCTCGCAAGTCGAGAGCGCATCATTTGGCCGCCGGCCGTCATGCGAGCAGGACCAAAGAATATCTACTCAATAAGAACCGACACTACTATCTGTACACGGCTGGATTGCTGATGTGTGCATCGGTGCTGTGGAAAATTAGATAGCAACAGAGTAACATTTGTTAAAGTGGAATAACAAATGGGGGTGTGTCGCACAGTGTGGTTCATATTTGCCGCAGCATATCAAAAGCCGCAAGCAATCTGATTTGCGATCGTGCGAACTTCCAAGTCGCCCTGCAGTGAAAGCACTTTTCAACTCAGTTTACACAGAGCTTTTGACTTGTTACAAGCTTTCATTTCGAGTTTAGAACAGGGATGGGCATGCAACCACAGTCTCAAAATGTGATTGTGTAAAAGCTCTTCAAAGCTCTCTCCGGCCTTTTTTACACTGTTAATTTTGGTGACGTCACCAGTCATGTAAAAGTGAAGCCACATGGCAAAATGACTTCAAATTTACAGTGTACCTGAAAGCAAAGCGAAAAGAAGCATAGTCCTGCCAAAGAATATCTACTCAATAAGAACCGAAACTCTTTTTTGAGTGTATAGGAAAAAAAGATTAAAAAGAAAAATGTGAGAGAGAGGTCACTAAAATAATGTAAATAACGTACAAGAGGAAAAGAGTGCCAAGAAGTTCGTCGGCTCTGACGTAGTAATTCTCTGCCTCTGACGTCGATATTCTTTGCCTCTGACAATCAGCTGGCGGTTTTTTCATGCCGCACTTCTAAATGGGCAACCATGAGCTTTAAGTGCTTCTAAACTCAAAATGAAAGCTTGTAAGTGTAACAAGTCAAAAGCTCTGTTTAAACTGCGTTGACAAGTGCTTTCACTGCAGGGCGACTTGGAATTTCGCACGATCTCAAATCAGATTGCTTGCTGCTTTTGATGTGCTGCGGCAAATATGAACCACGCTGTGCGACACACCCCCATTTGTTATTCCACTTTAACAAATGTTACTCTGCTGCTATCTAATTTTCCGCAGCACCGATGCACACATCAGCAATCCAGCCGTGTACAGATAGTAGTGTCGGTTCTTATTGAATAGATATTCTTTGGTCCTGCTCGCATGACGGCCGGCGGCCGAATGATGCGCTCTCGACTTGAAAGCTGCTCGTGTACATATTCAAAGCTCTAAAAGCTGGAGTGCCCGCGGGCATAAGCCTTAACCAAAGAATATCTATCTATAACTAAGAAGGTGCACCTTCTTGTATGTATGGGAACTTATTTTCAGCAAAAAACAAAAAACGAGAACAGGCCAAGAGTACAACTGCACAATAGTGCAAAATGCACATAAGAGCGAAAGAGCTCGCACTATTTCTGCTCGGCGGCAACGTGCTTCACATGTTTTTGCCGCGTTTTTTATATATACGATTTACAATACGGGCTGCCACGGTTTTTTGATTTTTTCTGTTCCTTTTTGGTAAGTTCGAAGGCACAGGGTGTTTAGGTAACTCTACTTTTGTGAACTTTCTGCCAAGAATATCAGCTGATTCTTGACAGTTTAT
Source organism: Leptogaster cylindrica (assembly GCA_963082835.1). Lineage (NCBI taxonomy): Eukaryota > Metazoa > Arthropoda > Insecta > Diptera > Asilidae > Leptogaster > Leptogaster cylindrica. Next base: position 315,006 of record OY720108.1, read on the forward strand.
CAGATTTAATTTATTGAAAATGGATTACGGAGATAATATACGTTGTTTATTTTGTGGTGCTCGAAAGAGCGAAAGTAGTGAAAAGATTTTTCGCGTTACGAAGGGCAGATAAGTTAATAATTTTATGTTTTATTTTCAAACCGGTTTGGCTATAATAAAATAATATAATTAACACATTCACTCTAACTGCCAGCAGAATTCAGCAAGTTTTCTCATGTTAGCAGAAGGTATATGTGCATAAATCATTAAATTTCTCATTTATTGTAACATCCCGTTATTGGAGTGAACGTGTTATTATATGCAAATGGAAAATAATTTATTTAACGAATTATTATTAACTAAAAATGGAGTGTTGTTTATAAAAGTGGAATAAATCTAATTTATTCGTGAAGTGATTATTTCGTAAATAAATTGAAAAGAATTGATTTATACAGCTGTTTTAATTACTGGCACAATTATTTTCTTAATTTTCAAATTAAAATACGAGAAAAAATAAATATGTTACAAAATTTAAAACTTTTCAAAATAATCTTAAATTTGCTCCAAATATGAACTACCCTGTGCGTCTGAAGGTTTTTGCTTTTCTCCCTCACTCAACTGCAACATTTACTACGTTTACATGCAGGGTTGAACCTGGGTGAACCCAGGTTCGACTCCATATAAACGCGAGTTGAGTCCAAACCGGGTTGAACTCGACTCGACCCAACTTTGTTACCTGGGTCAAGTCGAGGAGTCGAGTTAAAATGCATGTAAACGCGGGTTGAGTAGTCGAGTTGATAGTTCGACAATTTTTTCATGTTTTCTGATGAATTTTCCAAAACATAAGATTTTATTCGAAATCAAATTCCTTAAAATGTCTATATAATTAAATGAAACTCGAAAAAATTGAAAAAAATTGTTAATATAATAGATCAAATTAGTGCAATAAGCTGTCACTTCGACTACGTTTGGACTTGATTTCGACTCGATCCCTCAACCCGGAGTGCTCAAAAACACGGGTTTGAGTTCAAAACCTGTTTTCGACTCGATCTTTCGACTCTGCATGTAAACGTAGTAATTGTTGCCTTCGATTTCTACAGATTTGACAGTTACACACACAGTGTCAAAACGTATTCAGACAGGAGTGACGTCGAGGTGAGCATTCTTATTATTAGATATTCTTTGGCCTTAACTATAACCCCCGGAACAGATAGAATTCGTTTCCGCACGGCCCGCACGGCTGTCAAAATCCAAACCAAGCACTTGTTTTGAGCAGCCCACATAGAGACGAATTGCTGCTGTGCGGACCGTGCGGAAACGAATTGGGTTCGAACTTTTGGACTTTTGTCGGAGAGGACGAATTGTCAGAGAAGAGAGAGCAGAGTTTTCATTTAGTGCTGTCAAATGTTAATTGTAATTTGAAATAATTCTAACTAGTAGTAAGAACACATGTATATATTAAATATAATCCCTTATTTTTGATAAAATAAACACAAAGAGGGCGAACGTCAAATCAATCCCTCTGAAGAAGTACAAATGTCAAAAAACGAAAACGAATTCTATGTGTCCCACACAGTTAAACGAAACGAATGCGGAACGAAAACGAAGCGCAAACGAATTCTATGTGTTCCAGGCTTAATGGTCTTAAGACAGCTCAATATTCTTCGTTAAATTTAGCTTAAGATTGATGAAGTAAGTGTCAAACTATATTGATCTTAATACCCTGGGCACACGAGAGCACTTAAGTGGGTTGATGACGTCATTATGACGTAGGCCATGTAAATTTTCCATAAGAACTCGACATCGAAACCTACCTCCCGGGTAGGTTTAACCCGGGTTAAACTCGACAGACTATTACCAGCGCCGTAAGTTCCACATGGTAGAAAATCTTTGTACTAAAACTTAATCAGCTGTGAAATGTTATTTTGTTGTTTTCCTAGATGTTTTCGTGTTATCGTTACTTTACAGCAAATTTAAATTGGGTAAACACATCAACTAATCTCAAGTTCATCGCAAGAAACTCACTTGATCGCTGTTGCGAATCCATTTTTATGTTTACTTTTCGCCAAATGTTATCAGATATTTCAAACCCGAACTCCGTTCGGTGGCACACGACACTCAACCCACTTTACGTGACGTCATTAACCCACTTAAGTGCTCTCGTGTGCCCGGGGTATAAGACAACTTAAGTAAAGTGAGTAGTGACAGCTATAAAAGTAAACAAAGTGTCACTGTTTGATGTGTGCTTTTTTCAAAAGGTGAAATTTAATTACATTTAGCATGCAGTACATTATTATTAATGTTATTATATATGCTAAATATACACTATATGCAAAATATAACTAAGGGCCCGATTCTACATAACAGAATTTTAATAGATCTCTTAATATCTTTTAAAGGTTTTTAAGAGATGATGGTATTCTAGGTAGCAGAAATATGGTGAATTTAAAAATTAAAAGTTAAGAGATTCACCACAGCTGTCCTCACACAGTGCACCTCACTATAAATCTCGAAAGGGTTTTTTGATAATCCCTCAAGTTTCACATTACTGTACGATGGATTTGGTTTTAAAAAAAAAATTATTTAGCAAAACATTTACTATCCGTTTTTCTTGCCTTTTTTAATGTTGTTTCTTTCTTCGATTTTACGCACTCTCAATTATCCATGAAATTATTTCTGGTACAACACTTTCCATTTTTTGTTGACACTTGAAAGCGTTTTACAGCGGCGTCTGACTTTAGAGACGTTTAGAGATATGAATTTGAACCTCTTAAGTTAAGAGACGATTGAGGTTAAATATTTCTTTTAATTTCCGCAAGTTTCAACCGGCAACTACGCACTTTGTTTACTTTTGTTCTAACCTGTCACTTTGCTTAAGATGCTTAAGATTTGTTCGGTTGCGAGCGTACACTTAATTCTTGACGAACATTTTTAAAACTTAACGAACTTTGTCTTAAGACCATTGTAGTTGTCAATATGGCATCTCATATAACCGTACAGAATCTTATGACGCACTCAAGGCTATAGGTCTGCCCATCTCTGCTTTAATTTGAGTTTTCGGGTTTTGTTTCCCATACAGAAAACAAGTTTTTTCAGGCCTAGGGCCTGAGTGCCCGAAGTGGGCACGAACGTTTTGACGGCGGACGGTGGCTATGGGATCCGGCCCTGTGGCAGCTAAATTTATCCAGGGACGTTGATGGGTTTTATGTAACGTCCTATGAAAAAATGAAAAGGAATGATCCGGAACACTTTTTCAAAGTAATTAGGATGAAAGCCGAAACGTTTGATTCACGTATTCACGGCTTTTGATATTGAAAATATCTTTTTCCTTGATTAGAGATATTAAATTTTCTTCAAATGACATTTTCAAACTTTTATTCTTTTATTATTTCAAAAAAGACTTTGGTCTTTGGTCGTAAACTCTTCAGCTGACTGTCAAACAAAAAATAAGTGTCAAAAGTCGAAAAAGTTCGGCTCCAGTAGAAAGTAGACCAACTCAGAATTTGGCCGACTTGGCCGACTTTGCCTTTGTGTCAAGCCGGAGGTACACGATACGGAAAACGTCATATTTATAAGGAAATATCTTTGTGGATGTCTCTTTTGAGACATTGAGTCACACGATAAGCAAAAATGAGTTTGCAACCTGTATTTTGCAATTCACAGATTACCGCGACGCCGCGCCGCCTGTAAGAGCAGTAATCCCAAAACTGTGTACATAAAGTTTTGTATGGTGTGACTCGGGAAATTTGTACCTCGCAAATTCCTTGGATGTGCCGAAAATATTTCGAAATTTGGCAAAAGTTGACTTTCGCGACCTGGGGCGGATTTCAATGAAATTTTGTGGAGACATGTATTTTAGTTAAAAAACCAAGAATATGCAAAAAAAAGTTATGCGACGTATATACTTTTGGAAAAAAATACAATTTACGATGAAAAAATTTCATGTAATTTTTCGGTTTTTTGACGTATTATATTCACAAAATTTAGTTGCAAAAACCACTAAAACCCGCCACAAGTCCACTTAAACACATTTATCACGTTTTTACAGTTCACAACACTATATTAATCAAGAAATCGCTGTTAATTTTCATTGTTTACAACTTCACAATTTGACATATGCTGACATGCATGTGCCAATTTGATGAACGTTGCAATTAAAATTTAGTATTGATTTAGAATTAAAATTAATATAAAAATACAAATGCGTGCTTGTCGATATGCGAAGTAAATTCGAAAGACGCACTTCTGCCCAAGTCGCGAAACTCAATCTGTTCCCGAAATTTTTGGAATATTTATAAGCGATACACCATATTGCTTATCGTCGAGTCACACGATATGAAATACGGCGTATCGCTTATAAATACGACGTTTTCCGTATCGTGTACATCCGGCTTTAGGCACAACTCTAGCACGTATGTTTTACTCGAACTGTCAACAGTCGGGCAAGCCGAACGTCGTATTGTGTTTACCGCTTGAATTTTACTGGCAGTGACGTCACAGAGTGTCAAATTGGCATTTACTATACCTTGTTCTTTGTATCATGGTTGCATTTATTGTGTTATTGGAAAGAGCGAATGACAGCTATAAATTGATACTCGACAGCCTTTAATGCTGAAGCGTCATCAGTTATTTTGGACTTTTGTTTCGGGAGCATATGACCAAATAACATGGAGTGGAAGTCCACATTAGTTCTAATTGCTATATATTTAGCTTGCTTATGCTGGGGAAGAAAACACCATTTAGAAGTGCGGGTACGTAGAACGCCTTTCACCCATTTCTCTTCAAAGTTCGCCGGAAAATCGATTCCGCCAATGTAATATATTTGTCGTCTCTTTTGTTTAGGATGATGTGAGGCGATATATCGCTTTGAGTACATTTGGATTTTATCAAGGTGGAATTCTAGATGTAAAACTATCAAATTTCGTGATTGAACCGGGACAGGACAAAAATGTGGTGAGTGTTGTCGAATTTTCAAGCGTATGGAAGTCTTCTATGGTCTTGTTTTTAGTTCGGATTATCTCTGGACAAAACTCTGAACGATGCTATGAATCCTTATTTAGATGCGCATCAAGATAAGTGCATTTTGGAAGAGTCTGCTTCCTCTCAACACAGTGGTCCTATTGTGTTTTTTATGATGAACCTTACAAATAAGTTGTAAGCAATTAATCTTTTGGGTATGGTGGAAACAATTAAAATATCACTGTTTCAGGGTACACGTAAATTGCTCACATGATTTCTATAATATTCATATATATAAAAATGCCTCAGTGGTTCCTGTTTTTCGAGCCAAACGCCATTCTTATGAGAAAGTCAGCCACTCTGCTCTCTTTATGCAAAGGAAAAAGAGGGATGGTAAGTGCTTTTAAATATATGAAATTCTTTTTAGTATTGTTCTACTTTCAGCTTTGGATGGCTCAAGTACACTGTGCAATAATTTGGTACTGCCAATAACTGTGGAAGTTAAAAATAATATGATATATTACAACATGACTGTGAGTTTTCATACGCAAAGTTTCCCTAATTCTAACCTTGTATTCTTTCAGTTTGCGATGTATGTAGCGACAAAACATGAAGAAGGACTTTACAACCTTTATTTCCATGCCTGCCCTAATTACAGTCCGTCACCTCTAAAGCTTTCCTTCAATGTAATTCATTTCTTACTGTATTCGTGTTCAAAATTACTATTAATTTACAGGTTGACATTGAGGAAAACAACAGTGGGAATTTCTTATCAGCTGGAGAAATGCCCTTGCCGGCCTTGTACTTTATGATGTATCTTCTTTTCTTGCTGTCAGGTTTGTTTTGGGTGTTCATTTTAAGGAAGAGCAAGTACGGCATTAAACCTTTAATTTTCCATCAGTTTCATTACTGTTACATTTCAGACACCCAGTATTTAAAATTCACTACATTATGACTGTGCTAGTGTTTTTAAAATCTCTATCGCTTATGTTTCACGCTATCAATTACCATTTCATTGAAGTAAAGGGGGAGCACGTCGAAGCATTCGCCATCTTATACTATGTTGCGCATTTGTAAGTATTTTTCTTGTACATTTTTTGAAGCAAACAAATAATCCACACTTGGCGTAGGCTGAAAGGAGCCCTTCTATTCGTTACAATTGTGCTCATTGGAACTGGTTGGACGTTCATTAAACACATTCTCGCAGATAAGGATAAAAAGTTGTTTATGATTGTTATTCCTCTGCAGGTAGGTGATTCCGTTCAGTTCAAAACTCAAAAATTCGAAGCAAAAACCCTAATGGGATGGATTGAAAATATCGTACTTAGCCTATCCATTATACTTATATTATATGTATAGTATTATGCATTTATATCTATTGAATTGTCGAACTAATTTTCAATTTAAGTATTTTTAAAAATTTGTAAAGTATCAAGTTTTCCGCTAACCAATGGACATATTTCAATTTCGGTGCAGGTTTTAGCCAACGTCGCAGAAATTATAATAGCAGAAGGTGAGGAAGGAGATATCGAACATAGGACATGGCGCGACATCTTCTTTTTAGTGGATCTGCTATGCTGCGGTGCTATACTCTTTCCGGTTGTGTGGTCCATTCGGCACTTGCGCGAGGCTTCCGCTGCAGGTGGTAAAGCAGCTATCACCTTGCGCAAATTAAAACTATTCCGACAGTTTTACATAATGATAGTTTGCTACATTTATTTCACTCGTATCATTGTGTATTTATTGAAAATAACAGTGGCTTTTCAGTATGCGTGGCTTGACGAAATGTTTAGAGAAATGGCAACATACGTGTTCTTCGTTTTAACTGGTTATAAATTCCGACCAGCATCTGCTCATCCTTACTTCACAGTGGAGACACAAGAAGATGATGATGTTGAAGTTCTTACCGAATGTGGCCTAGGTGAAGGTCTTCACAATAGGTTGGCTCCACCAGCAACGATTGTTGAATCACACGAAGAAGAACGAGAAAATTTGATCAGCAAGCGAGAATCTAGCCACGAGTACGATTAATACAAGAAAGGAAAAATACTGCTGCAACAATGCAAAATTTGTATGGCATTATTAGTAATAAAAACTTATTTGCCGTTATAGTGATAGAAAAACCGTAGAAGTGAATGATTGTGATTTTCGAAGACAATCAGACGGTGATTATTATTAACTATTGTTATAAATATTTCAAAAATATCGCAACACCATATTTTGCTGAAATTAGTGAACATCATCATCATCATTTAATGCCCCAGTGTTATCCAGTGAGGCTGCTTTTACTAGTTCAAAATACTTTTTAGATTTAGTAATTCGAGGCATGGAAGACATTAATTTTACAATTTCAACCTATTGAAATGACTGACAAAGGTCTAGGCGTCGTTTCCACATGTTTAATTTCAAACAGCTTCGCATATATTTTCTTAGGCAATTTTCTAAAACTCTTGTATCTACTGTAAATTATATAAGTTATATTTTGAAATAAATCCAAACATAATATTAGCCTAAACTTTAACTTATACTATTTCGGTAATCGGTACATATTCCAAATGTACTTTTTGAACTGACCAGTATTCGCGGATAGTTGGACGAAATTTTGAACTTGCGTTCAATTGAACGTCCCAAAGTGACTGCTAAGTATTTTAAAGTTGTTTTAGCTAATCCTATTGGCACTGATGCATTACTATCAGCTTCTGGCCCTATCTTGAGTGATCGAACATGAAATAATCTCACACTATTCGCAAACAAAAATTCCAATCCATAGGTGTATTCATTTAAGGTTATCGACTGCAAAACTTTCATAGGCTGTTAGTTTAGACGGCGGCTTTATCAGCATGAAGTCGGAGATATACGGAAGTGCCCAGACCCGACGATTAAAAATCTTCCGATGAGACACAAGAATTTTTTCCTGTGCATTTTCGTGAGCAGCAATCTCAAGAACTTGAACTATGTATGCGCAGCAGTACCTCGAAGGCACATGCAGCTTGCTAGTGCCCCTGATTATGTCATTAAACAATATAGTTACTCTTTGAGAGCGTTGATAACAAGAGTATTCAATCCCCAAGAGAGTCGTTCTATCTGTGAAATCTACTCTTCTCACAACTCAAAATTCTTAGGTCTGTCTGTACTGATAATATTTTTTATTCAGAAATTACTTTATTACAGCTCTCTATTGAATAAAAACAAAACGACATTAACTTATTTTTTCTCAAAGTGAACCTACTTATTTTTCTACATATTTCAAACAAAATAAAACATAGTACACACATTCTACTATACACCTAGTACACACTCTATTAAACTTTCCTAGAACACTATCGATGTTCTACTGTATTTCACGCTGCGTAAAACTCTAGCCCACGTATCACATATTTCAATTGACGTAGAAGAGGTACCATCACTGATGGGGTGGCAAAAAACTCACCTAAGAGGTAAATAGGTATATCAGTTGTGAGCGAACTTTTGCAACGTAAAAAAGAATTATACATTGTGTTTCGCTAGTGTTTCAACATGTACCAATCAATGCCGTGAAGTATTGTGATTGTACACCCCCCCCCCCCCTCCCCCTTCCCCCTTTTTTAAGGGCTGAAACTGTTTCATCTTTTAGCATAGAGAAATCAATAGCAGAGTTCTAATTTCTATCAAGAAAATAGGGGCAGAAGCTTTTTCTCAAGTGCTCGCGATCTGCACACGATAGCACGTGGTCGACCTGAAAGCAATCATACACAGTTTTTTGACAGCCCGCCAAAAAACGCCACACCCCATCAGAATTCTCTGATCAACTGTCAACCGAAGTGTGGTCGGCAGCATGCATGAGAAATAGGTCTCTGAAACTTATAGTTTTCTAATCCAGAAAGAGGGTGCACTTGCGAGGACCTAAAGGCCGAAACACATTGAAAATGCCGATGCCGCAGAATGCCGGCATCGGCATTTTCAATGTGTTTCGGCCTTTAATGTGTTCACGATGCCACTGCCGATGCCACTGCTAGCAGACTGCCGGCATCGGCATTCTCAATGTGTTTCGCCTTTAATGTGTTCACGATGCCACTGCTAGCAGACTGCCGGCATCGGCATTCTCAATGTGTTTCGGCCTTTATAGTTAGGGCTATCGGCATTCTCAATGTGTTTCGGCCTTAATGCTAATCCCAGTCACAAAGTCGACCATCGAAACAATTACTACGTTTCCATGCGGGGTTCAACTCGAGTTAAACTCGAGTTAGTGGTCATGGAAACGCAAGTTTCGTTAAATCCAAGTTAACTCCACGAAATAGGTCGGGTTGAGTTGAGTTCTAACACCAAATGCCAATTGTCAACTCAACTCCTCAAGTACATGGAAACACTTCAGGTTAAGCCGGAGGTACACGATACGGAAAACGTCATATTTATAAGGAAATATCTTTGTGGATGTCACTTTTGACACATCGAGTCACACGATAAGCAAAAATGAGTTTGCAACCTGTATTTTGCAATTCACAGATTACCGCGACGCCGTGCCGCCCGTAAGAGCAGTAATATCAAAACTGTGTTCATAAAGTTTTGTATGGTGTGACTCGGGAAATTTGTACCCCGCAAATTGCTTGGATGTGCCGAAAATATTCCGAAATTTTTGGGATATTTATAAGCGATACACCATATTGCTTATCGTCGAGTCACACGATATGAAATACGGCGTATCGCTTATAAATACGACGTTTTTCGTATCGTGTACCTCCGGCTTTAAGCGGCCGTTTTATTAACTCAACGATAACTTAACTCCAACTCAACCTTGCACATGGAAACGCATGATACAAAGAACATAAGGTATGCCAAAGATTTTTTTGACAGCTGCCGTGACGTCACTACGTGCACATTATTTCAAATGCGTAATTTCTAGCCGCACTTTTCAAATGTGACTGAAAAATAGTTTCACTAAGTGAAAGTTCATAATCTTTAAGAATTTAATTTAAATGAAAAATAAGCACTAGAGAAAGTATCTGAGAAAGTGTTTAAAATGATTTGAGTAAATAGCGGCTTATATTTTACGTCTATTGCACATATACACATACACGAGCAGTTTTTGCATTAATATTTTCTTTATTTCGGCACACTTTCAACCATTCCGAAAGTACTTTTGGGTCTGTCGGAAAACGAAATTATTTCAACGCTTCTTCACCACATTTTCTTTTCATAAAGTTTTTACAGTTCTTTATTGCACACTTCACCATTTTCACTACAAACACTATATTATTTATGTTAAAAACTCTTAAAAACCTTTAAAAACTTGAAAACCCAAACACGAATTCGTAAACAAAAAGCCGTCAAACCATCGAATGCTGATTGGGTGAACCCGATGACGCGCAAAATGGCGCGGGTACGAAATCATTGGCATACCTTATGTTCTTTGTATCATGATGGAAACGTAGTAATTTGTGCTCTCTCGGGTTCGTCTTCGGCCCATGAAAACGTCCGAAGTATAGTAAAATTTCCCTTCCAAGACATTCGTCACTACCCGAGGACAACATATGCTCTCACGATGTAACACGTTGACCACGAACGAAAACTCTTCTGTGTTCCTAACCGGCGATTTGAGTCTTCAGGTTGTTTCCCATGTAAAAAACAGGATTTTTCAGCCCGAAGTGGGCACGAATGGAACGACAACCAACGTTGTCAATTTGTCATTGGGATTATGCCCGATTTCCGAGTAGAAGAATTTGACTTGCAAGTTGCAATAGGGAAACGAAAAGTAATTGCCGAATTCTCATAATTTCTTCCAGTTCCAATGCTGTGCCAAGAAAATCCGACTGCAGGCCACATAAAACCGGTTTGTCCGGCAGTGGCTTTGCGTACGCAACACATAGCTCGCATGCATGATACAACAAACATAAGGTATGCCAATGATTTCTCACCCGCGCCATTTTGCGCGTCACTGGATTCACCCAATGAGCATTCGATGGTTTGACAGCTTTTTGTTTTCAAAATCGTGGGCAAGGTTTAAAAGTTTTTAAATGTTTTGCAATAAAGAACTGGATTGGATCCTAGCAGCGGGTACTGCTGACATTTGACAAGCGTGGTTTTCACTAAAACATATTAATGCGTGCTTGCCGATATGCGAATTAAAGTAGAAACATGCCCTTTTAGTAGAAATTAGAGTAATTAATTCATATTAAGATGTAAATGCGTGCTAATCGATATGCGAAAAAAATAGATGCACGCACTTTTACTTGAAATGACAGCTCGAATTACTGTTGACAGGTTTAGCAGTACCCGCTCCTAGGATTTTACCAAGAACTGGGTAAAATCCTAGGAGAGGCTCCTTCAAACCTGTCAACATTAATTCGAGCAGTTATATCAAGTAAAAGTGTGTGTTTCTAATTTTTCGCATATCGACATACACGCATTCATATGGTTTAGTGAAAATCGCGCTTATCAAATGTTAGCTGTTATGATCCAACCATATTTTTTGCAATGTTTTAAAAAACAAGATGCTGTGAAGTATGATGTAGTAATACATTCGAAAATAAATCGGTTGTCAGACTTTCATGTTTTCGAACTGTCAATCTGGCAAGTTTCAACAAAACAGATGACAGCACTCTTTTTTACAAATGGCGGAATAGTTCATCTTCGTTATTATTTAATAGTGGTTGCTTCAATTTATAGAATTGCAAGCAGATTATTAAGAAATAGTTTTTGAGCGCGTTAAGTAGGCTTCGAACAAATGTGGAACTTCTTGCAGGTTTTAAATTCGTGCTACGTTGATTGATTGAAAAGTTATAAATGTGTTTTATATTAAAAACGTATTAGTTTCTTCAGTTGGCTGGAGAACTTCAAAAATATCAATAATTGCGCAAATCTTAAAGTATACTTATCAGTACCCAAAAGTGAAAATAATACAATTCATCATGCAGTCGGAAGCTGACGAAAATTGGCTCGATCTCGAGGGACAGTGTTTAGATGAATTAAATTCACAACCAGATTATGAAATGGAGTACATGAGCCAAAGGGATTCAGCGCTCCGTAACGTTTGGAGCTCCTTCCAGGATTCGGCAACATCGATAACTCATCTGTATCAAGGTAAGCAAAAAATGTGGGTATTGAAATGAAATGTCTTGACTTTTATCACGGGCGTCAAATGAGAACTTCGTACACTTTTTCAAGGACAGCAAGTGCGAATCTTAGAAAAGAATTTTGTCAGACATTTTGTTTTGCCACTCTTTTTTTTCTTTAAATTTTTCAATAAAATGTTATCCGCTAAAACTAAAATTTACGGATAACGATTGTTGCTCCCGGAAGGCATGCTGGCAGCCGGACATTTCCTTTGTTGCCTGGCTGCAGGAAGGCCGATTCTCGTGATTTAGAGCTGAGTTCCCTCTTCACTATTTCGTTGTGTTTGTGTTTTCATATAGCAATTGATGACATCGGGGATGATTATATTTTGGTATAGTCAGCTGAAACACCATTGATTGCATTTTAGCTGTCTCTCCAATGCGCATTTTACCGAAAATTGTGTGGCATTGCATGAGTGTAAACATTGAGGGCTTGTCTGCCCTAAAAACTTCAATTCGGATGTACTTAATTTCAAAAGTTCATTTGTGTCGATAGTTTGCAAATAAACCATACACATGATCAATGGTTACGATAGAAAAAATAAGTATCTGCACCCAAACACAAGGCACCCAAAATGAATATCCCAAATGAATTTGAAACGTGGGTGTGGGGTAAATTTGCCCGCATCAGTTTGATATTATTTAGTTTTATTATAAATGTTCTAATGTTCACGGGTGTATTCACCTTCGTGCACCTGTTGCATTTATGTAGTACTCTGTAATTATACTCACTCAAGAAAACATTTCAACAATATAGGATCAATTGGATTAGTGCACTTTTCGAAAACGAAACTCAAAATAGTTTATTGTTATTTTTGAACTTCGACTTCTCGTGTTCTCAAATTGTTTTTTACTTAAGATACTTGAAGGTTTTTTGAAACAGTGTTACTGGCTTCCGTCCAGTAAATCCAGGAAATCGTCTCTTTGCAATAGATAATGTGATTTGACAATTGAATCTCTTTAATTACGTGCTCTTTTTTTAATAAAATCCTAGATTGTAAATTTTATTGTATTATAATGATACATGTCTCATTTTAAAGGAACTAAAAAATATATCGAAGTCAAGAACGACACGGATAATTAATTCACTGTTATTTTTGAATATCTCAAAATACAGAGTTTTAAGCTTTCTTTACATTATGTGCAACAATCGCAGAAAGCATTCCAATTTCAACTTGGGTGGGAAAAATAGAATTTCCTATAACTCACCACGTAAGGTACTTTTGGCGTACATACTCTCATTAATCAGTTGACATCTTTTCAATGATAAATTCAGCTGGTATAGTACAGAGAATGTACCAGTTAAAAAAGCTAAAAATACTAGAACCCCACTACGGCCTTAACTGTCCGTCCATTCAAAAGTTATAAACAAGACTTAGTAACTATTAATTAGACCTCTATTAGTAAAAACTCTGTAGTCAGACTACATTAATAATTATTTGAACTGAGATAAAATGTATGACTACGGCATTTTTAGGTAGATTTCGAAGAAAAATCTATATATTGAGATTTGAGATGTATACCATGTCACGACTTTCGAAAAATTCTTTCATACTTTTTCGTTTAATGCCTCCCTGAGTACGAAACCACCCCCCGTTCGAAAGTTTATATATATATTTACACGCTAGCGGCCGTATTTTTGACGATATCGGAACTAAATTGTTAAATATGTTATTTCTGAGGTTAATAGATCAGTTTAGTTCGTTAATAAGCAAAATCGGTTCACGGGGGTGGCCGGGGGAGGGGGTTGAAATTTTGAAAAAATAATATCTCGGCCCCTATGAAGTATAGAGAGAGACTTTATTTGCATAAATAAGAGTACTCTCTATGAGGTTAACGGTGACACCACCGAATTAAGGGTGGGTGGGGTTCGAGTGGGGGTGGGGGTGGAAATTCGAATTTTTGTAAACCACGTCTTGTCCCAAAGTATCCTTGGGGTATCCTTGAAAAGTTCTCGATGAGTAGTTTATAAATCCATGACTAGTTCTCCGATTTTGAAATAAATGATCCCAATAAACGCAATCAAAATACTTCAAAATCTACCTTAGCCTGTAGGCCTGCCGAAAGGGATATTTTTATATACGTTTTTGATTTATCGTTTTTTACAGTACACTTAGCATTTCAAAAGGTTCAATAGTTATTTATCAGACAGAAAACATAATATATTTATATAATATTTTATTTATTTTAAAAAACTAAGAGTAACTTAAGGATAATATCAATACTCCTAAAAAAAATAAAAAAGTTGTAAATATTAGCACTTTTGGCAGATCTTTAAAGTATGCTCTCCACAAATAGCTTTGTTACAAAACTATTGTATTTTCAGAAATTGTATGGTCAGAAATTACAAATTTTTCGTTTTTCTGGTTCACTATTAATGGTGTCTTCACGGCGTTTTCCGAAATTTAAATTATTTTCGATACTTATTTTAATAGACCGTCTTAAAGTTACTATTTTATAACGTTCGTTTAGGACGTTCAGTTTAGGATCTTTGGAGCCAGATAAAAATAAAAACCAGTGGATATATTATTCAAAAAATTCTTAGAATTTTAGTAGGATTTTCCGGTCCCAATAAATTGTCAGGGTAGTAATAAAATGCAGGAACAACGCACAAATACCAGCAGTGACCGATTATGATATTAACGCAAACTTCTGCACGTAATCACTAAACATTCGTCTGGTAGACGACGATTATAGCATATCTCGACAAGTAATAAGTGTACATTTTTGCTTATAACGTTCGTATAAGTTCTTTTACTAGTTATGAAGCTACTGCGAGTAAGGTGGTGTTAACGCAACAGAAATATGCCAAATTTGCAAAATTCCAAGGGTCGGTACTTCGGTAGTCTGCTAGACGAATGTTTAGTTATCTAGGGTCAAAAGTGCAAATGTAATGTATTCAGTCTATAATTATTTCAGTTATTGGAAATATTAATCAAGATTTATTTGCTTTATTTTGAATTTAAAAGATTTACCTGTTGTCAGCGATTGAGTTCCTTTGCAATTTGTCACTTCAAATTTGGAATATATTTGTTACATTGTTTGAGGTTACTTATAAGTTACAATGACAATAATAATTTTTACCTTCAATTTTTCCAGACAGAGCGGCAAATAATGACACGGGGGCTCTATGGTTGCCATTTCAAACGGCTGCAGGAACTGTGACAACTTTATATAAAGGTAGGAATATTTCTCGAATTTATTTACAAAAAATAGAATTTTTAGAAAGTAAAACTAGTACGGAAAGTATAATTGGTATAGGCCAATTATGAAATACCCTAGATGTAGATTAAACATTTTAGAGCTCATACTTGGTACAGAGGTTCCCTACACGTTTAGATGCGCACTTATGGTTTTTGAAAATTCGCCTTCTGAGGCCTACAACTGATTTCAGGACAAATCATTAAATACCCATTACATTAAAAACATTACAGTACAGTTCACTATTTCCTGGGCAATAGCGAAGCATTACCGGGCCTGCTAGTTTTACATAAAACCGTTTCCCGTAGGTAAGGTTACAATAATTAATAGTTGGAACTTTACCATTAATTTACGAAAATCGCTCACGATCCGCCATTTTTGTTTTCCACTGGGGGTTTTTTTTAGGACGATCCAGACTGGTGAATTCTAAGGCCGGCGACATACTATCCCGTTTCGCGAGATGTCGCTGAGCGGTGTGCGTTTTTGCGGGATGAGGCTACGCAGTCACACTATCCCGCGCTGCGGCACGAAAAATATGAGAACCGTCATCAATTGAACTTTGATCAGTTGAAATTTGCCAATGTCAAACATCGCTTTCGTTCAAAAATCGTCCCGCAGAACAGGATGGTGTGACTGCTACCATTTGATTGAATGTTCTCTGGGCTTTGTCCCGCAGTCCCGGTCTCCCGTTCTACGGCAGCAGCTTCCCGCAGTTTTTAGCGGGTGCCGCATAGCAGGACAGTGTAACTGCTCCCATTGCCGGCAATGTATTCTTGCCATCCCGCAAAACGGGTGCCGTTTTGCGGGACCGCAAAGCGGGATAGTACGTCGCCGGTCTAAGGGGAGTAACTAGGTCGAATAATTTTTTTCCTCACTTATGAATATAAGACTACCTATAGGATATTGTATAGATAGGCATGTCGTCCATTGTTCTAATCTGGTGTTTAATTTTATAAGTGAACGTCAGTTTTCCACCTTATTCTACCTAAGCCTGTACGCCTGCCAAAAGGGATTTTTTTCTTTGGCCTGTTTCATAGCACAACAAACAACACAAATAAGTCTGAATATCTCAAAAACCATGCGACTTTGGACTATAAGATATTTGGTTAAAAATATTCAGGATGACCACCCCTATCCATATGCAACATGCAACACCCTGTATATAAAAATAATATATTTTAAAATAATTACATGGATACAATTGTTAATCTAGATTACATTTCTGAAGTGTATGAAAAAATTAATACATGAACTAGAATAAACATTTTATAATTTTAGAATCATCTGATGGAATTCGGCGTACCGGCGAAGTCGCCGTTCAATGTGGATACCAAAGACGAACAAGGGAATTAGCTGATTGGGCCCGCAACAAAAGAAGGCGGTACATTCGTCGCGATGACCTACTTGCATATTTAGCTGGACGACCACCGCCAAATTTTCATGTGACTAGGGGGTCACACCCGCGGTAAGTTTACACTTTATTTACTGATGTGTTGTTGTTGTTAAAATTCATTTTAAACGCATTCTTAGATTATCACCAAAGCCTGAATCCAATCTTAATAATAGTAGTAACCCATTTCTGGTCGGAGCAAACTCGATGCCGAACGAAACAACAGACTTGCACACATTTAAAGAAGCATTAGTCCGTAGACCAAGGTATGTTACACATTTTAATGGACCATTTCCCAAGTAGCATTTTTAGTTCCCGGGACTAGCTTCGATGTTTTGGGAATCAAAAAAGGTTCCCAAAAGGTAAAATGGAACCAAGTTTGGAACTATAAAGTATTTGCCACCATAAAATATTTTTCAAGGTTTCTGGGACGTGTCGAAACACTAGTTCTTTTCTTTTATTCACCTAATAACTAATGATTACTTTAATTTGAAATTTTTCAAAGTGGGACTTATAAGCTTTTCAAGATGTATAAGTGTATGCAAATACAAAGAATTTATAAAATACTAGCTGATCTACCCGGTTTCACACGGGACGGTAAAAATCATCTATATACAGGATGTTTCGCTAGCAAGTGTTCCACCATACACCAATCGATTCCTTGAAGTGTTCTGATCAACTATTACCATGAGATATTTTGTCGTACAACCCCTCCGTCACCCCTTTTTTAAGGGTTGACATTTTTCGTCTGTGCAGGGAGGTGAGCTCATAAAAAACGCTATAACTTGTGTTCGGAATACGGCAGAAGGACAAAAAATAAAAAAGTACGCATTATGGCCTTTCCAACAGTGTTTCATCTGTCTCGATCCGTTGGCAAATGTGGCATATACGAATGTTCAAACTTAAAATTTTGAAAAATTTCGGTTAAAAACTTACATTTTTATACTTCTTCCTTAAAAATTTCCTGCATAACAAGGATACATTTTTTTAAAAAAAACATGTACCCTTAATTTATCTTTCTACTAAAAAAGGAATCATGCCAATATCTAACACTATGTAATAAACGTCGCTTTTAGGGATAGTTGCAATTACACAAAATGTAATATGTTGTACATTTATAATATTATTAGCAGATCTACCCGGTTTCACACGGGACGGTGAAAATCATAATATTATAAATGTAGATCGTATTACATTTTGAATAATTGCAACTATCTCTAAAAGCGACGTATATTAATAGAACTGTGTTAGTTTTTTTCAAAAATTTTCCCCAAATTTCCCCAAAATTTTTTGTTCACCCAATTTCAAAATTTTTTTCCCAACCCATTTATATCAATACATCACATATGCCCTTATTTTCGCTCTACGATTAGCCGTTTTTGAGATATGGCAACTTTTAATTTTTTAATTTTTTTCCCATGTAAATGCAATAAGTCTTCAAAATGGCATATCTTCGGAACGGCTGGAACGACTTGATACAAACCACTATAACCATCTACATATATGTATGTCCCAATACACAGTAAAAATTTAATAGCAATTGTAGATCGGGTTCTTTAGTTATAAAGTCACAATCAAAATGTACACTTCTTTTTATATATACAGGGTGGCTGATTCGAAGTGTTACAAATTCAAAACGCTCTATTTTTTTTTATTTATAAATATTTTTTATTGAACCCAAAGAACAAAATGTTCAAAAATAAACCAAAATTCAAAATTTATTTGCCATTTTCGATACGGCCACCTTTGGCGCAAACTATGGCCTTAAGACGGTCAACAAAGTCATCGCACGCTGCACGAATGTGGGCCTGAGGAATACGCTGATATTCGCGACGAAACGCTGTCTTGAGCGCATCTGTACTTTGGTAGTTTTTAGTGCCAATCTTGGCCTTTAAAATACCCCAAATAGAATTAGCTAACGGGTTCGCATCTGGAGAATTCGAAGGCCATTGTGTGTGTGAAATGAAATGCGGAACGTTGTTTTCAAGCCATTCCTGATTTGTTCGGGCTTTGTAAGCAGGTGCAGAATCCTGTTGGAATGTCCACGGTCTGCGGCTGAAATGGTTGCATGCCCAAGGCTTCAACACAGGTTCCAAGACCGTTTCCAAATAAACAGTTGCGTTTATCTTAACACCGCGGTTCAAAAATACGAGTGGAGATCGACCATCGGACGTTACTGCGGCCCAAACCATCACACGCGGTGACGCTGGCTTCCTGGTGGCCATCCTTTGGTCGAAATTATCGTATGATCTCCCTGGCAAGTAGACTTGATCATTTTGCTTGTTGGTATGTTGTACAATTGCAAATGGGGCTCTCATCAGAGAAAACGATGTATGGCAATTGGCCACTTGCGTGCAAGCGAAGTAAGCCCCTCACTCTTTTCATTCTAACCCTTTTTTGGTCAGGTGTAAGATCGTGCACTTCTTGGAACTTCAAGGGCTTTAGTCGGAGCTCAATCCTCAAAATATGTTGCATCCGTTCTCGATATTTTTAGCTCAGCATCCAATTTCCTTCCAGTGCGCCGAGGATTTCGATTAAGTCTAGCCTTCACTTTCCGGATCATTTCCGTCGATGTTGCTGTCTTTCTGCGACCGCCATCATACCGTTTAGCAATGCTGCCAGTATCATTTTAACGGGTTATGGTGCGATACACAAATATTCAACTCACATTCAAATGCTGCAACTCACGAAAAATTGCGCTGCTCGAGATTTTCCACTCAAATAAAGCGCAATCACACTCTTACGTTTGCATTGCATTATCGATATAACAAAAACTAAGAAGACGAAGAAAAAACGCTAACACAAGTTTGTCAGCAATAAAATGAATAAACAAAATTCAAATTCTCAGCTTGGTACGATTTGTGGTTAAGCAGTTACAACCTCGTGAACTTTGTAACACTTCGAATCAGCCAACCTGTATAGATATAAAATTTGTATTTGTGTCAAGTTAGAACATCGACGTTTCTGCTACCGATTTGGGACGTTTCTAGGACGTCCTGGAACACGTTCTATTTTCCGTAGAGGGATATCGGGACCCGAAAAGAGTTCCCCATTTTAGTAGCCTACACGTTCCTGCTAAATTCCAGGGACGTTCCCGCCACAAGTCACTGCTACTTTATAATCCCAAAGATGGTAGCGAACACATGGCAGGAAAGAAAATTGCCACTAAACCCTAGTATTATAACCCATAATACGATTTATTTATAATTGTAACTTTGACATTTTACTTCGTTCACAAAAAAGCTGTAACAGTCATAGTTATTAGTTACATAAATCTTTTCCTCAAAAAATAAATAATCATTAAATATAACTTATTCATGCTAATAATTGTTTTTCAACAGGGGTCCAGAGCTGTACGCATTTGTATCTAGTGAAATAGCTCGACATTGTAAACGTCCAGCGAGTCCCTTAGATGTGAATATGGATGTTCAAAATCTTAGTAGCAAGCGACAACGTTTTATGTAGAACTAGTATACTATGAACACTAAATGAAGTTTAAATATAAAACACCTCACAGTCTCTGAAAAATCTTTTCTTCTGCAGAAAATCAGAATTACAATACATTTATCATATGAAGTCAAATATATGTATATACAATATACATATAGAATTATTTCAATTATAATTAATATTAAACAAAGAAAAATTATTTTCAAATCTCTTGCTACAGTGTAGATATCTTGTATCACCATAATAAGCCATTTAAACATCAACATTATTGAAAATGTTGCATATGCATTACAAAGTGTTATAGTTTTTGTATTTTTTTTTTGTACATTGAATTATTGTTGTACATTTACTATTACATAATTACTTCAGGCAAGTTTTTATAAGTTGGAACTATGTTCTTATGAATTTTTAATTATCGTATGAAACGATAAAAAAATTGTTTTGGTTCAAATTTGTATCATTGTGCAAAACATGTTTTATTGATATATTAATGAATAAGTTGATGTATAAGAGTATGGCTTATGTACATATAAGTATATATAAGTGCATATGTATATATGTATAAGGAAGCATAACATGTTACTTTCTTTTTCATAATGATTTATTTAAATGAGTTCCATATATTTTTTTAAGCATTACTATATTAAAGTAAAGTGATTTTTTGAAAATTCTTTAGAAATATATATTCAGTAGTGGCCAAAATAAAGAGCGAAATTAATTTAGCATTTAGCATATTAATTAAATATCACTTGAAGCTAATTTTTTTTTTTTTGGAAATCAATATGTAAAACATATGTGTACAGCATTTATATATAACATATATTATCAGTATATTATCTTTTATTGATTGTAGAATCAAGATGGCCCCGCATATCCGTTAAACATAAGTCGCATTTGCGCTTTATGAAATCATCTAAATATAATTTTTGTAATTCCTGAATTACAAGAAAAATATATATGGGAATGGCATACAAAGTGCCTATGGTTTTGAGTTTAGAGCTCCTAAAGATGTTTACAGGAGGCTTAGATCAGGAGTGAAGGCATGAGTCGAAAGTTTTACTAAGATTTCTTATCACTGAAGAACCCATTATTCAGTTGTAGATATTTTCCGAGATATAACTCCAAAAGTGCAGGGTCTTCTTTTCGCTATATTGTACGCATGTTCATACAATGTGGCGCACTATTGAAAGTGTAATATCTGTTTGCAAAAATTAAGCAAACACAATGGATGCTCGATACTTTTCAAAAATTTATTGGAATAATAGGTGATGTATGTAGAAAAATGCTACAAAAATAAAATTTTCTTCATATTTTCATTTTTTTTTAAACTTAAGGAATATTGTATCATAGTCGAAATCGGAATGACTGCAAATATAGAAACCAGTGGACATATTAACATCTTTCAAGTGCTTTTTTCTCGGCACTAGAAGGAAGTACAAAGTATCTCGTCGCTAGAAGGGCACTAAAAATATAAAATATTTAAAAACCATAATATCTTTGGCATTGAACAAACCTAATGAATGCGTCACTTTGTACAAACTGCGTGCTCCACATTGAAATTTGTGTGTTATTTTGAAAAATGATTGACCTTATAAGCAAAATTGAAGATAATGCACAATCAATTACGATGCTTAAAAGAGGATAGCAAAGTGAGATCTTTGCATACAAAGTTTTGACACATATCTTCAAAATACTAAATGTCGTGAAGGAATGAAACAAATTAACAAAAAGATTGAAAAATAGGTTTTTTTTAATTTTTTTCACGAGACTCATGAAATGCACGCTTGATCGCACCTGTTACTCAGCCAAAGTTCGATTGCCAACTAACATACCTATGATACCAGACAGATTTCATTTACCAGCTCAAAAAAGGCTCTGCTTCACATTGTTCGCTGGGCTACTATGTACGGCGTACCTTGTTCCTTAACTTAAAAAAAGAAGAAATTAATTATTCTTATGAACAAATTCAACATTTTGGCTACTACTGCATATATTGAATCTGCAATTATGTATATGTAAATAATGAGGATCTATAAGTTGCAATCGGTGCTATTATTTACTTTACAAAATGTTTATTTTTGTTAGTTGAACTTATTTAACCTTGACATTCCATCGTGCATTTACTTCTTAACCCTTTCTTAGTGGTAAACTTCAATCAAGGTCTGATGATCGACGATAAAAAAAATACACATGCATTTAATCGTTATAGAAAATAAGTTAAGAACGCCAATCTGATTATTACTTAAATTAATGTATCAGCATTACATATTCATATCACCATATTATATTCTAGATGCAATTTGCACACATTGTATAAAATAATTTTGTCGCAAATTTTAGTCATTGAACCTTAAACAAGTATTTTAGTAACAAAGGATTTTAGTAATTTTACGACTACAGTGCTTTTTTCACTATTGAAGTATTGACATGATGTTTGCTATTGAGCTTACAAAACATTTGTGTTATATAAAAGTAAAAAAATAGAGTGACTGTGTACAGCAGGCAAGTCCTTAAAACCAATTGCGTCAACATCCCTTTAGCATAATAGGGGCAGTTTTTGTGTATAACGATTTAATTGAGCTCAAAACTGCTTCACAAAGTTCAGTCATGAGGTAGTATTATAATAATAATGAACACAATAAAAAATAAATAACTTATGTGTTGCAAATATCATGGAAATCAAACAATGTTTATTATGAAATAAAATATTATAAATCTAAGTATTTTTCCCAGAATATTTAATGACAAATGCATTCTATGCAGCAATTGATATCGTTAAAGACATCTGCAGGGTGTTTTTAAGTTGAGACAAGCAAATATCGAAAAATATTAAATACGCATCGTACGAAAAAAAATAATAATATGAAAATTTAATGTTTCCAAGGGGGACATATGTCTGTGCCATTATTAGCCACCCCCAACCCCTCTGTGTGTAAAATTTCAAATTAGACCCCCGCTTTTCTTGGCATATTTTGATAGAACGTTAAAAAAGAAGTAAATTTTACTTGAAATTTTTTTTGCAGATGGTGCTGTAATTAGCGATATTTAATTTTGTTGTTTTTTGCATAGAGAACCGATTTCTTCGATTCAACAATACATTTGCAATTTAAAAGAATACTTTTCTAGTCTAAAATGCCAATATTCTTCCTAAAAATTTGATTTATTTCACACATTTGTATTTATGGGTGATAATTTAGACATTTAGTTTTTAATTCAATTCAAAGAAAAAATAGAAAAAAATGCAAAAATTTATGAGATTTTCATTTTAGTCGATGAATCAATCAATATTGAAATATTGTTGTACAATACAATAAGTGCTCAAAATTATGACATTCCTTTTCGATGCATTTGCCTGGCGTAATTGTTGAGCAAGCGTTTGCGAATGTGATACGCATACCGTTTATCATGTTTTCGGGAGTAGTTAGTACTTCTGTATAAACTTTGTCCTTAAGGTAACCCCATTAACAAGAAACCCGGCGACACGTAAGGTCGGGTGTTCTGGCCGGCCAATTTACCGGACCACCTCTACTGATCCAATTTCAATTTTTTCCTGTAAAGATAAATTATCTATTTTTTTCTGTTGGTGACTATATTACTTGAAACCAAACACAATAAATGAAAATTTTAATTCAAACCACATCTAAAACGGTTGCCTAGATTATGAAAGTTGGCGGGCAAGAGATGATATTACGCAAAAAGTTATGCAGTAAATTCAGATGTGTTATAGTAAATCAAATTTTTAAGAAGAATATCGGGATTTTAAACTAGAAAAGTGGTTTTTCAATTGCAAATGTATTGTTGAATCGAAAAAATCGGTTCTCTATGCAAAAAACAACAAAATTTAATTTCGCTGATTACAGCGCCATCTGCCACGAATCGCAAAAAAAATTGCAAGTAAAATTTACTTCCTTTTTAACGTACTATCAAAATACGCCAAGAAAAACGGGGGTTCTAATTTGAAATTTTAGAGTTACCCACACAGAGGCATTGGGGTGGCTAATGATGGCACAGACATATATCCGTCCCCCTTGGAAATATTAACTTTTCATATTTTTTTTTCGTATGTTGAATTTTTTGGAGATATTTGTTTGTCTCAACTTAAAAAAAACACCCTGTATATTACTGTTAGATTTTTTACTAGTTTCTAAATTTAAAATAATTTCTTTAAACTTGATCTAGAATTTAAATAAATCACGCATTCTCTTTTTTTCTACCGTCTCTCTTCCATAATGAACAAAAATTTATTGCCCGGTTAACAGGGTAAGAAAATCTTTCGCAGACAGAAAACTGAATTGCATATTATACATATTATATGAAATCCAAACTAGACTCCCTTGTATCATTTCATATTTTTCTTAACGTTATAATCTAAAAA
Source organism: Leptogaster cylindrica (assembly GCA_963082835.1). NCBI lineage: Eukaryota > Metazoa > Arthropoda > Insecta > Diptera > Asilidae > Leptogaster > Leptogaster cylindrica. The sequence goes on from OY720108.1 coordinate 339,448, forward strand.
TTGCAGTTTAGAATATCAAACAGTATGTTGCAAAACCCAGTTAGCATACACTAAAATATTTGAGTTAACAAGAGAAATGCACAGTGGAATACCGAAATTCAAATTTTTCTTTTTATCAGTAAATAAATATACATATATAACGATATGAACTTATGATCCCACTAACTAGCTTACTGCATATGAACATGATTCAGATATAGCTCAGCAGTTAGGTGCGATATCGATTTTGAAGAGGAAAGACTTTAAGTTAAAAAAAATTTTTTTGTTAAAAGTCAAACTCAACTGAAATATATTTTAGAAAATACTGATTTTCTTTTATAATGAAGTCCAAATATGCGTTTGAATTATTGCGAATTTTTAGGTGATTCGAATCGTTTGAATTTATAAATGTAATCGTTACAGTTATGGTAGAACCAAGCATTCTACTAATTTAATTGATGGATATAATAAAGTCAACCTTTCCATCGTATTACATTTAATAGAAGAATTATCCAAAGCATCATTGTATTTCTATCATTTTTTTAAATTATTTTGTGAACCATCTCAACAGCTTACAAATATTGGCAGAAACCACTGGTTTTTTCTAAATAAAACAACACGTTAATATAATAAGTTTTTTATTATTACTCTCCTCTTCTATTTCAGATCACATAGTTGCTTGCCACATAGAGTGTGCGGCAAAAGTTTCGAACTGCAGCTAGAGAAATTAACTATTTCTTGGGGTAGTGAAAATTTGTACAACCCTAGCAAATTTTGGCGCTATTTTGAAACAGTCATAGTAAACAGTTTGCTAGTAATTGTTTATTTGTTATTTCCTTTCCAACGTCATTACAAAGAATTAAGAATTGAAAACCAATTCTTAAGACTGGTGCAAACATTTTGACGACCTAAATACATAAATTGTTTTATTTATTCAAGAAACATCCGAAACCTCAACTTACGTGTAGGTACTATACATAGTAGGGTGGCCCTTATCTTGAAAATGTGTGCTACCTCTTGGGGACCCCCTCAATTTCGTCTTCATAGTAGAAGTAACATGGTAAAATTTGGGCTCGAACAAAGAGCGTTTAGAGGTCTCGCACAAGCCTTCAACTTTGGAAAAAATCATTTTTTGCTAATTTCGTTATTTGAGCAACTCTAATAAAAAAAATCCCTTTCGGCAGGCCTACAGGCTGAGGTAGATTTCGAAGTGTTTCAATTGCGTTTATTGGGGTAATTTATTTCAAAATCGAGAAACTAGTTATGGATTTATAAATTGCTCGTCCAGAGCTTTTCAACGATATCCCACAAGACATGGTTTAGAAAAATTCAAATTTCCACCCCCACCCCACTCGTACCCCGGTCCCCGCCAACCCCTAATTTGGTGGTGTCACCGTTAACCTCATAGAGAGTAGTCTAAATTATTCAAATGAAGTTTCTATCTAAACTTCATAGGGGCCGAAATATCATTTTTTGAAAATTTCAACCCCCTCCCCCGGCTACCCCTTTGGGGAGGGACGATTTTGCTCATTAACGAACTTATAACCGAGCTATTAACCCCAGAAATAACATACCAATATTTGATTCCAATATCTTTAAAAATACGGCCGCTAGCGTGTAAATATATATATAAACTTTCGAACGGGGGGTGGTTTCGTACTCAGGGAGGCATTAAACGAAAATGTATGAAAGAATTTTTCGAAAGTCGTGACTCGGTATACATCTCAATAGGTAGATTTTCTTCGAAATCTACCTCAAAACGGTCCATTTCAATTTTAATTTTTTATTTTCTGCAAATAACAATCTCATTAAAATAGGTAGAAAAACGATAAAGTTATGACTGTTTTAGTAACGAAGAATTTTAGGTAGATTAGAGGTCTTTTAGAGGTTTTTTTTTGTGTTGGGGGTTACTTAAAACTTTTAATTTTATTTTTTTATTAGCTAAAGATGAAAATGGTAGTTTTTATTAGATAATTGCGCAAATATGTGATATTTGTTTAAGGCTTAGGTTTAAGTTACTTGCTTGTATTAAGCGAATAAATAAATAAATAAATGGGAAATTTAATAATTTCAAGAAATTTTGTACTGGTGCTATATATTAACAGGATTGTAGGCTGATAAGAAGTAGCGATGAGATCAATTTGGCAGTATATAAAATAATAATTTCATGAAAATCGATCCAGCCGTTTTGCAGTGATGCTCGGACAAACTAATTACTCATTACAGTTTTATTTATATAAATGTAGTGTGACTACGGTGTTTTTACTAATAGAGGTGTAGTTAGCCGTTATTAAGTCTTGGTTATAACTTTTGAATAGGCAGTTAAAGAAGCCGTAGTGGGATTTAGTTTTTTTACTTTTTCATTCGCACATTCGCTATTTTTCCTTGGCATAACTGGAAATTTCCTAGGCTGTCTTGTAGCAGTTGCAAAAAACTAATCTGATTACTGTCTTAAGCTCAACTAGATTCACATGTGATGCACTTTTATGGTGTCGACAAACGTTGTTAGATAACGTGATAGAAATTTCATGATGGTTGCACTTAAATCTAATTAAAACAATACAGCGTTAATAAAATTTGTATTATTTTCTTAAAAGTATTAACTAGTAAACTAGTTTTAAAATTTGGAAAAGATTTAAAGAAGTACAATAATATATCTGATTCGAATTAATTAACGCAAGAGACATATCGGAGTATCAAAGCACTCGGATTAGCTAGGCTAAAGAGTAAAGACGATAATAAAAGTCTTTATATCATTAACTAGCAGGTCTACCCGGTTACACTCGGGCGGTGAAAATTATAATATAATGTGTATTATATTACATTAAAATTATAACTACTCCCAAATGCGACGTATAATAATTGAGGAACCAAATATTGAAAAAATCATATTTCCGAAACCGTTCAAGCTTTTTTCATAAAACTCTGAATATACAATGCTCTCATATTACTCAATAGAATACATTTGCATGAATTTATCTCAATTAGTTTTTGAGTAATGGAATTTTGAAAAATTTAATATCCATAAAATATTCCATTTCTATTGAAAATAATAAACCGTTGTGTAAAATTTGCAGTGTTTTTCTGTTAGCTTAGCTCCTAAGGGAGTAGCCTGATGTTAAATAGCCTTCCTAAAGAATTGGGCTATCTAATGCAAAAAGAATTATTCAAATCTGACAGGTATTTCCAGAGATTAGCGCGTTCAAGCAAAAACAAACAAACAAACTCTTCAGATTTATTATATTAGTATAGATTAAAACCGTCTGGGCAAATTTTTTTCTTACAGATTACATATAAACTAGCATTGGCCTAGTGCCTGGATAAAATGGTAAAATTTTCAGTACTCTACAGTGTACAAAATTCGACTCATTTTTTATTTATCCGACTTTTGAAATGTTATCTTCTCAATTTGAAAGTGCTTATCACGAATTTATGCGTACTGTGAGGGTTGCCTTCAAACAAATAATAATGAAAGAATACGTTCGGGACATGGCCTACTAAATAAGAATATGTACTGAGGCTTTTGTATTATTATCATGCGTAATTGTAATAATTTATATATTTCGAATTGCTTTAACTTCTTTATTTGATTCATGACAGCTTAGCTGCCATACAATAAAATGTTCCAATTTTCATAAATTTTCATTTTTTAGTAGGTTAGAAAGTGGTACAACACTGGACCTAACGTTCATACAAATGTGCACATTGTCCTTTGGTGTTAAATTGAAAATGGTTGTGCCAAAATTGCAGGACTTCAAAAAGCACGCGGTACTAAACGTAAACCAAAGTGACAGCAAGCCGCCGGACTTTTCCGACAAATACTACGTTTACATGCAGAGTCGAAAGATCGAGTCAAAAACAGGTTTTGAACTCGAACCCGCGTTTTTGAACAACGATTTGTCTGCGCAGTTTTATGACCGAATGAAATCGTTGCGATTTTTAGAGCGTCCACACGGCAACGACATATCTGCGTATTTCGCTCTGTTTTGTGTGATAAGAGTTCAAAGTTCATGGAAGTCCGCACAGATTCACGGATATCTATGCTTTTTAGCTCAGATATCGTTGCAACTGCGCAGACTTCAAATCGTCGCAGTTTTCCAGTCCACACGCAACGAGTTGTCTGCAACGATCTGATCTGCGCAGACAGGTCGTTGTTCAAAACTGAGCGTCTGGACCGGGCTTAACATGCATTTTAACTCGACTCCTCGACTCGACCCAGGTAGCAAAGTTGGGTCGAGTCGAGTTCAACCCGGTTTGGACTCGACTCGCGTTTACATGGAGTCGAACCTGGGTTCAACCCTGCATGTAAACGTAGTAAAAGTCGGCATGAAGCCGTACTTCGGCGAAGCTGTAATGTGTGCAGCTCCATAACATGGTGTGTGTTTGAAACCCAAAGCCAGCTCCCAGCCGGCTTCAGCTTTGTCAATGTGTTTTTGCCTTTTCGTCCCAGGTCTATAACAACCTTTCTGCGCCAAAATTTTATCCTTGCACCAAGCCGGAAGTGCACACTGCAAGCACAGTGCACAGAGAGCCGACATGAATGATTCTTTTCGGCTCTTTTTTATTCAGGAGCCGTAATTGCTGATAGCCCAGGCAAACTAGACCAAAAATGTCGAAATGGCCGAATAAAATCATATAGTTCCAATTTTTTGAGGAATGTATAGGGGTGGGGAGGGTCCCATAAACACCGTAAAATAAAGTCCCTTCGGTTTCCTGGTCCTATTTCCGGGTTGTGGGGAGGCTTAAAGGTCCACTTTTTCGGTTTTTCGCTTGTAACTAGAAAGCGGTACGCTGGAAAGAAAACTTGTGTAAGAATGAAAAAGGGTAAAATTCCCTACAAATTAGTAGATCACTCTCTTCATTGTTATTTAAATTATTTCTTTTTGTTATTATCACCATTTGAAACACCATAAAAAACGAATGATCCAACTAAATTTGTCAAAATTCATAAATGACAGGAGTCCGTAGAAAAACTATAATAGAAAAAGCACCCTTCAGCACCCCCCGTAAATCCGCCATTGCTTATATGATACCTAAGAAACACAAAAAACTCAACCCACAAAATGAAAAATATTTACAAATGTATCGAATTTGGTATCAAATTAAAGGTTTAAATAACATACATAACATACCTTAAAAAACCGTTTTTCCGCAAATCGTAAAAAACGCACAAAAATTTTTCGAGCAACCCAGCGACGGCAGAAAAGGCATGGGGTGAAATCAAAAGAACATTCCTTTCAACAGGCCTACAAGCTGCGGTAGATTTCAATGTGTTTTAGATTGAAATTATTGGAGTAATTTATTTTAAAATCGAGAAACTAGTCATTGATTTATAAATAACTCATCAATAGTTTTTCAATGATTCCACACAAGACGTGAATCTTTGGCGACACTGTAAGCTTTATAGAGGGCAGTTTAATTTATGCACACAAATTTTCTTCCTAAACTTCAGAGGGTCAAAGGTATAATTAAAAAAGATCATAATTAAAAAATCCTCACGATCTGCGATCTCTTCCTGAATTAGAGAGACCAAGACCTCTTCATTTATATAAGTACCGACGCTTTTTCAAAATTAAATTGGAGAAAACCGCAAAATGTTCGAAATAAAAATTAAATAAAAAAACTAAAACTCCACTACGGCTTTAACTGCCCATTCAAAAGTTATAAACAAGGCTTAGTAACTGCTAATTAGACTTCTATTAGATAATTATTCAAATAATTATTAATATAGTGTGACTACAACGTTTTTACTAATAGAGGCCTATAATAATCTTAGCACTAAATTAATAATAATAATTTTAGCACTAAAAACAATTCTAAATGAATGAAGAATCAAAAATAATTTATTGTTGCATGTAACCAGCGCATTATGTAACTAACGAAATGCGAGGTTATTGTTCACAATCACTTGTCGATTTTCTTTGAAACTACGCCCACAACGTCGTGCACTCCATATCAACAATCAGCATTAATTCCCTGTCATTCCCATAGTCCACTTATATAATATATCCAGTAAGCAATAAGTATTTAAATTCAAAAACTCAACTCTTTTAAAGCATTTCAATGTGCCTCATATGTGCCCTTTTCCTTTTATTTAACGACAAGAATCATCATTCTTTGTTGAAGCAATACTTGTTTATATACATACCTATTTATATAATATATTATTCGCAAGTTGATTTCATAGAACTCGACTCATTATATTTGTATTACGACACAAATTTCCCAATTTTTAGTTTATTATTTTTTCATTATAATTAAATAAGTATGATACAAAACAATTTCGGTTTCCGTTTCAAGAGGAAACACTGCCTGTGTTGCTGTTACAAACAACTTATTTATTTAATATAAAACGCACGATTACGGATGCATGAAATTTGCAATATAATGGGCAATTTCAGGTATTAACTTAACACAATTTTAGGAATCTCCAAGATTTTTCTTGTTTCATACTTTTGAGCTTGCAAATTGTCCGTAATCGAGTTTTAGTTTTTTAAACGTATTTTTTTTAGGTAGATTTCAAAGAAAAATCTACCTATTGAGATGGATATCATGTCACTACTTTCGAAAAATTCTTTCATAGTTTTCGTTTCATGCCTCTCTGAGTACGAAACCACCCCCCGTTCGAAAGTTCATATATATTATAATATATGTATATATATATACACGCTAGCGGCCGTATTTTCGAAGATATTGGAACCGAATTTTTTCTAAACCACGTCTTGTGGCTATCGTTGAAAAGATCTTGATGAGTAGTTTATAAATCCATAACTAGTTTCTCGATTTTGAAATAAATTACCCCAATAAACGCAATCAAAGTACTTAGAAATCTACCTCAGCCTGTAGGCCTGCCGAAAAGGATTTTTTGTTTTAGAACAGTTTCCACAATCTTTTACACTGCATTTCATTGTTTTGAATGTTCTCAAATTTGACATCACAAATTACTTGACTGGTTCCCGAACTTATTGTTTACACTTCCGTCACAGTGACGTCACTTTTGCGAAAACATGGCGAACTCTCTTGCCATAGTGTGTGTCTATGTGTTATTCTTTACTCCAGGGCATAAAATAAAATGGTTTGTATAGACATTAGAGAGAGTCTTCCATTTCATTATTACGTTTAGTGCTTTGAGCTAATGAGATGTATGCCAATTTCAGTTGCATCGCGCGATGAATTTTTATGGGTTTTTATTTTGCAAACACCCGAAGAACATTCAACGTAGTACTGCATTTTTGTTCCATTGTTTCTCAGCTTGTCTGATTTCAGTACGGATCGTAGTGAAAATACTACGCGCGGTATACCTGTAAGGAATTTGATTTCCATTTTATTGAATACAGACTCATTCCTGATATTAATTTCCAGACCTTATAGTGATGGACACAGGCAGTAGGGGACTGTATGTCGGATGGTTTGAGCCGGCGGCGGGTGATTTGAGCCGTCACTATTTTTCCGTTCTTTACAGCGGTATTTCAAATGCCATTAATGGCAAATTAATCAGGGTCGTTATTTCAATTTTATGAAGTTTTGCAGAGAAAAGACGCACTCACTACAATCTGAACCAGATAACGTGTTTTGAAAATAAAAAATTTTAAATTTTAGTGTTTTCTTAAAAAATTCTTTCACTGACTAGATAATTTTTAAAAATATTTCCAGGTGAATATTATTGTGATTTAAAGTTTAAGTATTTTCATATGCATGAAATTTTTGTGATAACCCATCACCCACATATTTTTTTTCCTGAATTGCAACAAGTAGCGTCATTCGGGTGGTTTGCGCCACAGCAATTTTTCCATGTTTTCAGAATTTCTTGTGATTTTCATCCACATTTTAGCATATCGACCTATAAACGAGAGATCAATCGCGGAATAATCGGCATGGCTGCTTTGGTGAATGCAATTAAAGCGGTGAAATCAAACATAAGAACATTCGGGCGGCCGGACGATCATTTAATATATCAACATTGTGAATCCAATTTAGGAGGAGAATAATGCTTCCGAACAAATAATTAGTTTATATTCAATTATATTGGGCGTTTTTAGTTCTTTTTTGCAATTTTTTATGAGTATTTTCAGATTTTGTAAAGTGGCTAAACCACCCGGCAAAATATTTTTTTACCCAAATTTGACACTTTCGAAAAATGAAAAAATTGTTCGGATCAAACCATCCGATTCTCCCCTACTGATTCACTTTGGGAAACGCTGCTCCGACAACTCCTGTGAAGCAGTTTAAATTTCGTCGGACATAGATGGAAATTTAATGCACACTCCTTGCGTACTTTCTATAAATAGCTATGGAGCACGGCGGAAAACGTACCGTAGTACCCAGTTGTATCGATTACTTATGATACACTACTGAAACCATACACGACCAGGAGAATTAAAACTCACCCAAGAGCTAGAAATATTGACCTTCCTCAACGCATTTTCCAACTCAGTTATATCAGTTATATCAGCCTGAAGCTGCCGAGAATCGAGACTCGCCAGCAGAACACTGTCAAAATTATGATCGACTTGAAACTTAACTACGTTACAGGAGAAAACCAACCGATAAATAGTTAGTTAATCGATAAGAGATAATTCCTTTGTGCCGGAGCGTTGCAGCCCTACTTGACTGGGGCCCATAGAGCTTTCTAATGAGTTCTTTCCGCCTCGACTTCCCAGTCAGTCTTTAGTAAAACTGCGAGCCGTTAAGGAGTGCTTTCAAAATTTGACCGTGCCGAAGTCGTTGGCGTGCAGTGTTCCTCCGATTGTGGTGTTGTCTTCAAATTGTATTCTATTTACGCATCGGTTGAAGGATTTGGCAATATTCAGCGTAGCCATGGCAGGCGAGCGACTACCGAGGAGAAATGCTATACCAATACTGTACACCAGAGGAACTCACTATGAAGTCGGCTTCGATGTGGTAACTAAAATTTTTATTTTTCAAAACTAGTGAAAAGAAATCAGGATTTCTCATCTGATTAGTAGTTTTGGGCAGACGACCGATGTTTTTTATCTGGTCTGCAATTAAATTGATTGAAACCGGTTGCATTTTTCCGAATAATAATATTTACAACGTCGCCTTTGGTAGCCATTAAAAACCAAGAAGTTGTTATTTCCAAATTAGATTACAGCGATGTTTCTTTGAATCCATAAAAGTGTTTAATATTCTAATTATATGCACTTAGTTTGTGTTACATAAAAGTGGAAATTAGTGTAATCTAAAAAGTACATCAGAATTAATGTTCTCGCTTTTATCGCATCTAAATAGATAAGGATACTCCAAGTGAAAATAACAATTAATTTTCTATTTTCGCGGCCTCTAAACACTATTTCCTGATAGACAGATTTTATATGTCGCTGTATTAAAACCTACACAATGTTAACTAACAGGATAACCACTTTTAACATCGTCTTGATTGATCTGTTATTATAACAAATTTTTACTGACAAAATAGTTTGAATTGTCTTAAAATATGTCCTTATTTGTGACCTAGCAATACGTATATTATTACGATTGCCCCATACCAATTATGTACTTTAAGTAAATTAATTAATTAAAGATACACATATATTTACTTCCAATATTTCTTAAAGTTGGAAAATGTTGATTTCCATGAAAATTGGAATACTTCTGCAACTTTCCTAAGAGGTGATCGTTGAGAATCAGATAAATTCAGCTTTAAAGGGGTGAAAAGGGGCGAAAACTGTCAAAATAGAGGTGGGCAAAAATCGAAAAAAAAAATTGAACACATTCAAGAGACAACGTTAAATAACATTAAATGACTGGCTACGCATCTACCTCATACTTCTATATACCATTTCCCGAGGGTGTTGGTGGGAACAAAGGGTTTTTGTTTTTGGCCATATGACGGTTTGTTTAACAATAAATGTGCTAAACAATATTTTACGTTATGCAAATTTTTAATCCAGCTTATTTAATATATCCAGTATTTTTATTTTGTGAAAAACCGTAGTAAAGCACGGATTTGATGATTGATTGATTTACATTCCAGTGCAAAATTGGGTAAATTAGTTATACTGCAGTATACACAGTTCCGTAACTGACTGATGGACAACGCAAGGACTAAACCGCTGGACGTAGAAAGCTGAAATTTTACACAGTGGTTCCCTAAAGAGCACTAAGACTGAATTTTTTGAAACTCCAACCCTAAAAAGGAAAATGTGGGATGAAAATTTGTTCAGAAATCCGTCATTTTTTAAGTATAAAATTCAAAAAAATTGGTATTTGTCTTTTGTTAGAAATAAAGAAACACCTGCATCAGAATTTTTTGAAATTCAACCCCTAAGGTTGTAAAATGGGGGTTGAAAGTTTCTATGTATATTCCCCATTCATGAAGTAAAAAAATCATAAAATTTGGTATGGCTTTTTGTTAGAAAAAAAGTTAAATAAGAACTACCTACTTCTATCCTAATTCAACACCCCAAAACCACCCTTGACTGAAGAAAACTAAATAACTATTATTTTAACCCGTCCTACGGAGAAACGGTTCTCTGTAATATACGCGTTTGGGGGTAGCTGTAATTATTCCTAATGTACGGTACATTATATAATGATTTTCACCGCCCCGGGTGAAAGTGGGTAGACGTCTGCTAGTATATAATATACTAGCAGGACCCGGCGTGCGTCGCTACGCCCTTCCGCGCCTACGTTCCTACGCCGCTTTTTATTTGAAATTATATTATTCAGATTCTTAGGATTTACTTAGTGTTGCATCTAAAAATTACCGTTTACAATTTTTCTCTCTTTTCTTGTGTAAGAATATACTGTTGTATAGTTTGCAGAGCACCACCCTTGACTGAAAAAAACTATCCGCAAACACGACGCGACGTAGGTATATTACATAGAACCGTTTCCCGAAGGTCGGGTTACAATAATAGTGTGTTAGTGTGTTTTAGTTAGTTAAGAGTGGTCCTGGGTGTTGAATCAGGATAGTGTTGCTACTTCCCAATGTATTTTATCCGAAGGTGCATGAATGGTCACTCCTAAAAAAAATTCCTAGAAGTTATAAAAAGTAAGGATAGCGTTTCACCTCCTATTTTATTCCTTTGGGGTAAAATTTTCAAAAATTCTTGTGCACGTGTCTTTATTTCTAACCAAAACGCCAATTACCAATTTTTATGAATTTTTAACTTCGAAAATGTCGAATTTTCATAGAAACTTTCATCCCCAATTTTACCTCCTAAAATTCCTGGTATACGTATTTTTTATTTCCTTTTACCCCCTTAGGGGTCGAATTTTCCAAAATCCTGATACACGTGTTCCTTTATTTCTAACAAAAGGCCAAATACCAATTTTTTTGATTTTTCTTCAAAAATGGCGAATTTTTCATAGAAACTTTCATCCCTTTTTGTACCACCTTGGGGGTATCTATCTCCACCAAACTTCACACGATTCATCCCGAGACTAGGCTACATTATCCCTGAGAATTCCATTAAGTTCAGTTAAGTGGTTGAGGAGTCTATAGGGAACAAAAAAACCAGATCCTCTTTTATATATTAAGATATGTATATAAACTTTCGAACAGAGGTGGTTTCGTACTCAGGCAGGCATGAAACGAAAAACTATGAAAGAATTTTTCTAGTCATGGCATGGTAGCGATCTCAATAGGTAGATTTTCCTTCGAAATCTTCTGAAATAGAAAGCAATTAATTCCAAAATTTAAAGCTGTTTGTGTTATCTTAATTTGCGATTATCTTACGAGAACACGTTATACTTTAGAATTGGGTGCATGTTCTCAACCTACTAATTATAGTCCTTTGCTTTACTTAACCTTTATTTTGTTTAAATTATTTGTACAATAATATGAAAACGCAATTTGAGTTTAAAATATATACAATGTTCTGAGTAACATTGTTTTTATATTAATATCCTATATGAAACTGAATTATTTTTATTCAAAAATATATTTTATGTTCTTTAGTGATTATTTACGTGGTCCGCCGTCCGGTCACCAGTCATCCGGTCACAAGTCATCCTGGTTTTTGGTCACAAGTCATCCGGGTTCTTAGTCACAAGTCATCCGATGATCGTATCTTGCTTCGTTTTCGTGATAAAAAGCAAAAACCATTTGATTTTATGTTCATTTACGATACAAAAATATTTAAGAAAATTTTGCACTATTCTAATTTGCTTTGTTTCGCACTACAGGGCGAAAACAATTATTTGACAATAAGTATCAACATAATATTACCAAAATTTACCAAAAAAAAAAAATAGTTCAAAATTTTCTTAAATATTTTTGTATGGTAAATGGACATACAATCAAATGGTTTTTGCTTTTTATCTCGAAAACGAAGGAAGATACGTCAAAAATTTAACAGACCAAAAAGTTGTATTTTTGCTTGCTTTATCTAAAAAATATATTATAATAAGAAAAAAGTCAGTGGCGTACACATTTTTTGTCAATAATATTGATTAATGAACCCCCACCCACGCCACTGGACTTAATAACCTTAGTCTAGTTAAAGTGAAATGAGCTCCTTATTACTGCAACAATGCTGCAAAATTTCAAAAAAAATCGGCCAATAGATATTTCAGATATTGTTAAAAAACCGATATTTTAAAAAAAGTTTAACACCCTGTATCTTGGAGACCTATGCATTTCCGGACCTATGTTTATATGAACTTTTTTTCATTAAATGAACTCAGAAATCACCCCCTTAAATATTGCCGTGTCTTTTTTAAACACCCTGTGGCCTGTATACATCAGATTACATTTTGAATTTACAACTACCCTAGAACTCGAGGTACCTGTATTACATAGAACCGTTTCCCGTACGTCGGGTTACAATAATAACTTGTTGGTTAATTTGTTTTCAGTCAATGGTGGTTTTTTGGGGGTTTAATAAGGGTAGAGGTTGGTAGTTCTCATTGAGCTTTTTTTCTAACCTAAAATGCGAAATACCAATTTTTGGAAATTTTTACTTCAAAAATGGCGGATCTCAATAAAAACTTTCATCCCCTATTTCACCCTATTAGGGGTTGAATTTCAAAAACCCCTGTTACACAGGTTTTTTTATTTTCAACAAAAGGCCAAGTAACAATTTTGTGGAATTTTTTACTTTAAAAATGGCGGATTTTCATGCAAATTTTCATACCCCATTTTACCCCCTTGCGGAGAAACAGTTTTCATCCCTTTTCACTCACTTGAGGATTGAATTTCAAAAAACTGCTTCTTAGCGGTAACCTGTCAAGTAAGTTGAAGAAATATTCCAAATTTTGTGGAAATCGGTTCAGTGGTTCCGGAGAAACCGTTTTCACCCCTTTTCACTCCATTAAGGGCTGAATTTCAAAAACCGTTTCTTACAATTAGTGAGCACCTATGAGGTAAGTTCTATAAGTAGTCGGAAATTCATTTAAAACGGTTCAGTGGTTCCGGAGATTCGCTGATATATAAGTGAGATAGATGGGGAAAATCGTTTCAATGTAGGTGCACATGTTTTGGAGTACAAACAGGTTTCCGGATAAAATTATGCTCGTAATCCAAGGTCTTACAGTACGTAGGAACTTAAATAATATAAATATTCATAACTATTCAAAACTATCGCATCCTCTAGTTCCATTTCTCAATTATTGATCTACATATTTCCGCAATTTCTTATTGATTTACCTGGAGCCACCAAACTCCAAACGACGACCCTGATTACAAGTGTTATATTTTTGCAAACAATATAATTTATAACGCTTATAATTTTCAGCATTTGTTGTTCATGTATTTATAATGTATATTGTACATTCTACGCCTTTCAGTTTGCCGTTTAACTTTCATTGCTTCTTATCCAGAACTCCCCAACTTATTTGCTAAATTAAACTAATGTTGCACTTGCTGTTGGGAGATGAAAAATGTGGCAAGCACTCCAATTACACTTCAGAGAAGTTTATTGGTTTGAGTAAATCAATGTTATAATAGCAATGTTTACTGCAGTAAGTCACTAGCAAAAAGTCTATGTAAATATCACTGGATGATTTTACTTTCAAATGTGCAAATGCGCAGAACCTTTCTAATTGTTTCAATACTTCTGTTTCTACTACGCTATATCGCGTTGTGCAATTAAAACACCAGCGCATACTGGATATTTTTCCAAAATTCATTTATTTGAATTGAACTTACAGCATTACAGAAAATTTTCCTTTTTACTTATTAATAATTCTACCTCATTTTAATTGTTAATTTAATTCCAATGTTTCTTAAATGTTTTTGTATGGTAAATGGACGATAGACATGCAATAAAATGGTTTTTGTTTTTTATCTCGAAAACGAAGGAAGATTCGTCAAAAATTCAAGAGATAAAAAAGTTGTATTTTTGCTTGATTTATCTAAAAAAAATATAAAAATTAGAAAAAAGTCAGTGGCGCACACATTTTTTTTACAATAATATTAATTAAAGTGCCCCCACGTACGCCACTGGACTTAATAACCTTAGTCTAGTTAGGGTGAAAGTAGCTCCTTATTAATACAAACAATGCTGCAAAATTTCAAAAACATCGGCCACGAGATATTTCAGATATTGTTAAAAAACCGATATTTTAAAAAAAGTTTAACACCGTGTATCTTGGAAATCACGCATTTCCCGACCTATGTTTATATGAACTTTTTTCATAAAATGAACTGAGATATCACGCCCTTTAATATTGCCGTGTCTTTTTTAAACACCCTGTGTACCTATACACATACAGGGTGATTGGAAACTCGACCTATTCCTTGAAAGCGGTTATAGTAGAGGTTATTTGCAAGAAAATAACTCTCATCAACAACGGGTCGAAGACTAACGGTTTCCGAGATATCCGGGTTTTGTTATTTTCTAAATTTTCTGCCATGTCATCGAAATAAAATATTTACAAAAAGCTACTCATCTCTGACCACGCAATTGATATTGAGCTGTTTTTTTAATGACCTGCAGTTCCCGATCAATAAAAAACGGCAAAGCACTTTTACGAAATCTTAAATTGAAGCTAAGGCTACGAAGTGTCAAGATAATTTGATTATTGCGACAATAATTTGTGTTATAAAAATGGAATTACACGTGAGTTTAAAAAAGGAATTGTTATGAATATTGAACAAATTCTGCTATATACCGGCTGTCAAAAATGAAAAATGTCAACAAAGTTCACAAAAATGACAGTTTATTAGATTTGCTCTGAAATTGCCCACATTCTCACCAGTGGGAATTTTATGAAATTTCCCTTGATCTGAATCATGACCTGGATAGAAACCTGGATCACCGGTTTGTATGGAGAAGATCTATATATGTCATTAAAAAAGCAAAGCTTTTTTTAAAAGCTGATAAACTAGCAAGTAATTTCAAATTAAAATCCGGTCCAGAATATTCATTATCTCAGAATTAAACAGTCTCAAAAAAAATGTACGACACATGGCGTACAAATTACTTGAATAATTACTGGGATTCAAGAGCTTTTAAAAATATACAAATTGTATTCTCTTTCAAGGATTTAGCAAACATTCAGCACAAAGTGCACTGTTCGACTAACTTGTAATGTGGATCAAAATTTGAATGAGCTTTATAAAGCTATCGAAGTACAGTTATTATTAAAAAAAAATCATATAAAGTAATAAGGTTCAATAAAATAAAAGCAGTTAGCATAAAAAATCACGTCACTTACATTAAAGTTATGGATTTACAGAAAGTCTAACTTGCAGTTTAAGCATTTTGACCAGGCAAAAAGAATTTCCTTCAAGTGGGTTTGGTTTTAAAAAAAAAATTTTTTTTTCCATATTTATGAAATATTTTATCAAGTGTCATACCATTTTTGAATCAGAACTAAATGCACCAACGTTTAAAGTAACTTGCCAAAGTAGCGTAGTACTTTTTTTT
Organism: Leptogaster cylindrica; assembly: GCA_963082835.1. Taxonomy (NCBI): domain Eukaryota; kingdom Metazoa; phylum Arthropoda; class Insecta; order Diptera; family Asilidae; genus Leptogaster; species Leptogaster cylindrica. The sequence continues at coordinate 355,263 of OY720108.1, forward strand.
AAGTACAGTCAGTTAAAGTTGGGCGTTTAATAATTTTGAGTACATGGTTGTGAAGAAAAGCGATATTTTCATTAAAATAGATGCAGTTTTATGTTTTAATTTTTGACTGTAATTTGTAGAAGGGTTCTTCAGGCTTACATAAAAAGAAAATTAGAAAAGTAAAGGTTTGTAGTCACAGTAATTGAAAGATCATCACAGGGTGTCAATTTTCTAGATTTTATTTTAATGCTTATAATTTGAAAAGTCTATGACTAAGATTTTGTTTATTTTTCTGATAACTGTTACCACCTGGCCTATAACCTGTTTTCTGTTTGACGGTGAGTTTCGGGACACCCTGTATAAAGAAATGAAACGGTCTCCCTAAATTAAAAGTTAATTATCAGTGTAAATTAATTAAATTAAACAAAAATTAATTCTGTTTTCATTTGACTAACGGAAGCCCAACTGCTCTCCAACATTTTACCAATTTTAATTAATCTAATTAATTTGCAAGAGATTTCCAATCACAAATATTGTTAACCTTTCGATTTGGCGTTCACAGGTTTGTCGTTGAGTTCAAGGTTGTAAGTTTCGTGCGACAAGTGGGCGACTGAAATTAACAATGTTATTGGGATTAAATCAATGCAAAGATTGATGAATGCAACACATTCTTGACTTCAAATTGCTGCGCATTATATCCCACAATTGCTCCAGTTGGCATCGGAGTCAGTGTTGGTCTGCTATCTCGTGCAGCACCTTCGGATATCATATTTCGTGCAACACAGTTTATCACGCAAATGAAACTAAGATTGATTCTGTCATGAAAACCGTGTTGTTTCACTGTTGTTTCAATGTCCAACAGGAATTAATCTGTGGCATGTATATATCTTTACTTCACATCCGTGGTCGTGGTCGGAAAATTGCATCATTCGTAGGTAAACATCACAACTTGGAAAATGTGCAGAATATATTAAACTATCTATATGTGGACATTTTGCATAATGTTCGTAAGGCCGTCGCTTAGAAATAAGTCAAGAATTCTTTTATGATGAAACCATAAGTGGACAGAGATTTCTACTAGTGAATGAAAGAAGTGCCCAGGAATTCAAAACATGAATCCCCCTTCCATTTTCACCACTCATTACAGCGGACTCGATGACAGTTAGGAAAATTCGGTACTCCTATGGAATGATGTAACCAATGAATAATTCGTCGATGTCCATTTGATTATATTATATCCTAGATGTAGGGTATACTAGTTTTAAGCGAACGTGTGAAACGCCAAGAAATAATAATGATAGAGAAAAAACAACCATAATAATTGGAAAGTGAAAAGAAACCGTTTTATGGATATCCGTCTGCCTATTGTCTAGTCTGTCTGCCTTTCCAAACGAGAACTCAAGAATGTCTATAGCTAGAAAATTAAAATTTAGTAAAATAATACCTATTTTGATAAAAGTTTAAGGTTACGTTCAAAGATGAGCAAAATCAGGCGAGTCCTTCTTACCAGGAAACATACACCTAACGGAAATTCAAAAAATTTTCGTATAAGGATCAATCTAAAGAGCATATTTTATCTTCATTTTAGAGATAAATTGGGTGCCCTCGTCCCCCCATTCTCGAGATTTATGCGCTTAAATAGCCAAAAATACTCCTAGCGACTACTTAAGCGTTAAGTATTAAACTTGCGAACAATTCGTCATGAATCATTACAATTCAAAAAATTTCTTTACATATAAAACAACAACATAAAATATTTTAAATAACTAAAGTTAATAAAAGGTGATTGAAATTAAAGTTAATTATTGTAGGGACTAATATTTGTAAAAGTTTGTTTCAACAAATTTTCTTTGCCTAATAATAGGAGAAATGTTTTAGTGCAACGAGTATTAATTAAACGTAGGATTAATTAAACGTAGTTATAACGGGGGGACGAGGGCACACAATTTATATGCCTAAAAGTAACATTAAATTAATATATAGACTTTCAATTGATGCTTATTTCAATTTTGTTTTGAATTTCCGTTCTTGTGGGTGTTTCCTGGTTGGTGTTGCCATATATGTTATGATGCTGAAATTTTTTTATACAAAAAAAATGTGTTTAAAAAACTGAAACCCGACTACGGTTAATTTGCCAACTCAAAAGTATGAAACAAGAAATATCTTGGGGTTCCTAAAATTATATTAAAAATTACTATCTGCAATTTCCAATTGCAATACAAATTTCTATATTAAATAATGCTGTTCTTTTAACAGTAATAAAAAATTTAATTTATTAAACAGAAAAAAAATCACTTTAATTAACACTAATTTTTGTTTAATTTACTAAATTTAAAAAAAAAATAGCACCGGATCTAATCAGAGCAAAGAACTGTGAAATGAGTTGAAGTATTATCATATTTCATATTTATAAATTTTTTATATATTTGAAATGTACTCGCTTTTACGAAAGGGACTAAGCGTGCTATAATCAATTAGTTCACATTGTTGTGCATTGCAAGTGATGTATAATGATTAACAACCAGTTTCCGAAGGATTTTCAAAAAGGACATCTTGTAAACGGTACGGCTTAAATTTTTTTAATAATTTTTTCCGTGATTAGCGTCCAAAAATCCTTCGGAAACCATCAACAAAGTAGCTTGCCAATTGCCATAGATATCGGTATGGTGCCGAGTATTTACACATATTTATCTTTCTTTCGTTATATAAATACGCATTAAAATGGAAAATTATTTGAACTGTTTTCACACGATAAAAGTGTAAGATTTTACAGATACCAACATTTTTCATTTTTTACATGCTCTTCCGGTAATTTAGAACGAATTTCTCTTTGCACGATGGCAAAACTGTTTTTGCACGGTTTTTTACAGACTTTCTTAATATACGTTGCGTATATGTGTTAAAACTGTGCCATTTTACATCTACGATATTTCATAATTGGCCTAAACCAATTACACTTCCAATAAGAAGCTTCAATATCATTCATTTGAACCTGAACGGAAATGTATAAAAAGTATATGAAAATATGTACGATACGAATCATGACGTGATTCAATCTCTACTAATATTATAAAGTTGTAAGTCTGGATGTTTGCCCGTCAATCACGCCTAAACCCTAAAGAGGGGATTTCCATTAAAATTTGATCTTAAGGGTTTTGAACGATTCTCATTTTAAATCGGTTGTCCGAATCCCGAAATTGAAGATGGCGAATCCAAAATGACAGTTATAATTTTTCGATTTCAACGGATTTTACTGAAAACTTTTACAATGGTTGTTATGAGGCCACCTATTTCGAATATTATCAATATTTGGAAAGCGAGGGTGAGGGACCCAATATATCCATCATCACTTTCCAAAATCAAACTGAGCCTTATGAAAATCACTACAAAGGGAATTTTATGAATTTATTATCAATTTTAAGAGGTTTTCATAAAAAATTGCTTAAAAGTATTTGAGAATAATGATTTCAAGTCTTCTGTCCAAGTTTAGAAATTTAAGATGGCAATTGCAAAATGGCGACTAAAATTTCTCAAATCTAAGAGATTGTATCATAATTAAAATCAGTACAAAACATATATTGAGGCTACTGATTTTGAATCAAATATCTAAATTTGAAAGCTTATGTTGGCTGATTCCAAAGTTTCAGAAATATCTAATTTATAAGTAGTTACGATACGCCGCGCCGCCATCGGATGAAACCGGGTAACCAGCGATCTATTATATAAAACAAAAAATACAAAATTCCACCCCTAAGTGGTAAAATAGTGAATGAGAGAATGTATAGAAATCCGCCATTTTGAAGTAAAAAATTCAAAGAAATCGGTATTTGGCATTGTGTTAGAAATAAAGACACACGTATAATGTATATCAGGATTTGTTGAAATTCAGCCCCTAAAGAGGTAAAATAGGTGATGAAAATTTCTATGAAAATTCGACATTTTTGAAGTTAAAAATTCATAAAAATTGTTATTTGACCTTTTTATTAGAACTAAAGAAACACTTGTACCAGGATGTTTTAAAAAGGAGGTGAAATAGGGGACGAATGTTTTATTGAAAAATCCGCCAATTTTGAATTAATACTTCATAAAAATTGGTATTTTGCCTTTGTGGCTAGAAAAAAATCAATGAGAACTCTATTTTAATTCAACCCCACAAAACCACCGTTGACTGAAAAAACTAACTCTACGGGAAACGGTTCTATGTAATATACGTCGCATTTGGGGGTAGTTGTATATTCAAAATGTAATCTAATGTACATTATATTATTTTTTTCACAGACTCGGGTGTAACCGGGTATACACCTGCTAGTCTTAAATTATATTCTGACACGATATAGTGGAAAAAAGCAACACCGTTCGGAAAGAGTAATATTAATTATTATTAAGGGAAAGATATAAGTAAATATTGCAGTTTTCTCAATATAAAATTCTAAAAAGAAAGAGATATTAGAAAGAAACAGGTATAAATACATAATAAACATTGAAAATATACCTGAGTAAAAAAATAAGTAAGGAAGCGTCTCATGTGGACAACCTTTTAAAGTGGATTTCTCTAATCAGCAATGATTCTACTTGGCGTTCTGGAAATTTGAAAACACAAGCTAGATAGTATTAACCAGGCACTGAATATAATTGTTTCTTCAAAATAATTGTGAGATATCTGAAAGATCTAAATATGATAAGTAGGATCGTGAAAATTATCACCAACAAATGATAAAGTTTAGCCTAATCATCTTAGATATTATTTTAAGACAAAAGCATACTCGTATGTAAAAACACGAAATAATTACTGATAAGACTTTCGAGTGAATATTAACAAACTAAAAAAGTAAATCTCTAAACTTAATAAATATAAATAATTCTTCTAATTAGGACTGTACGACAGGAAGCATTATTCTATATTCAAAGGTCCTCTAATTCATGGCAGAATTCATTTCCCAGTTTTAAATTGAAAGTCTAATCACTTTATGTAAAACATTTTGCTTATAACTAAATGGAAAGTGTAATTGGCCACAATTCGAGGTTTTCCCTACAATACGTTGTTTATTTCACTTTCATGTTCCTATTATCATAGATATCAGAATAACTAGATGTCGCATCCCGAACAAAAAAATGTATACAATTCTGGGATCTTCCGGAACGTCCCACAACATGTAGCCAACAGTAAAAGGAACATTTGTTGCGTTAAGCATATTTGTGTATACATTTGGTCATGCGCTCCAGAGAGCAGAAGAACATATAGAGAGCCAACTCCATATAACCACGAACTGAAATCAGTTTCCATACATTTCATTTTAAAGTGCGGGCTCATAAAGCTCGGCGGTCTGAAAAAGCTCTTTTTGACTGAAGCGCTTTTTCGTCGGTTTCTGCGAGCTGAAATCTCACTCTGCCTGCGCACTGCTCTCTAGTTTCAGAGGCACACAAAAAATATTGATTTTCTGATGGCATTGTATTGGTGCTGGTGTGGATTTGTTTTATGACGATTTCAATAGCACTTTGCGCATGTGGGGAAAAATTATTTTCTGATTTTCTGGGAAGGGTGAAGTAGAGGAATGTAGATATTTCGTTCCTGCTTTTGGGTAAATTTCATTCTTGGATTAATTTTATGAATGCCTAAAAAGAAATTTTGGTTTAATTTAACTTGTATTGAAATTTTTTTTTACATGCAATAGGTATATTATTCTATATAATTATTATGATATTGGAATAATATATAATTTATAGAACTATTAATATTTATTGATTATAATTAATTAGTTCTATTCTCCATCTTTTTACATTTTAGCTGCATTTAGTGCTTCTGTTTAAGCAACTATACTTCATTGAATTAATTACTACTTCCGTATGATTTGCTCTTTTTGCAACTTATGTGAAATTGTTGGGGAACGTGAAGGAGATAAAAGGATACCAGACTGGTATAAATTCCATTTATCACTGAATTTTGCGATTTCTGAATGCTGGCAAGGAAATTGCATTTTTATGAACTTATTATTCGCTAAATTTTGTAATTTTAGTACATTTTGCCACCTGATGTGTTTCGATGTCTTTAATTTTTAACCGACTTCAAAAAGGACGACGAGGTGTGTGCAAAATCGATTTTTCTTAAGAATTTTCGTATTTTACGCTTGCACATTTCTGGAGTGGGACTATGACGGCGCGCGAGTTAAGGACCGCTTCCTTCAAGTTATCAAAAAAAAAAAAAATATAAATAATAAAGAAAAGACTTTGTGTTTTGGATATTAGTAGCTTTATTGATTTTCTATGCGATCAGATTCGTCTTCCGAATTAGACTGACTGCCCTGAACATTTACAAGCTTCATTACACCTAGGTACATGGATTTTGGGGATCTATGGGAAAATGCTTGTGCAATCAAATTGGCAAGATTAATGCAGGTGGCAATTATACATAAATGAGCCGGCTGCAATTATTACGAATTGAAACATTGAACTCTTATTGAAATCTGAAACTATGAGAATTGAACATTAAATAAACTGCTACTGAGAATTTTGAATAATCTTAACTCTTAAGCTATGTGAAAATTATTGGTGTAATTATTGTTAAGCGCTACACGTAACTCGCGCGGGAATCGCGAATATGGTTATCGTTACCAAATTTTCATTCACAAATTTATCTTGTTCACATGCTCGAAAAAGGGAATTGCATGCTTTTATGATTTTCAGGTTCGATTTAAATGGTTTTTTTCATATGCTAAAATAATTTATTGTCTTATAATAAGGAAATATAGGAAAACGAAACAAAGCAAAATTCGTATTGCATTTTTAATTTCAACAATTATGAATATGTACATATGGAGATGATATTGAAAGACGCCTAAAAGAAAGTTAGATTAATTTATGTACAATAGATACATAATTAGTAAATTTTATAAAAATAATTTAAGGATAAGTGGCCGAATTAGACATGCTGGTTTTGAGGTAGAAAAATAGATGCACTTATTATACCCAAAACCAACATTCACCCGATCAATTTCCTAGGCTTGAACAAATCTTAAGTGCATGCAAAGCGGACAGTAAGGAATTTTAGGTTTATGCAGGACGATTTTTAACGCAGTATTATTTATTTTTGCAAAACTTCTAACGTTCATGCATTAAAACATTAATACTATTGTAGTATAAGAATTTGTATTTATTCGATAAATTCATTAACGGATGACAACAGTAATTCACAATTCTTTCGCTTATTATTTTACCAAAAACTACTCCATGCCGACGCTAACCTCGTACTCTCCTTTTCTTCTCAACTGTCAATTTAAGTGACATTTTCGAGTGACATCTATATTTGACTATGCATAGTTACTTAACCTAAAGCCCGTTTATTTTTAGAAATTATTATTCACTTCAGTTCGTCCATCCTGACGTCATGTTGTCCCACACATGGCCAAGGTCGAATATGATTTGGCTCTAACACAGCCTCATAAGGTTTCTGAGAGAATTTACAATTCGGTAAATCTGTAATTAAATAACGATCATGTGGGAGGATTGATTTAATGAGGAAGGGGCCTTTGAATCGAGGTTGAAGTTTACGATTCGTACCGGGCTCCACGGCTCTGTTCAAGATTCCTACCAGATCACCCTCTTGGTACGGAAATACTGATTTCCTGCCAGAGTCATACTTCAGCTCATTTTTTCTCTGGGTCTCTGCATTAGTTCTTACAATTGATTCTCGGATGTCTTCCAAACTGCGTTCACGTTCCACGGAATGTCCTACTAAGTCCTTGATGACATCCGGATTTCGTAATTCATGTTGATTTGTACCAAACAACGCAATGCTAGGTGTTTGACCAATGCTTCGGTTAATTGTGTTGTTCATGGCATATTCGCAATCTGGAAGGACTTCGTCCCAATCGTGATCCTCGTCCGTATACTTTGCCAACATTGGACGGAGGTCCCTATTGAATCTCTCGACTGCACCGTTCGCCCTCGGCGTAGCGGTGGCATTTAAAACTTGGGTAATATTGTGCTTTTTTAGAAATTTAATAAATTCCTTGGATGTAAAGGCTGTTCCACGATCCGAAATTAATCGAAGAGGTCTGGCGAACCAATTGAAATACGTTTTGAGGTGACGTATTACCTCACGGGAATTCGTCGTTTTTACAGGAAACAATTTGACAAATCGAGTAAACGCATCGACGGCTAGTAGCACATGTTTATTTAGGCGTGTCGTTGTTTCTAGTGGTCCAAAATGGTCGACGTGCATCGTATGGAATGGGGCGTTTCCTTTCGGAATGCTGTGAAGAAATCCTTCTCTATGTTGAGGCTTGGACGAATGAACAACACATCGCAAACACGAAGCAATGTGGTGTTTCACAAGTTCAGTGATCGACGGAAAATAGTAATTGCGTTTAATAGCATCAACAGTTTTCGATATTCCTTGATGTCCCAACTCATCGTGGTACTTGCGTAGTATCAATCCTCTGCAATGGGATGGTACATAGAACCGAACGTTGCGATCCTGTTTCTTATATAATAAGCCATCATGTACTTCATAATCTGGGTGGTCTTTTCTTCCAATTGTTTTGATAATCTGTTGAATGTCCAGATCCTTAGCCTGTTCAGCAATTAACGTTCGTGGCAGTGGGTCGTTGTCGATTATTGCACATTCAGTGGCGTCATAAACACGAGATAGAGAATCTACGTGGGTCATCTCGTTGCCTTTACGGTGGACTATGTCGAAATCATATTCCTGCAACAGTAATACCCACCTAGAAATTCTTGCGTTAACGTCCTTTTTCTGAAACGTATAGGCTAGAGCTTGACAATCAGTTACAAGTTTGAACCGTGACCCAAACAAGTAAGGGTGGAACCTGCGGATAGCATATACGATACTTAAGGTTTCCAGCTCGAATGAGTGATATTTCGATTCCAATGGAGTGGTTCGTTTCGAAAAATACATAACTGGGTGTAGCTTACGGTCTTCCGGTTGTCGTTGCAGGAGCATCGCTCCAAATCCGTGGGAAGAAGCATCCGTATGTAACTCGGTTTCGAAATCTGGATTGAATATCTTCAAGATCGGTGGACTGCAGAGCTTTTCTTTGATTAAATTAAATGCGGAAATTGCATCGTCGCCCATATAAAATGGTTCGGTTTTGGTCTTAATTTCGTTTAATGGTTGGATGATAATTCCGTAGTTCTTAACGAATCGTCGAAAATATCCACAAAGTCCGATAAATCGTTGTAATTCATAAATATTTCGAGGGATAGGGAAATCTCGGACAGTTCGTACATGATCATCCTTCGGTTTGATCCCCTTTTCGTTGACGTTATATCCAAGATAATCGATGGATGGTTTTATAAATATACATTTACTGACATTGAGGTTTAGCATATTCCCATTAATTAATTTGAAAACTTCCCACAAAACTTTAAAATGATTATTAATATCCTTAGTATGAACAAGGATATCGTCCATGTAAACTGAGACATTGCCTGTTTGAATGAGATTATTGAAAATTTTAGATATGTATCGAGAGAATGCCGCCGGGCCGTTTTTTATTCCAAAAGGAAGTCGTGTATACTCGTAGTGGCCGTTTTCGGTGACAAAAGCAGTATATTTCGTACATTCTTCTGCTATGTCTATGTGAAAGAATGCGTCTTTCAGATCGATTAACGAATAAATAGAACATCCGGAGAGTCTGTCCAGGAGGCTTTCTATAATAGGTAAAGGATGTGAATCTCTTTCCGTTATAGCATTTAAAGGTCGATAATCGATGCACAATCGATGTGTTCCGTTTTTCTTTTTAACAAGGAGGGCTCGGCTGGCATAAGGTGAATCACTTTCCTTAATGACTCCTTTATGCAATAATTCGTTAACCATCGACATAATGATGTCTCGCTCCCAAATAGAGGTTTTCTTCGGGTTACAGTATATCGGTTTGTCATGCGTTAGTCGAATAATCATAGTTTGTTTAACAGCAGGTTTTTTCGGTTTAGGAAGGTTAAGATAATTACGGTATAATTCTTTAAATCGTTTTAAAATAAGGAAATATTGCGGGTCTGATTGATTCCATATTTCAAGGTCGAATTCCGAAGGATCGGGATAAGGATTGATCGTCATTAATTTACCTGATTCCTTTAAAAAGCATTCCTCATCATCAAGAGGTTTGCACCGCTTCTCGGTAGATTCCCGATTTTGCAATTTTAATTTGCCGTTTCCGTCCACGAACACACTGAATTTATTTTCCGATAAGAATCTTCGACCGAGGATACATGTGGGTCCCATGGTGTCATCAGGCACGACCATGAATCTACAAGAATACATGAATTTGTTAATTTCAATTTGACACTTACATTGGCCTATGATAACAATATTGGAACCATTAACGCCTTGGTACCTTGGTGTTTCGTATAACGGAGACATACTGGATTTCACGAACGATAACTTTATAAAATTTACCGGGCTACCAGTATCGATCAAGACATCAGCGTTAATAATTTCATTATCGTTAAAAACTAAATTATATTTATTTACGACGTTTTCGTGAATGTTAGAGTTCACAAAATACTCGCTATCTTCGTCTTGTTGAGATAGGTCGTTGTTTTCGATGAACGGATCATTTACATCAGTAGTCACATCCTTCTCGTTGGATTTCGTAGACTGGACGTTGTCGTTGCTTTCGATGAACAGATCAGGCGTGGCGGCAGTCATATCCTTATCGCTGGACTTCGTAGACTGGACGTTGTCGTTGTTTTCGATGAACAGATCAGGCGTAGCGGCAGTCATATCCTTATCGCTGGATTTCGTAGACTGGACGTTGTCGTTGTTTTCGATGAACATCTTAGATGTCGAGCGTTGAATGACGTTTACTTTGTTTGCGGTACAGTTTTCCTTGTCGTGTCCTGTACGGTTACAATTTGTACAACGCAACCGTTTTTGTGGTTGAGGGCAATTTAGTGAAATGTGGCCTTCCTTGCCACAGTTGTAGCAGTTGATAATTTTGGTTCTGGTCAAGGTCAGCGTATTCGGTTGTTTGGACATTACCGTGCCATTATTTACGTTGTTGCTGACTTTATGGTTAGTCGTTCGAGTTTCTGAATTGTACTTTGCGTTTTCCGTAAACCTTTTAATTGCTAGATGTAAATCTGCGGTCGTTAAGTAATGAATGCTTGCGATTGAGTTCTGAAGTGATGGTAATTGCATGCCGTTACGTATATATTTTATTATTGCTGCTTCGTCCATATCGTATTTTCGTCCTAGTGCCTGTGCACGATGGAAAAACTCAATCGGAGACTCATTCTGCTTACGGAATGTTTCGGCCATCTCCAAATGTTTATCGGCGTCACTTTTTGTGTCGGGGAACTCTCTCATCAAACGTTCAGCCATCTCGTCAAAGGTAGTGAATATGTGACTGAGTCCGTCGATCCACAACTTTGCGTGACCAGTTAAGTTTTTTTGTGCGGCTATTAAGGTTTCGATATCGTCCCAACCGTAATTACTTTTAAACCGGCGTATCCTAGACACAAACTGACCGCTTGTCACCGAACTCGCGTTTATCGGATCAAACACTGGAATCAAGTCACAGATATCTTTGATACTAAATTGTCGTGACGACGTCTGATGAACATTAGGAGCGTTTACTGGATACTGTGGAGGTATTGTTGGTGGTGATTGTACATTTCTGGTCATTGCTAAAACCAGCGTTTGTACAGTTTCGCGTAACGTTTCGATGCTTTGAACGATGGAAGCATCCTCGGCTTTTTCGGCTCCCATGTTTTGAGTATCCCCGTTTTCTATGCGAGTGCTGCTCAACACCCGGTGAGCCAAAAGTCGCTGGATCAACTCGTCTTTCGTTCCTCGTGTATCCAATTCGTTTGCAACGCACATTTCGATCAATTCTTTTTTCGGTAATTTTTCGATATCCATTTTTCACGATATGTTGCTTTAGTCACTTAAAATATGAGTTTTATCCCACTTCTGATAATTTGTAGTATAAGAATTTGTATTTATTCGATAAATTCATTAACGGATGACAACAGTAATTCACAATTCTTTCGCTTATTATTTTACCAAAAACTACTCCATGCCGACGCTAACCTCGTACTCTCCTTTTCTTCTCAACTGTCAATTTAAGTGACATTTTCGAGTGACATCTATATTTGACTATGCATAGTTACTTAACCTAAAGCCCGTTTATTTTTAGAAATTATTATTCACTTCACTATTTTAATTTATTTAAACAACTATAACAACTAATGTTATTTTGTTTCGTTTTCCTATATTTCCTTATTATAAGACAATAAATTATTTTAGCATATGAAAAAAACCATTTAAATCGAACCTGAAAATCATAAAAGCATGCAATTCCCTTTTTCGAGCATGTGAACAAGATAAATTTGTGAATGAAAATTTGGTAACGATAACCATATTCGCGATTCCAGCGCGCGCCGTCATAGTCCCACTCCAGAAATGTGCAAGCGTAAAATACGAAAATTCTTAAGAAAAATCGATTTTGCACACACCTCGTCCTCCGCGTTTCACCGCGCCGACGTCAAGTGCTTTGAGATTTGAAAAGAAAATCAAAGCAACATGTCGCTCGGTTCCTTGTCTTTGCCTTGTTTGTCCTGACCGCCACCTTGCAGCCCCTTTCCTATAAACGTCTCACTGCTCCGATGACGGAGCGCATGACCAAATGTATACACAAATATGCTTAACGCAACAAATGTTCCTTTTACTGTTGGCTACATGTTGTGGGACGTTCCGGAAGATCCCAGAATTGTATACATTTTTTTGTTCGGGATGCGACATCTAGTTATTCTGATATCTATGCTATTATATAGGAATGGAAGTATGGTGATGCTGCGAAAAATGGGTGTCCGAAAAAATCATGGAATCTTTGTCGGAAGTCAGAAGTACCTGAAAACCTTTTTTGAAGATTTTAGCTTGACGTCGCGTCGCTCCGTTGTTTTTTCAAATGGTCATAATTTCCTTAAAAATCGTTTTTTTTCAAAATTTATTTTTGCGTTTTGTTCAGCTCGTTGGGCTGCTCAGTTTTAGATTAAAAGAAGTTCACTATGTAGTAAAATAACAAAGTTATAACGGCTACCGGTCACCAGTCATCCGGTCAGAAGTCATCCCATACAAATTTTTCGAATGATTTTTGCTGCTTTTGCTCGGATGACTTGTGACCAAAAAAAAAACGACACAAATCATCGGATGACTTGTGACCAAAAAAATGCGAGACAAATCCTCCCATACATTTCTAAAATATGCATCCTAAGTTTTTTTTTGCTTATCGGCAAGCACGCATTCTTGTTTTTAATTTAATGTTAATTCTAATTCTAAAAGTTTTTTTTTAAAAAAGTTCGCCATTCTAATGTACTTCGATTGACAAATACGCATTCGTGTTTTTAATTTAATTTGAATTCTAATACTAAAAGTTTTTTAAAAAAGGTGCGCCATTCTAATGTAGGTACTTCGATTTTTCGATATTACATTTTCATTTTCACGGATGAGCTCTAACCAAAAAATGCATCTCAATTCATCGGATGATTTGTCACCAAAAACTCGGATGACTTGTGACCAAAAAAATGCGTTGCAATTCATCGGATGACTTGTGACCAAAAACCCGGATAACTTGTGACCAAAAAAAAGCGACACAAGTCCTCCCATACATTTGTCGATATTTTATCAAATGTATGGGAGGAATTGTGTCGCATTTTCTCGGATGACTTGTGACCAAAAAAATGCGTAACAATTCATCGGATGACTTGTGACCGGATGACTGGTGGCCGGACCCTAGTTATAACGGGTTTTATAATTTTCCGATTTTCAACGATAACTGCTGTCAAATTAATTTTGGTGCGATTGGTGCCAAAATGTCTGGTAGGATGTCGGGATCATGCCTATTGAATTTGAGCTCGATTGCATTTGATTTGGCTAATCAACGGCTAATAAAAATAAGGTAAAAAAACTAAAACCCCACTGCGGATTTAACTGCCCATTCAACCGTTATAAGCAAAGCTTAATAATTGCCAATTAGACCTTTATTAGTAAAGTTTAAGTTTAAGTTTATTGATTCGCTTAATACAAGCTACAAAAAACTTAAAATTAAGTAACAATACATAACAATAATAAAGACATAACACTAAAGAAAGACAAAGTATGGTAAGGGGAAAAGGGAAAGGCAGGATCGAAAGGCAAGATTGAAACAAGGCGGGAGGAGACGACAACCGGGAATACTAGGACCGCTGAAGAATTTTCTTTAGAGCGTCCTTCGTGACATGGAAGTCGAAGAAAGGGAATGCATTAGCCTTGTTCAGCATTCTAGACAACGGTTCATTAAGCCCATATTCAGTGCGGTGGCAGGGGGGACGAAATAGGCGAACCGAACGAAGGTTACGGGGATTTGTGTTGACGCAGATCGACTGAAGCAGAGAAGGGCAGTCGATAATACCCGACATAAGTTGATGGAGGAAGAGGATGTCGGCGGTATCGCGTCTAACGTATAAGGGCTGAAGATCAATGAGCCGTAAACGATCTTCATAAGGAGGAAGATGCATAGGATCAGACCAAGGGAGGCTCCGTAGGGCAAAGCGAAGAAATCTCCTCTGAACGGATTCAATCTTTAGGATGTAGGAGGAATGGGACGGGGACCAAACCTGAGAGGCATACTCGAGGATAGGCCTAACCAGAGAAGTGTACAAGACTTTGGAGAGGTGGGGGTTAGAAAATTCCCTAGACCAACGTTTCACAAAGCCAAGTACAGCATTCGCTCGGGAAATGGTATGATCAATGTGGGACCGGAAACTGAGCTCACGGTCACAAATGACACCCAGATCATTAAGAAAGGTTACCGAGGGAATAGAAAGACCAGATAGGTAGTAAGTTCGAGGTGAGGGTGGTAGCCGCTTTCGAGAGAAGGTAACGGATTGGCACTTGGAAACATTAAGCACCAGAAAGTTCTCATTGCACCAAGTGCAGAACCTGTCAAGGTCGGCTTGAAGAAGGCGAGAATCAGCAGGAGAGGAAATATTCTTATAGATCTTCATGTCGTCCGCATATATCGACACCTTTGAATGCAACAGTATACCCTCAACATCATTAATGGAGAGTATGAAGATCAAAGGACCAAGATGGCTGCCTTGGGGAACGCCAGAGGGGGCGCCAAAGGGGGCAGAGACGGCGGAATTAAAGAGAACCTTATAGGTGCGACGCTCCAAGTATGATTTGATCCATGTTATGAAAAAAGGTGGAAAACCAAGGTGACGAAGCTTAAACAGGATGAGGCTATGCGAAATTTTATCGAAAGCCTTACTGAAGTCGGTGGCCACAACGTCAACCTCACACCCACTCTCCAAAGCGCAAAGTGAAGAGGATACAAAGTCGGTGAGGTTAGTTGTTGTTGACCTCCCCCGCAAAAAACCATGTTGAGCAGGAGAAAAGATGGATTTACAGTGGAAGGAGACTAAGTCGTTGACGATCTTTTCGAAGAGTTTAGGAATACAAGAGAGTTTAGCAATGGGACGGTAATTCGACACATCTGTCTTGCAACCCTTCTTATGAATGGGAATGATATACGATTCCTTCCACTGCGAAGGGAAGATACCTTGGGAGATGGATTGCTGGAAAATGAAGGTAAGAGGCTCCACAAGGTGTTGAGCACATCTCTTAAGTACGACAGCGGGAATTCCGTCAGGACCAGGGTTGAAGTCATCGGCCAAGGTAGCGATCGATGCCGCGACTTGCGAACAGTCTATATGCAGGGAGGAAAGTGAAGTAAGAGGACTAGAATGCAAAAAGCTGAAGTAAGAAGCATCAGGTTCGGAGGATACACCACAAAAAGATTGACTAAAGTGTTTTGCAAACAGATCAGAGATAGAGGAAGGGTCACTAGACGAAGTATCCTCAAGGTGAAGAGTGGGAGGATAGCCACTAGACTTACGTTTAGAGTTCACAAAGTTAAAAAACTGTTTCGGGTTCAGGATCAAGTCAGCTTGGACTTTGTCAAGGTAACCAGAGTAAAGTATGCGACTACGTTCGGAGAACATATTGGAAACGGCTAGAAAATTATGATAATCAACCTCAGACCGGGACAAGAGAAAGGCGCGCCACAGTTTGTTCCGCTTATTGCGAAGAGATCGAAGCTCGCCATCGTACCACACCGGGGATGAAGAGAAGGTTCTGCGGGACCGATAGGGAACAGACTGGGACAAACAAGAAGACATAATATCAGAGAATACAGATAGAGTGTTATCAACCGGGAGTTGCCTGTTAAGCGAGATACGCGAGATAGGCGAGTTCGACAAGATGTCGTTCAGTTTGACAAAGTCACATCTGTGAAAATTAAATGACTTAGAGGACGGTGAAGAGGGAATAATATCGGGCTGGCGTAGAGAAAAGGCAAGAAACAAAGGGGGATGAAACGGGTCAAGACAAGACAGAGTATGAGGGCTCCTGGCGACGATGGAGTTGAGGGGATCAGAAGAGTAAACAAGATCCAATTGTCTCCCGAGACTGTTAGATATATTACTAATCTGATAGAGATCGGAATCCGACAGACGATCCAGGAACAAAATCTCTCTGGCCGAAGAAGCATTAGTGGGAACATAATAGGATTCGTCGTCAGACAGGGACCACTGCAGATGAGGCAGGTTGAAGTCACCAAGGACAATTAACTCATCGACGGTCTTAAGGGAATTAAACACTAAATCAACTTCGTACGTAGCGAGTCTATACGCTTCAACCGGCTGAGAAGGTCGTATATAAAAGCAGAAGATAAAAATAGACCTATGTACGAAATTAATCCTAACACAAACAAACTCACATGAGGAGCTCGAAGAAGATTTTAGGAAAGAGGCACACAAGCTATTGTGCACCGCCAAAAGGACACCGCGACCGCAGGAAATACCGTCGTCGGTGGCACCATCGACACGAAAGACGTTGAAATCGTGGGAAAATAATTCACTGCTATGGATACTAGGGATGAGGTTAGTCTCCGTTAAGGCGAAAATGTCATAAGGCAAGAGAAACGAATTTCGGAAAACTTCACGAGTTTTAGTACGAAGTCCCTTGACATTTTGGTAGTAAAGAGAAAAGTGAGAAGTACGGTGATTAGAAACTGATGCAGAAGGAGGGGACAGATTACATGACAATGAAGAACGAGTGGGGGGGTTAGAATCAAGGGGAGGAGTCACGCACAGAGAAGTTGGAACAATAGCCAAAGGAGGCGAAAAGGAGGGGATGGAATCCATAAGTTGGTTAGGAACGAAAGAAATTATTGGAGTCGTTACGAGACCTCTGCAGGTGGGAAATACGCTTCGAGCTAACAAAAGCGGCAAACGAGGAAAGGTCATTAGAAACATCAATAGCAGGGATATTGAACGCCGCATGGTAGTTAACGAAGAATTGGCGAAGAATAGAAGGGTCCGTCGGAAGGCCCTCTTGCTGAATTGATACCATCACGTTGGTCTTTGTTTTGCCTTCATAGCAAACATCGGCACCCTTGTCGTGAAGGTAGGCCAGATACAAGCGCACATTATCATAAATGCGTTGGTCCCGAAGGCGAGAAAGAAGATAACGACTATCGAGAGACTCTGCTGCACGCATGGTTACCTTCACAACTGGAGGCAGAAGAGGGTCAATAAAAGATGGCTTAGAAGAACTAGAAGCAGAGTTCAAGGAATTAGAAGAGTCCGCAGAGGGTAATTGGTTAAGAGGCTTGACGGGAGGGGGGCAAGGTACAGAAAGGGCACGTTTAGGAATCGCACCTAAATTTGGAGCCAACCCGCAAGCAGAACCAGGACGTTTAGGAATCGCACCTAAATTAGGTGCCAACCCGGAAGTAGAACTGGTTGGTGGCGGTTGGACAGAGCCGGTTGCATCAATTGAAGAAGCCGGCACAGCGGGGGCAGATAGATTTATGTCGGGAGGGGAAGAATCTACAGAAGGAAGAGATCGTGAAGGAGGACTTGCGGAGGCCGGGTAGAGAGTGTGGGATTTTATAAAATTAGGGTATTTGAGGGCTGAGCAATTAGGAATAAGCCCCGCCTTGAAACCCCAATTGGATTGAGAGGAGGAAGGTGGATGAGGTCTGGAAGGTTGTTTATAAGGGAGGTTAGGAAGAGAGGAAGGACGGGAGGATTGTTTGGGTTTGGAGGAAAAATGACTCATACTAGTCAAGCTAGGCACAGGTGCCGAACTTACCCTATTACTAGAATTAGAACTATTGCTAAGTGTTGATTTAGAGCTATTTACAGGTTTCGGCTTGGACGAATTTGAAGAAAAGCGGACGGATTTTGGAGGAAAGAAAGAGAACCTGACGTTATCCATAGTGACTACACGACTTGAGCCCTGTTTAAAACGCTGTAGTCACACTACATTAATAATTAATTATCTGAATTAATATAAAACGTGTGACTACGAGAGTTTTCCTAATAGAGGTCTAATTAGCAGTTACTAAGCCTTGTTTAGAACTTTTGAATGGGCAGTTAAAGCCGTAGTGGGGTCTTAGTTTTTTTTACTTTATTTCAAACATTTTGCGGTTTGCCCCAATTTAATGTTGAATAGGTATTGTGATAATATAATCAAAGTTCCGGTGTGGAGATAGCCACACATTACTTCCATGTTCATCATATCGTTAACGGCAATGACAAACAAAAAAGAATTGTCTGCAGGTGTCGCTCATTTCGGACTGCTACTTCTGCACCCACGACCATAACCTAAAAAATGTTGGACCCGTCGACACATTTTTAACTGTAAGTTAGCCAAATCAAATGCGATCGAGCTCAAAATCAATAGGCATGATCTCGATATATTACCAGACATTTTGGTACAAGTCCCGGGAAATTTAATTTATTTTGACGGCAGTTATCGTTGAAAATCGGAAAATTATAAAACCGATTATAACTCCCTTATTTTAATACTTGGTGAACATCTTGTAATCTAAACCTGAATAGTCTAACGAGCTGAACAAAACGCAAAAAGAAATTTTGAAAAAGACCGATTTTTAAGGAAATTATGACCATTTCAAAAGACAACGGAGCTACGGAGCGACGGAGCGACTGAACGACACCAAGCTAAAAACTTCCAAAAAGTGTTTTTAAGTACTCCCGACAACGATTCCATAATTTTTTTGGATACTCATTTTTCGCACCATCACCATACTTCCATTCCTATATATAGGAACATGGAAGTAAAAGCGTCGGTACTTATATGGAAATTAAGTTGGATTTAGAGAGTTCTTAGTCTCTCTAATTCACCAAGAGATTGCAGATCGTGAGGGTTTTTTAATTATAATTTTTTTTATTTATATCTCTGACCCTTTGAAGTTTAAAGAGCAACTTTGTTTGATAAATTATAGTGCCCCCTATGAAGCTTACAGTGTCGCCAAAGATTCACGTCTTGTGGGGAATCATTGAAAAACTATTGATGAGTTATTTATAAATCAATGACTAGTTTCTCGATTTTAAAATAAATTACTCCAATAATTTCAATCTAAAACACATTGAAATCTACCGCAGCTTGTAGGCCTGTTGAAAGGAATGTTCTTTTGATTTCACCCCATGCCTTTTCCGCCGCCGCTGGGTTGCTCGACAAATTTTTGTGCGTTTTTTCGGATTACGGAAAAATGATTTTTTTAAAGGTATGTTAACTTCATATTTTCCGAATGTGGGTATTTAAACCTTTAATTTGATACCAAATTCGATACATTTAAAAATATTTTTCATTTTTTGGGTTGGGTTTTTTGCGTTTTTTAGGCATGATATAAGATTTAACGTGACGTCATATAGACTATGTTACGCGGAGCATTCATACAAATCCTACGACATCTCATTTGTCCAAATCTAATAAGTAGTTTGGGAGCTACGAAGGAACAGATGAACATCCATAGCCACATACATAGACTGCCAAACATATAACCCTCCTTTTCTGCCGAAGTCGGGTAAAAATAGGTCGACGAGTCTCGCATTTTCGCGGTTATGGTAGTGCGTCCGAAATGAGCGACCCCTGCCGCCAATTCCTTTTTATACCCTAGATGTAGGGTATATTAGTTTTGAGCGAACGTTTGCAACGCCAAGAAATAATCGTCACAGAAAAGAAAGAACTATATATTCATGATTGGGAAGTGAAAAGAAACCGTTTTATGCATGTCCGTCTGTCCGTCTGTCTGTCTGTCTGTCTGTCCAGACGATAACTCGAGAACGCTTGTAGCTAGGGACTTGTAATTTGGTACAATAATATTTGATTAAAATTGCAAGGTCAAGTTCGAAGATGAGCAAAATCGGGCAACTGCTTCTTAGTGTTGCCATATAAGCATGAGTCGTTTTTATACAAAAATGTTCATATAAGAATGATTATATTTTTCTACATCTAGGGTATCACGTAATTGGTGTGACCAATTGCTTCCTTACTAGTTCTATCGTCATTATTTTTTGGTGTTGCAAACGTTCGCTTAAAACTAACCATATTATGTATATAAGCAATATTGAAAATTTTCTCCCGTGTGACACGACAATATGCAATAAGCCATATCGCTTATAAACACGCCACAATTTCCGGATTGTTTTGGCAAATCAAACGAATCTGAAAGGTTCAAATTGCCTGAGTCACACGACACAAAACTTTATGTACACATTTCATAGGTTGCTATGCTACACGCGAGTTTGCAGTTCGCGTGAACGTTTGCGTTTACTCTCAAGTTCACAGTCCTGTCAGAAATTTACAACGTCCTCATAGAAATTTTTCAAAGCGAATATCATGTGACTCGGTGATACAAAATTTCATAATTATTCAGGTCGCCAAAAGTTACAGCAATGTTTACATGGTAAACATGTCATTTTAGAACACAATTTACTACTTTATTCGCATATCAACAAAGACGCATTCCCATGTTTGAAGTGACAGTTGGACAAAGGTTGCTTTGAAACTGTTCGCGGCGCGATTGTTAGTGAAAATACGTATATTTTACGCAAATAAATATAGTTAAAATGCTTTTATTGTAAAATAAGGACTTTAAAGTGTTATTAGGTCCTTAAAGAGATAAATAAATGTAAATTATGGTGTAGATAAACCAGTTTTCGAAAGATTTTGGGAGCCAGATGAACTCCGATGAACCAAATCTTTTACGAAGGATAACTCGTAAACGGTTCATCGGGGATTTTTTTTGTTAATTTTGCCGTGATCAGCGACCCAAAATCCTTGGGAAAATGTCAAAAATTTCATTTCCCACAGTTATCGGTATCTCCCCGATATCAGTTTCACGGCAAAAGAATGCATAGCCGTGAGCTGATTACGCTGTGTAAACAACTTAAGCCGTTCGGGCAATTGAACTCGCGCAGCACTTATCCTGCGTTGGATATGCCCTGTTTTTTATGTTTTCACGGGTATCGATCTTTGCCCAGGCAATCGAACCCAGATGTGTCAAATATTATTTGAAGGGTGATACACCGCCACACCGGCTAGTTTCTTTGTTACAGATAACGGAACTTACAAGACTGATGTGAAAAACTACTTTCCTTGATATTATTTTGCCTTTATTAGTTTATTTTGTACCTTCTACGCTGCGGTAAGTTTTTTTTCGGTGGACTGTTTCATAACGCAACAAAAATACATAAAAAAGTCCATTAATAAACTCTAATTAGATGCATTATTAGCTGTTAACTGCTATGACACCCCTGTTTAGCAGAAAATCGGAATTTTCCGAATCTCAAAAACCATGCGACTTTGAACTATAACAAATATGGTTCAAACTATTCACAATGACCCCCCCCCCCCCCCCCCCCTATCCATATGCAAATTATCTGCAACATCCTTCAAAACACCCTGTATTTTGGAGGCGGCGCGCCGTTGCCTCTTCTCGGGAAAACTGGTATTAACGTTTTTCACAATTCTCATTCACTTTTCTCAACCGCTTATTTACAATATTTCGCAAAAATTTATCATTTTTTGTTCATTTGATTTACTTTCAAAACAATTTAGAGTTCTCACTTTTTTTTATTTTCCAATTTTCTTCGCATTTGTCCCCGTCACCATGGAATAATTAAATGACTCCGTGCACTTAGTACTACTTTATTAGTTATTATTAATCTACACGAGTCGAGTTCGGGATGCTAACTGAGCTGGCAACTGCACGCTTTCAGCAGTATAGTTACCTATGTAACTGTTTCTTTGATTTCTAATACTGTATATGTATTACAATTATAATATAAAAAATATTCTTAATAATGTTTTTTATTCTTGCAGGGTAGAACATTTGGATCAATAATCAATGGTTTCCTTGACATTTACTCGCCACTACTATCATCATATTTGTATTTATACAATACTCCCACAGGAAGTAGGATGATGTTTTTATAATTTTTTTTCCATAAAATTTCTTTTATTGTTTAGGGCAAGTTTACAATGAAACTTTGGCAAGTGTTCAAAAATCCTTTCCACAGTATGTCAGAGAGCTCGAAGGGATAGCAGATGGTGCAAAAGTTGAGTTTTATAAGGTAAATATTTTATCTAAAATATATGCACATTATTTTCATGCGTTGTCTGCTATATTTTAAATCCATATTTAGTAGTTACATGTGCATTGTGCAGTAAATTCCCTCTCTCTTTAAAGACGTTGAAGTTACTGAAAACATGAAATTCAAAGATATATGTTCCAATAAAAAAGCAAAATTAAAAGTTTTGAAAAAACCCACGACGGTTAAACGTAATTGAAAAAGGATAAAATAATTTAAAAACCCGCGACTTAAAGAATTTAAACCCAAGAATATCCGTCCAGGGCAATATGAAATTTTTATGTGTTCGATACCTCTTAAGCAAATAAAAAAATATAGACTATGTATTATATAGGGGAGAGTGGGGTATTCTTGAACACGGGGTATTGTTGGACAGCGCGATATTTTTCCCCCTAGGCATGCTTCACAGTTTCAACCAATGGTCATCGACTCGTCTCACTCTAAGCTCATATTCCATTGCGCACTCAATCTGTGTACACAAACTGTTACCTCGGTGCCATAGCAAATAAAATTTCGGTATTTTGAAAGTTTTTTTTTTCACTTAATATTTTGGTTATTTTTGCCACATTTTTCGACGAACCAACTCAACTAAAAATGAGCGTGCGGGGTATTATTGAACGACAATTGACGATATAATTTCTTGATATTTGACGAAATAATTTCGTCTGTTTGATGCGTATAAATAATTTTTTGTGCATAATTTAAGCACAGCATTAGTTTTTCGGCAATTTCTAATAGTTTATTGGTCCGAATGCCGCGTTATTATGCCAAAGAGAGAAATCAATTGATTTCGACAATACTGGGGTTGGAAGCAATTAAGCTGGTGAAAATCCACCCCATGTGTTCATTCACATTGTATCAAAACAATAATAAACGTTTCCCATCAATAATTTTGATTTTGTATTGATATGCAAACTGTTCAATAATTCCCCGACATTTTTTTAAAAATATCAGAAACACATGTTTTACGCCAACTGATATAGAATGTACAATTTGAAACAATTTGATAAAATTGCTGATACCAAAAGGAAAGTTACTTCTCGTACTACAAAACCAAGTTTTGAAATTTTTAGAAAAACTAATTTTTTGTCGAGTTTTTAGCAAAAATTAAAGTGTGTCCAAGAATACCCCACTCTCCCCTAAATATAACTTAAATGTTGGAAAAGATATTGCAGTCGGGGACAAGGAATTAATTACAAAATAAATTAGTACAAAATATAAATATTTTCACTTAAAGACTACCACTTGGACTATTAGCTTGTCCCTGCCTGAAATATCCTTTCCAACATTAAAGTTATATGTATATAAAACACTAGCAGGTCTACCCGGTTACACAAGGGCCGGTGAAAATCATAATGTATATCATATTACATTTTGAATAATTGCAGCTATCCCCAAACGCGCCATGCCGCCATATATTACATAGAACCGTTTCCCGTAGGTCGGGTTACAATAATAGTTGGTTAGATTTTTTCAGTCGAGGTTGGTTTTGCAGGTTGTTGCAGTATTAGGATATAGGTTGTTAGTTCTTATTCAAGTTTTTTTCTAAACAAAAGGCCAAATAGCAGTTTTTATGAATTTTTTTACTTAAAGAATGGCGAGTTTCCGTAGAAACTTTCATCCCCTTACGGGTGGAAGCTTAAAAAATCCTGATTCTCCTGTTTTTTTATTTCTAATAAAAGTCCACATACCAATATTTTTTGAATTTTTTACTTAAAAATTGGCGGATTTCCATACAAACTTTCATCCCATATTTTACCCCCTTAGCGGTGGAATTTCAAAAGCCTCTGTGAGAACCTCTGTGCGAAATCAGCTTTATGGGTCCAGCGGTTTGGTCGGCGCTTTGTCTGTCAGTAAATTTTTTACTGTTTTATATTTATATATAGATTATATAGCTTTTTCTTTTTGCTTGGCTCCTAAGGGTCGTAGAGTGATGATAAATAGTCTATAACCTTCCTCAAGAATTGGGCTATCAAATGGAAAAAGAATTATTCAAATCTGACTGGTAGTTCAAGCAAAAATAAACAAACAAACTCTTCAGCTTTACTATATTAGTATAGATAGTCTATATTTTATTATTTGCTTAAGAGGTATCGAAGACATACATTGCATATTGTGTTATACATTGCTTTTACAAATTTCTATAGATTAAATATAACTTGTTTTTCGTTTTTCAGTTGATACTTCTTAATGTAGTCGGGTTTTTTGTTTTTTTTTAAATAATTTATTTTTTATTTCATACATTTTAGTTTTTATTAATAAAACAGTTGTTCAGTTAAATATTGCTAAGTAAGTAAATAAGCTGTACGGTAAAACTAGATTAAGAACATACAGGTCGAACAAAAGAAGAAATGGATGTTCTAGCTACATAGATTAAACTTTCGGCAAGTTTTATCCGTCAAGTTAATTGTACGATTACATTAGTTTGTAGTGTTGAAATTCCGTGGACGTTGAAACTCTTTTAAAGAATTCTCATCGTATGGGCGATTTAACAGCTTTTTGAGATCAAGGGTACTAATAGCCAACCCAGCTAATGTTTTTACTCGGCTAAGACCTACGTAGGCTTGACCCTTAGCAAAGACATGTGAGCTAAGGTCTAGAACGACCCTATAGAGAGTGGTGCTTGTAGTTTGTGGACAGTTGCAGTCCAGCAAAGTATTAAAAGCGACTTCCTTCGTTCAATTTTTCCTTACTCCCGAAGCGCATCAAAGTCGACAGTGCAAGGTTCGATCCGTACATCTACTCCTCGTTGATTATACCTTTGATTGTTGGGTCATAAAATTTAATAAATACTGCTTGCTGTAGCTCTCCTGTTTCTAATTGTTCTCTCGTAAGAGCAGGCGATTCAATCTGTCGGATAACACCAATAAGATTTTAATTACAAAGATCATCTATTTGACAGCGGATATGTATCAAATTGTGAAATTGAAAACAATCGTATAAATAAAGGTTTTCTCGTTTAATATAGTGCTGTGAAGTGTAAAAAAGTGATAAATGTGTTTAAGTGAACTTGTGGCGAGTTTTTTCAGTTTTTGCAAATAAATTTTTTGGTTATACGGCCAAATGCCGCAAAATGACATTAAATTTTTTCCTCGTAAAACGTAATTTTTTCAAAAACTATACGAGTCCGACAACTTTTTAACTAAAATGCATGTCTCCACAAAATTTCATTGAAATCCGCCACAAGTCGCGAAACCTATCTTTAGTCAAATCCTCCAATAAATTCAATAGTTTTTTTTCGCTGATGCCATTTTGAAATAATATACCCTATGTAACTCCCACAATTTAGACCAATAGAATGACTCCTCATTTGTTAAAATCCGTCAAGCCGTTTAGGCTGCAGTGCGTCTGGTAGAAATATCATACATACAAGCACTCGAAAAACATAACCCTTCCTCGGCAGTCGGGTAAAAAAGAGTTGTAAAAAATTTCGTATTTTTTCATGAATATATTTTTTCATATTTGCATTGGAATCAGTATTTTGACCAAAAAAACATGCACAAACAAATTTTCAATAGTTCACATTTTAAAAGCGATAAATGTAAATGTTCACTTTATCATTTTTATTAGAAAGTTTTTATGTAAACAAATGGTAGCCATCTCCACGCGATGCCCGATGGGAGGGGCGATGAAATTGATGTCGGTATATTAATTTCACCATTTTACTCTGAAAATTGTTTCGAACATTGTATATCGATTTTATGCAATGAGTCTGTCACATATTAATGTTTTACTATTTTCAGGTATTTTTATATTGCGGCAATCTTCGACAAAAAAATGAATTTATGGGTTGAACAGTAAAAATGCCAAATGCCATAACTTTTGAATGGGTAAACCGGTTTCGATGACACAGGTATCGTTGGAAATGTCTCGGCAAGTGCAGTCTGAATCGAGAATGAGTCAGGAGGTTGGGTTACTTTTTGACCCCATCTTGGGCTAAAAATTAAGTACAAAAAATTTAAGTACAATCTTTCATAACCCAGTATTGAGGGTACCCGTGAACCGTTTTGCAAATTTTTATGCTTATGTTGGGTCTACTTTCAAAGACCTTTCGAACGGTACCCAGGTCATTTGCATCCGTGGCATAGGTAAAAAGTTCAAAATTTTGTGTATATATAGTCGAGTTCCACATTAGGACGCTCGCATCACTCGGGGTGACTACAGTCACCCGTGATATCAAGGATGCTTCAAATTTCCTATTTATAGGGTTAGCGGATGGCTTATTTTATTTCGATTAAACTCTGAGTTTTTTCTCACAAGCTGTAGAATGTAGATGTTGTTAATTTTAAGTTACAATTTTTGGCGTAATATGTGTATAGTTTTTAAATTCCTTCGCTTCCTGTGTAATTTTGTTTAAAAAAAATATTTTCCAGTTATTTCTCCTCAATATGGATGACATACTTCCCGTTTCTCTGGGAAATGAAAACCACATCGAGAAAGAGCCAGTTGGATGTTCCACAATACTCATTAATAAACCTGATTGCGTAAGATATTTTTTTCCATGTTGAAAAATATAGTAACATTTTATTTTCAGCAAATTCTTGGGCACACGGAAGATGCGCTATCAGAAACGCTGAACCATTTCTATTTCGTAGATGCACATATCTTAAGTGATACACCTCAAGGGAAACACAAGGTTGTAGAAGAACACTTTGTCTCCCTCTGTTACGCAGGTTGCTTGCCGGGGTACACAATGAGTTACAACCACCACGGACTCGTGTTTTCAATTAACACTATCTCTGCGAAGGAGTTACGGAGTGGAAAAACTCGTGAGTGTGTGTGTTTATTAAATAAGTTACCTTTAATTGTTGAATTTTATTTTCAGCCCGAACTTTTATCACTCGAGCACTTCTGGCTGCCGAAAATTATGAGCAAGCCGAAGATATATTGAAAGATAGAGGAGTAGGAGCAGCCGACGGTTGCACCATCAACATGTGTTTTATTCAGTGCGTATTAAAATAATGTACCGACCTATCTCTATATAAAGAGTGTCCCAACAAAAGTGCACGATTCAAATTTGGCGCCATTTTTTTCTGTGCTAGTGGTAGTTCAAAAAATTTGACAGCTTGCATCTACGATTGCTCCGATTATTAAAAATGGAGCTTTATAATTGTAAAAACCCATTACATAACGGGTGGTGATCCAGTGACTGCGTATTTCAGCTCCATTTCCCTGGCCCGGCCATGTCAGAAAATCAAAATTTCAACTATACTAGGAGTTAATACTAGGTTAGTGCTAGTTAGACCCGAATATGAAAGTTGGTACCCTAAGCGTTATCGAGTTGTTAACAAAAACATTTTTCCGGGCCACGAAAATGCCTCCCCGGCCATGTCGGAAAATCAAAGTTTTAACTATACCAGAAGTTAATACTAGGTTAGTACTTTTTAGTACCCGAATATGAAGGTTGGTTCCCTAAGCGTTACCCAGTTATGAACGCAATGCCCGCCAGGGAAATGCGAATCAAGATAACCATCTTTCTACGTTTGGTGATAATATGCAATAAACAACGTTTACCGGAGGCTGAAGCGAAATAGATTGTAGTATTATATAATTAATTAAAGTGACTCTTCTCTGCGTCTAATTTAAGGTGTAGATTAAAAAATCCCTTTCAGCAGGGCTACAGGCTGACGTAGATTTCGAAGTGTTTTTGATTGCATTTTTTGGGGTATTTTTTTCAAAATCGAAAAACTAATTATAAAATGATAAACTACTCATCAAGAGCTTTTCAACGATACCTCACAAGACGTGGTTTTGAAAACTTCAAATTTCCACCCTACTCCCACTCGTATCCCACCAACCCCTAATTCGGTTTGGTCACCGTTAACCCCATAGAGAGTACTCTAATTTATGCAAATAAAGTTTCTCCCTAAACTTCATAGGAGGCGAAATATTATTTTTTAAATATTTCAACCTCTCCCCCGGCCACCCCCTTGGCACGATTTTTCTCATTATCGAACTAAACCGAGCTATTAATTAATGATTAAACATATCAGATTTTGTATTGTTTTGTGATTTCGATTCTAAATAGTTATTATGAATTTTTTTTATATGGTGATGCACTAAGTCCCCCTTATAATGCATCATCTTTTTAGAAGAAAAATCTACCTATTGAGATGTATACCATGTCACAACTTTCGAAAAAATTTTTCATAGTTTTTCGTTTCATGCCTCCCTGAGTACAAAACCACCCCCCGTTTATATATATACAAGCTAGAGGTCGTATTTTTGAAGATATTGGAACCAAATTTTAATATGTTATTTCTGGGATTAATAGCTCGGTTAACTTCGTTAATGAGGAAAATTGGTCCACGGGGGTGGCCGGGGGAGGGGGTTGAAATTTTTAAAAAATTATATCTTGGGCCCTATGAAGTTTAGGGAAAAACTTTATGTGCATAAATTAGAGGACTCTCTATGAGGTTAACGGTGACATCACCGAATTAGGGGGAACGGGGTGGAAATTTAAAAAAAAATTATATCTCGGTTCCTATGAAGTTTAGGGAGAAACTTTATTTGCATAAATTAGAGTACTCTCTATGGGGTTAACGGTGACGTCACCGAATTAGGAGTTGGTGGGATACGAGTGGGGGTGGGGTGGAAATTTGAAGTTTTCAAAACCACGTCTTGTGCGGTATCGTTGAAAAGCTCTTGATGAGTAGTTTATCATTTTATAACTAGTTTCTCGATTTTGAAAAAAATACCCCAAAAAATGCAATCAAAAACACTCCGAAATCTACGTCAGCCTGTAGCCCTGCTGAAAGGGATTTTTTAATCTACACCTTAAATTAGACGCAGAGAAGAGTCACTTTAATTAATTATATAATTAATTATATAATACTACAATCTATTTCGCTTCAGCCTCCGGTAAATGTTGCTTATTGCATATTATCACCAAACGTAGAAAGATGGTTATCATGGTTCGCATTTCCCTGGCGGGCATTGTGTTAATAACTCAGTAACGCTTAGGGTACCAACTTTCATGATAACCAAGTTCTTGTGTGCTCAACTGGATGGTATAGATCTGGCCGAAATATGATTTCAGCAGAACGGCGCCACCTGACACACCGCGCATGATGTTTCATGATTGCTATCGATTTCTTTGAGCAACGATTTCTAGACCGAATCATCTCCCAAAATTCCGATGTCAACTGGTCACCAAGATTGTGTGATTTAACGTCGTGCGATTTGTTTCTTTGGGGTTTTGTGAAATCTCAGGTCTATTTGAATAAACCACAAATAATACCAGAGCTCAAGGCCGAGATCCGATGTTTCATCAGTGAGATAGAGCCACGTCTTTGTCAAAATGTCATCGAAAATTTCATAAAAAGAACAAGGCTCTTTGTTCAGAGCTACTGAGGCCAGTTGCCGGATATTTTATTCTATACATAATCCGAACATGTGTACTTTTCAATACAATAAAAATATTACCACTCGGTTAAAAAAATATTCGTTAAATTTCTATATTAACTCGTGCACTTTTGTTGGGACACTCTTTACACTATATATATTTTATTAATATAATTTATAGTCGATTATTCTAGATTGTAGATAGAAATCTAGTAGATACATACGTACTCAGGGAGGCATGGCGCGAAAAAATATAAAATAAAAACAAAGTATGAAAAACCCACTCACTCACCCCACCCACTACGGCTTTAACTGCCCATTCAAAAGTTATAAACAAGACTTAGCAACTGTTAATTAGACCTCTATTAGTACAAGCGCCGTAGTCACACTAAATTAATAATTAATTATCTGAATTGAGATAAAACGTCTGACTACGGTGTAGCAGTTGTTATTATAAAGCAGTTGCGAATCTCACTATCCACTTAGGCTTTCTTTAGTTCTGATTAGTTTTTTTTTTATTTCTAAGTTGATTATTATTCCCTTTTTATTATAAGCTTTATATACGTTTCAGTACGAGTTTGTCCGGGCGGATTCTCGCAAGTGAATTTTGACCCACTTCTAGTTGTCCGATTAATTTGTAATTTGGCAAGTGGGTAGATTTCAGGTGACAATAGTTGTTTCTGTATTTTTTTTGTTTAATTATCCAAATTTTTGTAGTTATCGTAGGATTTTGGTTAAACAATTTGTTGCATATGTTTTGGCGTTTCTGGCAGCCAATTTTCCAATAAATCATTTATCAATTAAGCCGAGCGCAGACTGACGCGATTTCTCTGGCGGTAGCGGTGGCGGTGGATTTACGGCGTGTACAGCTTCACCGCCACCGCCAGCGAAATCGCGTCAGTCTGCGCTTATCCTAATATTGGTAAAATATCGTGATTGCATACATATAGGTGTTTTGGCGGAAATTTCATTTTCTGTGCACACTCATTGATTATATACAAATAGATAAGTAACCTTGTTGTCGGGCTCTCAAAATAGATGGCCATACTTGTACTGATTTGAGGATTCAAGAGCTTTAAGAAAAAAAAGCTGTTGTCGTCATAGGAGGGAAATTAGTTTAAGAGGAGTACACCTAAAGTTTTTCGCGAGATGGAAACTACTACAAGCAAGCCAAAATCCTGGTGCCAAACATTTGTAAGTCACTTTTGCTTGTAGCTGTAGCGACCGCCTTTTTGTTCTCTGTCCCCTGGTTTCAGAGGCACACAAAAAATATTGATTTTCCTATGGCCTTCGTGTTTTCTGTTCTGAACGTTTCGACTAGTACTTGGCGCCTGCGATATAAAATGCAAATGCAAATGCAAGAATAGAATCTATACATCTAGAGCAGTGACGGCCAAGCCTATTCTCGCGGGCATTTGAGATTTCAGAGTACGCTACTATGTTCTGTCTATGGTAAGACGTTTTGACGTGAATGGTTTCAAGTTTCCCAGCGACAAGCTTTATAATAGATAGGTAACAACGGATTCAGCGTGAATACAAATGTATTTGATCAACTTCAATCCGATCACCTTACTACACTTACATATTTTTCTTGGTTTTTCATTTTTAGTACACTTATATAAAGCTTTTGCCTAAAAATTTTTTTTTATTTTATTTTTATATTTACTTCTTTTTAACCTGTCCTATGAATTGGCGCCAGCCCGCCATTTTGCCTTTGCCAAATTCACAATTTTCTTTTACCACCTGTGTTTATTGTCTGAGCGTTATTTGGCAGAAAACTGACTATTCATCGGAACGAAGTTGTAATCTGCAGAATGCACCTAAAACCCTTATATGATACTTGATATTTTACACTTAAATCAATTCCTATGTCAGAGCTAAATCTCAATGCGACTGTTCACTTTGAATGTCAAACTCCCCATCCACAAAATTATCCTAGACAAATATTTACTTATAAATATGGCTTTAATTTTCTTTTTACCAGAAATAATTGCGACAGCTTAAATTTTTACAACATTGAAATGGGACCGGTACCGAAGGATGCCGACGAGTCTCTGCTGGACATAAAAGTAGTCCCATTGCATCAATGCAACTACCATTGCAATAAGTAAATTACGATTAATTTTTGATTTTTCAGTAGTAAATTTTATTATATTACAGATACTTGAGATTGCAGTTGAATGAAATCAACGAACTAATGCTGGAGTCAAGTGTAAACCGAATGAAAGCTTTTTTTTCTTTTTCTACACCAGAAACTGAGAAAGAGTTGATACAGATGTTGGGGGATACTAGTACGAAGCCTCATACTGTATTTCGTGAAGATAATGATCCAAATCAGGCAGTGAAAACAATTGCAGTCGGGATCTTTAATTTGCGCAACAAAACTATAACGCTTTATTCAGATAATCCCAAGTACAATTCACCGCTTGTTGTTTTACCAATGTATCTTAAAGAATCCAACGTTTCACAGCAATAAACTGTAATATAAACACGACTTAATCAATTATCAAGGAAATGTTTAACTTTAAGTAGCCAACAGTAATTAGATGTAGGAACACAAGCTCATGTTGAATATTGAAATAGTGTTCTCCCCAGAAATAAAACAAAGTCATTTGCGTTTGGAAGAAATGATTATGGAGTTCTGGCATGTTAATATTTAACTAATAAATAACATAAAAATGTAAACTACGTTTTCTTTATGAACAGGTTTGTTCAATGAGCTTTTATGCATATTTAAGGGTAGGTACGTAGTAAGTATTCTTAAAATTTCAAAAACCGATATATCTTTATTTCATTATCTAATTGGCTAGAGTTCTTAACTTTCATTTGCGACAACACTTTTATGAAAATTCTAAAAATTTACCCAGGCTTGAATGTTTGATGATTTACGCCTCGGGTATAATACGACCGGTGAGCGGCGAGCGGCGCCGCTCTGTTTTCTGATTGCATTAGTCCGCATACAAATCTGAAGACACTGTCTACGATAGTTCTAAGCGGTGAGCGACCGCCGCCATAGAATATCTACTCGATAAGAACAACTTTACAACTTTATCTAAGCACAGATTACTATGCAGTATACATCAATCGAAAAGAAAAATGCAAAATCTAAAATTCATGAAAAATTAATTCATTTAAACTAGGCTGGGAAAATGCAAATCAACTGAGAATAACAAGATCGAAACTAACCAAACCGACTCTTCAGCAGATTTCTATTTATATGAAAATCAATCTCAGAGTAGTGGAGATTGAACGAGCGTGACATCGTTGATAAAGGTTTATTATAACCATAGTTAGTCCGATGATGAGGGAAATGAAAAAAATCATGGAACTCCAAGAAACGCGCAGGAACAGAAATATTGAAAGCGGTCAGCAATTCAGGGGAATCAATGGTACCTTCAAGGCAGTTAAAGGCAAACAAAATACGGGCAATAGTCTTTCTGTGCTCTAAAGATGACAGATCAATAAGTTTGAGGCGATCAGACGGCACGAGTTTTGTTCGAAAGTTTGTCCTGCAGTAATTTACTTCTCTGTGGCTGTGAGATGGATTTACATGGGCACTGGAAATAGTGCTTTGTGGAAAAATTTGCAACATGACGAGCGAGATCTGTACAGCTAGAGTAACTTGTTTGCCTTAAGCACTGCTTGATTTTGAATATTTATCCTTAACATGCGATATCAGTAACCAAAATTAATAGGATGAAGAAAATGGGTGAATTGAATGAAGGCGATAGGCCGTATTTATAAATATCAAGCATTTGCTTTGAAGTGAAAGGAAGAAGTAAAAGGTAGCACTAGAAAGTCAGAGGTAGAAGTAAAAGGTCCTACTTCAAATCGTATTTATAATCTTTGCCTTTTCCTTGCAAGGAAATACTTCACATAAAAGAATTAAAGTGTGCAAAGAATTTACGATTCGGATTCCAAAAATTTCCGAAATTGCAGTTCATATTTGGAGTTCAGCAATACGTATACAGTTTATTTATTTGTTCATGTGTTTCAAAATAATGAAATATATTGAGGATGGCGTCATGGCTACGCCGCGCCGCGGTCCTCCTTTTCTTTGATGTTGTTTGGAAAAACCTCTCAGCAACAAGAAATTAAGACTGGCGACAAGGTAAATCGTCTTCAACTATCGATGTGTAATAAAAGGGTCACCTCAGAGGATTTTAAGTGAATTTCCAAGAATACAGTTAGATAATTGAACATCTTAATCGTTAAGTGGCGAGCGAGTTAAAAAAAAAGTGGTGGTAGTTCGTTAGGATTGACACGTCTAAAAAAAGCAAGTAATCCTGATGAAATGCAGTTCATATTGCAATCGGACAGTTTTAAGCTCGGTTTTAAGACTACAGCTCACGGACAAAACACACCACGCCCACGCAGTGTAGCACACACCAAAATTTAAAGTTCGGACACGGGACAATAGTACATAACACTAATAATAGTGAAAATAACGTTCAAATATTACAGATGGTCGCAACGACTTCGCTGATCAGTATTCGATCACCAAGTACCGTTTTTCTCAACTTGGTCCCGAATTGGCCTGGTTGTCCATGGGTTACTCAGCCTCATCGACCGCAAATTGTCGTCCTTACAATTAGAATCTAATACCCTTCAAAGACGACGATTGTCCTCTCACGAGTTGTGAACCACGCGCGTCCGGCTATTATAACCAAAGGAAGAATTGCTAGAAAGTGTTTCCGAAAAGTGATATCCTCCAAAAGACTTCATAACTCACTCAACTTCATTTCCATGAAATATTTAAGGGGGTCATCTACTCATCTGGTAAAAAAAATCGATTTTTGGATTTTTACATATAGGTTTATTGTGATGCGTTAGGAATACTCTCTAAAAGTTTCATAAGAATCGGTCGACAAATAACAAAGAAATAGCACAAAATTAACCATACACGCAGTATACCGGCGGGATTGTTACGGGATTGTTGGTGAATAAAGTGAGATTCTCAAAAAAAGCTGGTGTGGACTAGATACATTTTTTTAGAAGCAAATGCTTCAGATTTGAAGCGAATGCTTCATTTTATATATAAGAAAAAAAGTATAACCTTGTACTTTAAAGCAAAACCTCTCACGTCGAAGCAAAACCTTTTCCTTTACTTTTTTTTATAAATATAACTTGAAGCATATCCTTCATTTTCTGCAAGTAAAAAAAAGGTAATACTTCTTTTTATAAATACGGCCTGATGTCGATTATTTCATACGCAGAAAGAAATAACTTGAGACATGTATGCACTAACTTCAGCTTTTGCTGTATTTAGTGGATTTAATGCAAAAGCAAAATTAAACAAGTAAAAGTCGACATATTGAGCTGTATTAAACAAACATTAAAATTAGTATTTACTATTTATGTACCTATTTATTTGTTAATACTTTAGGTTTTTATTGGTGTATTCTAAATAAAACTAATAATTGATGATTTGTTTTTATCTAAGTTTATTAAATTAGAGCTTTTTAATTGAAATTATCGCTAAGGTTCATAGTTTTTCACCCTAACCCGGCCCATACACGACAAATTTTTTCCTCAAATTTTCTCTCCAAAAGTCCAATTTTGACCGTGTATGGTGTGGTTTGCGGATTTGACGAAAAGTTTGTGAAAATATCTAAATTTTTTGATATTCTAGGGGCTGGACCAGTTTTATGAGGGGTTCACGGCTGAAAAGATGCTGAGGGTCATAAAATTTCAGAAAACATTTGACCGTATGTAGTCGACCAGCAACCAGGTTTACAATCTGTTTTGAGGAAAAAATTTGTCGTGTATGGGCCGGGTTACGCATACGTAATTAAAACGGTAGCGTGATTTTAATGAATTTTGCTATGTAGTGCCTTGGTTCTAGTTTCTATTTTGTATTTGTACGATTTTGGATTCTTTCTTCTATCCCAAACATAGTAGTGACTCTTAATGGAAACTTTCGCGTATGCATTAGGAACCACGTTTCTGTCATTAAAAGTTTTCTTTTGTTTCCGGACTGTGCTTTTGTTTTAAAATTTCATAAAATTTAATATAAAATGAATGGAAATATATACACTGAATTCTTTAAAATATTGATAATTATATTTGGCAATGTCCTCTAAGAAATTTGTACAACTTCTTGCAGTTTCAAGCGACCGTGAACTGGAAAACATTATATAACAGCAATAAGCGTGTAATCGGCGAGGACTACACACTAAAAGCTCAGATATTTGGGCTGTTATGCCCAAAAGTTCTAGTTAGTGGTGGTAAAGTAAATACGAATATATTTTTTTTAATTTGTTGTTTTAAGGTGGGTGTACCATTTGAGTGGTTGAATAAGCTTCGGAAATATAATTTACGAAAACCTCAGTTCGTAGTTTTTTGGCATGAGTGCACGCCCCATCAATATATTGAACTTCTTTCCTTAGAGAAAAGCTTGTAGCGCTTCAATGGAGATGTGCCAAATAAGCGATCTGAAAAAACGGCTTTAAAGTTTAAACTCGAGCTTATCTGTGACTTGGACCTTATCTGGAGATTCTCTTTGCATACTCATTAAGGCCCCCTTAGTGGCCTGGCAACGGGGTTCCCTTACCAGTATATGAAGACGTTTAGAAAGCTCCTAGTTCCTGGAATTGTCGGATTTAATGTCTTCTGCGATTCTCTTCTTTAGCGCAGTCCAGTGATGACGAACCTTGTGACACTTCTGGCGCGTGAACTAATTTATTGGGAAAAATATTATATTTTATTAGGAAAAATTTTGGATTTCTTAATAATTTATTTTCTTTAAAAACTTGAAGTGACACAAATATTTCAATCGTCGATTTTTATGTCAATGATATGCAGCATACGGCATTTCACAATATATAGACTAGGCACGTTTTCAGAAAAGCCCTCTAATAAAGTGCAAGAAGCATTTCACGTAACAATTGGGGAAACAACGTTTTTAGGGTATTTCGATCGACTCTGCTGAATACGAATGTGCCTGTTGCCAGATCGAAATCTCAACCGGGGGGAGTGGGGGCAAAACACCACCACATTTTCAGACTTTTTCCAGTTTTTCACTTACAGCTCCTAAAATAAGCATTTTTCGTGCACAGTACATTTTACAACGTTGTAGAGCATTAAATTTGCTTTATATTTCACTATTCACACTTATTTTTGGAACGAAGTTCCTTATCGCGGGTTACGGGTAGAGTGAATGGGTAGAAATCGTCACGTAACGAAATGCGGTATGCTGTGTGTGTATGTGTGCGAGTATACTTGAGCAGACTCCAAACGAGCAGGCGTGCTCGCCTCGCCGCCGCGCCGGACGCGTCAACTGAACAGCTGACAACAAAGTGACATTTATTCCGTTACAGAGTAATAATAAATAAAAACAATGGAAATGTTAGAACAAATAACTTACTAATTGCTTACTTATCGACTTTCACAGCTCAACTAAATTCCGTTATGAAGTTTCTCTCCAATTTTGCACTGAATCTGTCAAAATTCAATCTTGACTATTGGTGCCCCTGACTAATGTTGTATGCGACAAGAGAGAGACATTAGAATTCAACATATTTCAGACGGCAAATGCATTAAAAACCCTCACTCAATGACTTACAATGACTTAGCCCCCCACCCCCCGACTTCGAAGTCAAATTTTGAGAATACAACAGTAAAAGAGGGTTTTTAATGCATTTCTCCTACTTTGAGGGGTGGGGGCTATTAGGGAGTGTGTTCAAAGGTTCTGGTCGTAGTTTATATTGATGAGTAACTAATAATATTCAACTGGAAATGATGAAAATAAAAAGTTATTGGGCAAAAACCCCTGTTTTTTTGCTATATTTTCCATTTTAAGATTTTTTCTTCAAGTTTGACCCACTGTTTCTCGAGTAATACTGGGTCAAAAAATAAGTGTAAATAGTGAAATTTAAAGCAAATTTAATGCTCTACAACTTTGTAAAATATATTGTGTACGAAAAAAAATGCTTATTTTAGGAGCTATAAGCGAAAAACTGGAAAAAGTCTGAAAATGTGGTGGTGTTTTGCCCCCCACTCCCCCCGGTTGAGATTTCGATCTGGCAACAGGCACATTCGTATTCAGCGGAGTCCGTCGAAATATCCTAAAAACGTTGTTTCCCCAATTGTTACATGAAATTCTTCTTGAATTGTACTTTTCTGAAAACGTGCCTGGTCTAATATATTATTGGTACGCAAGGTGAAAAAGGTTTGTCACCACTGTCTTAGTGCTTTTCATTCAGCTAAGGGATATTTGATTACAGTAAAAGCTCATGTCCTTTTCATCTAGGATAGAAGAGCCTCGTGCATGTGAAAGCTTTTTAGTATTATTCAAGTTCGCATATTGTGAAGATCATGCTGAATATTTGTTCTGTGTGTATGTTTTTCGTGTGCCTCTTGATTTGAGTTTAAGTCAAAAACCTTTTCTTATTGATTGAGGATATCGAATATATTAAAACTCTTTGTTTCGATTTGATTTTGATTTGAAGTATAATTCTTCCTTGTTTTACCTGAAAACGAATAATCGTGGTGCCAACGCCGATGTGCTTTAGGATTAATGATGAATGCACATTGCTGTGGTGCAAGTGAGTGAATATGAGCCAAGGATGTCCTATTAACACGTGAAGTATGTGTTAGGAGCTCGATATCCGCAATCTATAAGAATTAAAGAATCTACCTGCTTCAGATAAGTGTTGTTCAGTGACAAGAGCTTACATAGCGCCTTGGTCGCATTTATTGAAGTTTTTAGTGTTTTCTGTGCTCTCTTGATCCGACCAGAGGTATGCCTGTTGTTAATTGTCGTGAAATTTCATCAGCAGCGATGACCTTCGGATATAAAATGAGCGTGTAGTGACGAAAACGCAGAATCAAGGGACATTCCGTCCACGACAGATTTATTGCCTGAAAATGCTACTGTAAAGACTCGATCTTACGTAATTTTTGTTTCGGGTATTCCTGCTCGGCTGTGTGTTCGTTTCGTATGCTCTGCTTGTATCTGTAGGCTGCGTATTACATCCCTATGTGCTTCATTGGAATACTAATATTTGGCACTGTCAAAGAAGTGCTCCTGTTTCCCGTAGCCCAACGGGTATGTCATATGTGCTTAAGGTCACCACAAAATCTGGGGCCTCGTGTCTCTGTGCCTTGAATATAATGATTAGCTCCAGAGCGCTTTTGCGGATTCTTCACCGGCAGCAGCTTAATGTCGCTGGAAGGGATGCTGCAAAGTCGTGTATCCGTATTTATTTTTACTGACCAGTGCAGCTTATAGACGATTCTTCTGCTCTCAATGCTGCACATGCCGAAGTACCAGGATTGTATAGTTCCATTTGGTTGGTCAAATACATTGCTAAACAAATGATGTAAATGGGAGATTCCGTCTGCCCGAATTCCAGTGGCTGCTGCAGTATTTGTGAGTGGAAATTGCCCATTGTGAAATTATTTAGCGTGTCCATCCTGCAAGTCAAAGATCTAAATAGGGTCAGTCCACGCCACTTCATCCAGGGGGTGTAACCCACCCTCACAGAATTTGAAAAAAATTTGTGTGTATTCTTTAGGTAATTATAAGATAATTCACAAAATTTAAAAATTTTTGGTAAATTATTTTCTGAGGTATAGATTTTTGAAGTTTCGACCGTTTTTTGTCCGTTTGTGAAAAACTAAATATACAATGCTCCGCGGTTTTCGTTCTCAAATGGTTATTTTTCACACTACAAACATGACACTACACAATTTTGTTGAAAATTACATGGAGACTGGAACGCCATAATTATATTTCAAGTTGAACCTCATTATCATGATGAAATTTGAGCTTAAAATCCCACAATATAATTTCTCCGAAAATTTGACATGCATGTACAAAATATGTTATACATAGATCCTTTCTGTCTGAAAACAACGCAATAAAACCAAATAGTCTGAAAAGAGGAGACTTAGGGCTTTCAGAATATGGAATAAAAACAATGGACTTTTGAGTTTCAATATATATTTGGTTTTATTGTGTTGTTTTCAGACAGAAAGTATCTATAACATATTTTCAACATGCATGTCAAGTTTTCAGAAAAATTATGTTTTGTGACTAAGCTCCAATTTTACCATGATAATGAGGCTCAACTTGAAATATAAATATGACGTTCAAATCTTCATGTAAATTTCAACAGAATTGTGTAGTGTCATGTTTGTAGTGTGAAAAATAACCGTTAGAGAACAAAAACAGCAGAGCATTGCATACTTCGTTTTAAACAAACGCGCAAAAAACGGCCGAATTTCAAAAATCTATATCTCAGAAACTAATGAACCAAAAATTTTTCAATTTTGGGAATTATCGTATATTTATCCATAAAAAGCACGCACAAAGGAGAATGGGCAAAATTGTATGGAGCGTGGGCTATTTGCGGCCAAGATTAATTTTGATATTTCTTGATATAGTTTAGTCCTACTATTAATGTGCAGAAGTTTTATCGCCGCCATGTACTTCTAAAAGGGATAAAATACATTTTTGTTTTGAATAGATTTACTATGTATCCTGGCTTATGTTCAGTGCAAAAATGAAAAATAAAAGTGAAATAAATAATCTAGAAGTATTTATTAAATAATTAAGCAAAAAAGATAAACAATCGCACAGTGCACAATGACACAAACGTAACCGAAGGAGTGCGCGGACGGCGCCCATGACCCTCACGCCACCGCACATTAGGGGAGAAAATTCATTTTGTTAGCCAAAACATCTAATGTGGTTAGAATAGAACGAAATCGGTGTTCCATGGGTTCTTCGACATGATGAGTCAATTTTTGAGGCTTTCAGTAAAGTATGTCTGTCTGTTTGTCTGTCTATCTGTACGGACGATAACTTGAAAACGATTATAGTTAGAGAATTGAAATTCGGTACAACAATGTTTTGTTGAAATTGTAAGGTCAAGTTCGAAGATGATCAAAATCGGACAACAACTTCTTGGTGTTGCCATGTAATGCTGACTTTTGTTCTATGCAATGTTTACATTTAAATATTTTTTTTCCTAAATGAAATACAACGTAACGCCCATAACAAAAGTTGTTACTAAGTGACAGTACTTTCATTTGACACTAATTTTACAGGTGGCCGCCGATAGCCCAAAAACGCCCATACTCCTTTTCATTAAAATCTGAGAGGGTGGGTTACAATTTTTTTTTTTGATAATTTGGGATGAATTGATCCAATAACATTAAATAAAAAGTTCAAACTATGAATGGCAATTGGCATCTATGTACTACATTTGTTCGATTTCAGCAAGACTTCATAAGTGTAGCACATATGTATGTAAAGCATTCATGTCAGAGGTTCAGAGCTCCATTGAATTTCCATTGAATAGTCGAAGTAGTCAAAAAGTGGTGCTTGTTGTCAATCGTGTACTGGGGCAGTTTTCTTTCAAGGAGCCATTGCTAATGAATGCCCGATTGCCCGGCATGTATTGTACATACGTCATACAGTATGTACTACGTGCTGTGGAATTACGAAATAATTCAGAGAGAGATATTTTTATTTTTTGGTCTCACTGACATTTAGTTGCCTATTTGAAAATTATTTTTTATGTTAAACTAAAAGACCTCGCAACGCGCCCATGCCACTATATGGCAGACATTTGCAAATACATTTCAGAAACAAATAGATATGTACATGAGCAATGTACATTATTTAATATAATGTATAATGCATATCTTAGAAACATTTGTAATAAATAGTTGACAACGAGACTCAATTTAATACATAAAATACACACTGAATTTTCTAAAATGCAATCTTTAACTCTTAAGCGGACCCTAAACGATCGAACATGGTACGAAAAAAATTTGGTTCGACTAAACCCCGTAGACAGTCAAACTTGTGCTGAGAGTGAGACCATCAACTCGAACATCAGATTCTCTCAAAATTTGTCAGGTTAACATGTCATTTAACCGATAAATTATAAATTGATTTGGAATAATAATGAGTCCGCAAGAACTATTTTTAATTTTTAAAGCAAGAAGAAGAACTAAGAAGGAGAACGTTTGTGGCAATGTAAAAAAAGAATATTGGTAAAAATAATTGTTGAAGGATCAACTTATATGTATTCTTATAAAATTTTTATTTTTCATTGAAGGAAATTTATAAAAATAGTAATAGATAAATAGATATAGATAAATATAATATAGAACTAAAAAATAAAAAAATAACTAAAAAAAAAAAAAATATCACCCGTCACGGGACGGGCAGACGATGTGAAACATCAACGTCGATTGGTATTGAAAGACGTGAATAGGAAGTAAAATGTGTGGATATCGTCAGTTTTTTTTTTATTTAGAAGAAATATAAATATATTATTTTCATCAATATAAAATGTCTTGAGACTTGATATGACGTCAAAATTTTATACATGTATGCAAACAAGTAAAAAACAAGGCAAATTTCTGCGAGACGGCACGGCACAAATATAAAGGCCGAAACACATTGAAAATGCCGATGCCGGCATTCTGCGGCATCGCGCTTCCAACTGTAGCACACAAAAAAAATGCTTTTCTTAAAACTAAATACTTATCTGGAACCCAAGTAGATCTTTGGCGGCGAACCTGACGATGCGCCCTTCCACTCAGTACCCTCGATATCATGGCACTTTCCTAGAAATACAATTCACCAGCACTTCGCGACTGCGCTTCTCAACGACCATCAAGGAACTGAGTCGCACCGTCAGGCTACCCCTACGTCTTGGGTGTAGTTTATTATTATTTCTATCGATCCAAGACCAGGGATTTCGGTCCAGCTTCTTTCTTGCTTACATTTCGGCCATCCTACCTTACCACCGCCCTCGGTGGTCATGTAAATGGTCAACGGAGTACTTGAACATCCATTCTTAGGTTCAAGTTAGAAGTAAAATATTTATTCAACATCTTCTAGGATCGAACGCAACTAGGACTCAACCAGGTCCATGAAAATTCATATTCGAACTCTTCCAGGATCGAACGAAACTAGGACTCAACCAGGTCCATGAAAATTCATATTCGAACTCTTCCAGGATCGAACGTAATTAGGACTCAACCAGGTCCATGAAAATTCATATTCGAACTCTTCCAGGATCGAACGAAACTAGGACTCAACCAGGTCCATGAAAATTCATATTCGAACTCTTCCAGGATCGAACGAAACTAGGACTCAACCAGGTCCATCAAAATTCATATTCGAACTCTTCCAGGATCGAACGCACCTAGGACTCAACCAGGTCCATCAAAATTCATATTCGAACTCTTCCAGGATCGAACGTAATTAGGACTCAACCAGGCCCATGAAAATTCATATTCGAACTCTTCCAGGATCGAACGAAACTAGGACTCAACCAGGTCCATGAAAATTCATATTCGAACTCTTCCAGGATCGAACGAAACTAGGACTCAACCAGGTCCATCAAAATCGTTAGCAATTGTTTGGAATGAAAAGTTTGTTTGTTCTTTAACTGTTTATTTTTTATTATTGCTAACAAGCCCCTCTTCATTTCGCTAATTAGGGTGTGGTTATCCTTATCTATGAGACACATTATGCTTTTAAAATACATTAATCTAATATAACTATTATAATATTCATGTATATTATGTATCTATCCTAAATGGCCTCGTCCTCGTGTTCATCTTCGATGAGTTCCTTTTCAGCTAGTTCAAAATCCTCAAGTTGACACCAAGGTCGCATCCTGTCTGCTGCGTGGACTGATTTATATGGTTTTCCGGAAATTTGTAGTCCCGGAGGATCGCTGATGATATATCGATCGTTGCCTATAACCTTTTCGATTGTATATGGTCCCTTATACTTTGGCAAATGTTTTCGTGGCTGTCCCGTTGCTGCTTGGTCACTTTTGATGAGAACTAGATCTCCTTCTGTATATTTCCTTGGTTTCAGATGATTTCGATTATAGTTCTCCGCTACCTTGGTTGAATTTTCGTTTATTTTTGCAGCCACTCGTTCTCGTAGTTCTGCTAAAGATACTTCATCCTGCTCATCCAGCAAATCCACGTAAACTGCGGCCGTTAATTTATTTTTTAATATTCCTTTAGGATTATACCCTAGGACAACTTGATGTGGGCTCAGGCCGGTTATCCTATGTGCTCTACTATTTAATCCCCATTGAATGGCAGATATGCGAGTGTCCCAGTCCCGTCCATCCATCCTGTCTGTTACTGTTGCTATGGCTGTACTTATAGTGCGGAAATATCGTTCCACTTGTCCATTGCCTCGTGGGGTTTTTACTGCAGTTTTGATGTGTCGAATACTATTTTCCTTACAGAAATTCTCAAATGCATGAGATTTAAGGGAGCTTCCTCTGTCGGTCACAATCTGTTCAGGCAATCCGAAATATTGCGATATTTCTTCCAAAAATTGTAGTACGTGGCGAGTATGCGTAGTTTTTACTGACTTTAAGATCACGAACTTTGAAAAGGCGTCGA
Source organism: Leptogaster cylindrica (assembly GCA_963082835.1). NCBI lineage: Eukaryota > Metazoa > Arthropoda > Insecta > Diptera > Asilidae > Leptogaster > Leptogaster cylindrica. Next base: position 399,456 of record OY720108.1, read on the forward strand.
CTAGTCCGATAAGATGCATATTTCCTTTTGAACTTCGCGTGTAGGGTCCTAAATGATCTACATGTGTTGTGTGGAACGGTATTGGTTTGACTTCGCTGGGATGTAGTTCGTATCTTGATTCGTCTTTGTATCTCTTGTTGTACAAGCAATCTATGCAGTTGTTTACATATTTCTTTACAGCGTCCCGCATACGCGCAAACCAATAAGTTTTCTGCAACTCTTTTACTGTTCTCTCTAAGCCACCATGTCCAGTATCTTCGTGGGCTGTTCTGACTACGTTCCAACGGAATCCGTGTGGTACTACTAAACGCAAGCCTTGCGGAGTTTCCTTATATATCCGTTTGCCCTTCAACTGATATCCTTGAACTTTATTTTTCTCTTCTGGTTTACATTTGCTTCCTTTTTCGATACATTCATTTATTTCTTGTAGCTGTTTATCTTTGCTCTGCAACACCACTACCCAGTCTGTTTCCACTGAACCTGTAACCATAACCTTCTGGCTAACCTCCTCAATTTCTTCCCCTTGCCTATCAGCTGTTCGACTGAGTGCATCTACATGTTGCATTTGTCCAGATGCTCGGTACTCCAATGAAAAATCATACTCCTGAATCTTCAACCACCATCGAGCGATCCGTGGTACCAAATCCTTCTTATTTTGCGTCATCTTGAGGGAGTTGCAATCCGTAAATATTTTGAAATGTTTACCCAACAGATAGTATCTAAATCTCTCCAATGATTCTACCACCGCTAAGGCTTCAAGCTCGTAACTGTGGAATTTCTGTTCAGCTTCCGTGGTCGCTCTGCTGAAATATGATACTACGTGTTTGGCTCCATCATCATGTAGTTGAAATAGAATTCCTGCTAAACCTCTAGCACATGCGTCGGTGTGAACTTCGTGATTCAGTTCTGGTCTGTATATTTCCAAAATTGGTTTATCGCATAATCTTTCCTTTAATTGCTCAAACGATGCTTGCTGTTCCTTATCCCAAACGAATTTGTTATCTTTCTTTAGTAAATCGTTTAAAGGTCGACTTATGTATGCATACTGCAATATAAAACGGCGGAAATAGCCCGTTAATCCCAAGAACTGCCTTACTTCTTTCACGTTTGTTGGTTGTTTATAATCCCTGATGGCTGCTAGCTTGATCTCCCCCGGTTGCAGCTTACCATTTCCTATGCGATGACCTAGGAAAAGCACTGTTTCCGCAAAGAAAACACATTTCTTTAGATTCAGTGTCAGGTGTTCCTCATCTAGAATTTTCAGCAAACTTTCCAAGGTGTGAAGAGCTTCCTTCACAGTTTCGGCAACAATTAAAATATCGTCCATGAAAGCAAACAATCCAGGACAATTAACTTTGTCCAGTATAATTCTCATTAACCTCATGAAGACCGCTGGCGCATTGCACAGTCCAAACGGCATCCGCTTAAATTCGTATTCACCAAAGGGGGTGATGAATGCCGTATACTTCCGAGACTTTTGATCAATTAAAATTTGGTAGTAACCACTCATGAAATCCAGGCTTATGAATATTTTTCCTCGCGCCATTTTATTCAATTGTTCTTCAATATTTGGGCTGGGAAAGTATTCCTTTTTGGTGATTGCATTGATTCTTCTATAATCTACGCACATTCTGTAGGTGTCGTCTTTCTTTTTCACTAGTAGAACTGGACTCGAATACTCCGATGTCGAATTTTGTATTATATTGTTATCCTTCAAATCATTCACTATTTTCTCTAATTCACGCTCTAAATGGTATGGGACTCGGTAAGGTTTATATCTAATGACTTCGTCCTTGATTAGTTCGATATTCATTTTCACTTTGTCTGTTTTACCTAATTCCGCAGTTTTAACAGCAAAACAGTCTTTATATTTATTCAGTAATTCATAAGTTTTTTTCTTATCGTTTTCATCTAAACACATTTCAATCCTTATATCTTCCTCAGCAATTGTTTCCCTAATATTTGTTCCTCCATCTTCCTGTCCCGTGTTGTGCCGCTCTTTAATTGCATCCCCTTGTTTACTTGCAGTTATCTCGAGTTCTTTCCATTTTTTTATAACATAAACATCAGGACGATTGAGGAAATTTTGACCGATAATGACTGGCACATCTTGAGCATCATTTCGAACGACCACCAGCTCTGTACGAGCCTGCACTTCTCCTATTTTAACTAATTTGTTTACAACTCCTTCCGCCAGACAAGTTCCACCTCCGAATCCTTTTAACGTTATATTTTTCTTCTCCGGTCTCCAACCACATTCTTCGCACTTAATAGATTGTATCGTGCAACAATCGCTACCCAAATCGACAAAGGCCATCATCTGTCATCCGTCAATATCAACCGTTTTGTAAAATTCTGGATTTTCTACGCTAATACGCTGCATTCGTCTATTGTTTGTAGGTTGTGCCTTTTTTTCTTTTTCCTGAACCTTGTCCATCAACACCGTTTTGCAGTTTATTCTTTTGTGACCCTCCTTTCCGCATCGGAAACAAATGACCTCGTAGTTGTTTGGTGTGTATCCTTTGTAATGGTTCTCGCTCACTCTTCCCCTCATGAAAGTTCTTTGATTACCTTTAATTGGTTGGTAAACTCGATTTCCATGATCTTCTCTAGGATGCTGCCTGCTATCCACCCTCGCGCCTTGCCCTTGGTAAGCAAACCTTTTATTGAACTGCTGTCTGTTTTTTTCCTGTTCTTCAATTCCCTCGTATTGTTTTATTTTTAATAGAAGTTGTTCCAAAGTTTGGCAATCGGCAGCAGTTAAAATGTTTATCAAATTCCTGTCCCCAAGACCAGAAATTATGTACCTCATTATACTGGAATCCTCTAGTCTAGCTCGTTTACTTCAAGCGACAATTTCGTAAAAATAGTTTTCTATAGATTCTGTGGCTTTCCTTTTACGGCTCATGATAGTAGCATGTATGGTCGATTCGTCATCCATCGCTGGGAAACTTTTGATAAATTCCTGCCTGAATTGTGCCCAACTGACAATATCTCCCTGCCTGCTCTGGAACCAGTAATGCGCTGCACCTTTTAACCTCAATACTGCATATAACAATACTCGATGCTCATTCCAGCCGTATATTTTGGTCATATTGTCAATTATGTCCAACCATTCCGTGGCACTAATTACACTGCTGGAACCAGGCTTAAACTCTGGAATCAACTCAGAAATTTCACTCAAACTCAGTTTCATTTCAGCTGTTCCAACCTCCCCTCTGCAAGTGTTTACACTTTCTCGTTCCTTTTCCTTTTCATATAGAGCTAACTCTCTTTTTAGTAACTCATTCTCCTTTTTCTGCAGTTTTAATTCTTGTCTTAATAGTTCTTGTTCACTTCTACCTGAAGCACCATTACCAACTTTGGCCGTCGCGACCCTACGGCCAGTCGTTCTCCTTGGCACTTCACTCACCTCCTCACTGCTCATGGTTTTAATTAAATTTACACGTCAACAATAAATAATCCAAACAAAATAATTCAAATAAATAATTCGCAACACCTTCCCGTATAGCAACCTCTTCGCTAAACCGCACGATAATCACTAAATGCTGCTAAGAAAAATTTCTTTCAACTTCCCGTGTATTGTGACGTACTACGATGTACTCGCTACCCCTAATTCTCATACGTCCCTGATTAACAGGACAAGTCTGGTTTTAAAAGAATTTCTGCCTGCACGCTCGCATTCAATGATAATTACGTCGTTGACTAGTCCAACCGTTCACGATTCTCTCCCTTGCATACATTTAAATTTCCAGCAAGCCCACGAGTACCAAACAAAAAACAATAGTTTCAGGCTTTTCATAAGTCTTGCTCTGAACTAATATACAATCTGGGCAAGTTTACCTAAAAGAGGACAGAAATAAAGGGACAAGGGTGCAACTCGCCCCATGCGATTCGTGCCGAGCTAGACAACCGTCCAAGAATAAATCAATTCTGTGTCGATACAAGAAAAAACGCCTGTCATAAATCTTACCGTCTTCAGTTGACGGTCCCGTGCTTTTCTTATTCGAATTCTGCGCAGCTTGCTCGAATAAAGAAAATAAAATTGTATGTCGAGACTCGACCAAGGACATGTTCTAACATGACCAAAATTTGTCGTAAACTCGTGAGCCTCGAATCCCACTTCTGAAAATTGTAGCACACAAAAAAAATGCTTTTCTTAAAACTAAATACTTATCTGGAACCCAAGTAGATCTTTGGCGGCGAACCTGACGATGCGCCCTTCCACTCAGTACCCTCGATATCATGGCACTTTCCTAGAAATACAATTCACCAGCACTTCGCGACTGCGCTTCTCAACGACCATCAAGGAACTGAGTCGCACCGTCAGGCTACCCCTACGTCTTGGGTGTAGTTTATTATTATTTCTATCGATCCAAGACCAGGGATTTCGGTCCAGCTTCTTTCTTGCTTACACAACACACACTATATTATGAAGTAGCACATATTCAAGCATCGCCGAGGCGGCATTCTATCGGCATTGTCGGAAAATTCCGACGTGCTGGATTTCTCCAAGCATCGACGCGGCCTCCTGTCACTTTTGTTTACATTTTGAATCGGTTTTTTTTGTACCGTTTGGTTTTGTACTTGCATCATATCACTTCTCAGGTAAGAAAAGTGATTATATTTAGTTATTTCTGTTCACAACATCTCTCTTTAAGGAAAACATGGATATATTCTCATTGCAGCAACAAATTCTTCATGATCCCTCTCCTTCATTATTCTGAATTCTTGGACTGAAAATACATGAATGTCACGGGTAGTCCATAGCTTACGTACCCACAATCTTTTTCGCGTCGCTAAACTAAAATTTATTAACTGCAACAGCAAACTAAATGCAGTTGCAGCATTTTCTACTTAACTCTCAGTCACATCCATGTCCATTTTAACACAATTACTGATTTGCAGCTCACGAAGCCGCTGCCAGCTGCCAGATGCTTTAATGTGTTCACGATGCCACTGCCGATGCCACTGCCAGCAGAATGCAGGCATCGGCATTCTCAATGTGTTTCGGCCTTAAATTACGTGCAAGAGGGAAAGAATGCGAAGTAGTGTCGCTGTGGATGACGTAGACATTCTCTGCCTCTGACAATGAGCTGATCGTTTTTTCTTGCTGTATTTTAGATATGCAACAACTCGAGGTGAAAGCCTGACTCAAGTCAACAGCTCTTTGGGTCAGTTGAGTTGCATAGCCTGATTGGCTATATATGTTAGTATAGGCACGATACCGATAACTGCGGCAACTCACTTTGTTGCAGAATCCTCAAGAAATTTGGGATTGAAATTGAATTGAAATAATGAATAAATTCTAAAGCAGAAAGCACACCACAAGGCCCTTGGAACCTTGGTCCCTGTGAGCCTTGGACCACGTCGACTATGGCCCAATTTGGCCCAACTCTCTGCCGTGCACTACACGAACCGCTGAAAGCATTTTTCTCCGCATTGTTTTCTGTGTTTCACTGAAACTGGTTGTCTATTGTTTTATTGTTATATCTCGCAGTAAAAAATGATAATCCATCCACGATCCTGCTGGCGCTTGGGCCATGGTTGGCTTTTTGAGAAAGCCATCGACGATGGTCGAAGCGCCGAGCATGGCCTTGACCCAAGGCCCAAGGGCTTTGTAGTGTGCGGTGCTCCATACATTTTCATGTAAAGCAAAGCTTAGACCGTGGGTCTTGGGCCAATGGTCGTGATGACCTTGGTTCAACGGCCTTAAAGTGTGGGTCCTGTTTTACAACTTGTGTGTATATTGTCGGTGTGTGTATACACCAGCAAATTGATCAATTAGACGCATGCGCAATCCTCTCTGGGTCAGAAATCTACATATCTCAAAACGTAAACTGACAAAATTTCAGGGGTGGTTTTAATTTTTTTTTTTCGTGCTCGATTCCAAAGGTTAATTATTGAAAATAATAAACCAAAATTCAATAAAATTGGTATTTCGCCTTTAAGGTTAGAAAAAAAGCTCAATGAGAGCTACCAACCTTTATCCTAATTCAACTCCCAAAACTAACCTTCATTGAAAAAACTAACCATCTATTATTGAAACCCGACATACGGGATTTTCATAGCCCCGGGTGAAACCGGGTAGACACCGGCTAGTTTATAATAATTACACTGTGCAACAGCCAAAACTTAAATTGAGCAAACTAAACCATTCTAAGATAAAATTGGGCCGCTGAGCTCGAATTTATCATCCGTTTTGCTGTAGGTCGTCAAAATTTTGAGATATTTACAGTTCAAGGTCAACTGGACTGCCTTTGAAATCGTTAGCTGTAATTCATTATTTTGAACTCCAATCAAATTTATGTCTTAGGCAAAGTTGTTCGTTATTTAATTCTACATATTTTTTATCACCACACCCCCCACCCGCCCCCTACCCTGACCCATTTTTTTTGCAAATTTCTGAAAAAAACATGCCGTACAGAGTGAACCGTTAGGAAAAATAACAATGTTTTTTCGGAAGAAATATTCCTCATCTATTTTTAGGTGGGGTCTGCGAACATCAAAATTCTCTCAGACCTAACCCTAATGGCAAAACCCCCCTCCAAAGTGAAACATTCTGATTTTTTTTCTCCTCTTTATGCCGTGAGGGGTAAGCGAATGCAGTTAAACTTCATGTATGTTAGGAAAAAATGTTCCTTTTTGAAAATAAGATAGGGTCTACGAACAAAAAAATACCCCTACTTTGACTTTTGTCTATTTTAGTGAATTTGCAGGTTGAACTTAGGGGGTGAAAACCCAAAATTACTGAAACCGGCTTTTTTGCAAGAACTGCCATCCCTACTTTGCTTATAAGTAATTTATATATAAATATTTCAAAATTTTCCATTAAATTTTATTGTATACATGCACAAAATAATGAATTACAGCTAACGATTTCAAAGGCAGTCCAGTTGACCTTGAACCGTAAATATCTCAAAATTTTGACGACCTACAGCAAAACGGATGATAAATTCGAGCTCAGCGGCCCAATTTTATCTTAGAATCGTTTAGTTTGCTCAATTTGCGTAAAACTTTTTAAATTTTGTTGCACAGTGTTATTATTGCAAATATCCGGCGTGCGTTACTACGCACTTCCCCGTCTACATTCCTACGCTTCATATTTGAAATTATATTATTCTTAGTATTTATAAAGTGTTGCATCTAAAAAGGACCGTTTGTAATTATTCTGTTTTCTTGGGTAGGGCTACACTGTCTGTATATTTTGCACAACACCACCCTTGACTGAAACATAGAACGCTTTCCCGTAGGTAGCTGGTTACAATAATAGTTTGTTAGTTTTTTTTTTAGTTATGAGTGATTCTGGGCGGTTGAATTAGGATAGTGTTGCTAGTTCTCATTGTACTTTATATTAAGGCGCAAGAACGGTCGCTCTAAATTAAATCTTTTGGAACTTATAAAAAAGTACGGATAACTTTTCATCCCCTATTTCTCTCCTTTGGAGGGGAAATTTTCAAATATTTTGGTACACGGGTTTCTTTATTTCTAACCCAAAGGTCCAATACAATAAATTTCTTAATTCAAGAATGGCGGATTTTCACACAAACTGTCATCGACTATTTTAACTATTTTAAGGGGTGGAATTAAAAAAAACCCTGGTATATGTGTTTCTTTATTTCTAATGAAAAGCTCAAATATCAATGCTTATGAATTTTTAACTTCAACAATGGCGGTTATTCATAGGAACGTTAATCTTTTATTTTACGCACTTAGTGGTGGAATTTCAAAAAAGCTCGCCTTATTCCTCCTCTACATCATATGGGAAATCTGTGTTCAAAACTTCAGCTTTCTAGGTTCAAGAGTTTAGGAATTACAAACTCCGTGGCTGAGTTTGGAAAAAAAATAAATGTTCATTGGCTCTACGCGAGCCGAACAAAAATAAAACAGAGTATGCGTATTAACTTTAACTTTATTTTCATGCACTTATTAATTGAACAATTAACACTGAACTAACTTAGTTAACATTAACTCAACTTAACTAACTCAACTTCGTTAATACTTGGTTAATACTCCGGAGCCCTGGACTTCTTCTCCAAAACTAAACTTTCTTCATCTTCCGTTTTAATTTTATATTATTTCCCTTCATGGGTGTTCTATTGGGGGAAGCGAGATATCGATAGGGTTGCTATAAGTGATTTCGTGCCGTCGTGGGTTTCGGGGTATGCACTTGCATAAATAAGATTCTTGCAAGTTTGGAGAAATTATATCAGCGGATGCTGCACTTCAAATCGATAAGTGGTTTTAGGATCGTGGACTTAGGGATGTGCACCTGAATAAATAAGAATCTTGCAAGCTTTGAGAAGTTATGTTGTTTAAATCGGTAAGTGGACTAATTGAGTTTCCGGTTGATAAGCAAACTGGATCCCTTATTTTGGATGATCGTAAATAATCTTCGATAATGGTGCACACGTGCAACTGTTGCATTTGGTTGAGGAAATAAAAGAATAATAATTAAAAGATATGAATAATGTTGCGTATGCATAATGTTGAATAAGATATTGGAGATTATGTTAGGGAATTGGGTGCAAGGGTAATGTAATGTATGTAATGTAATGTAACATTTAGGCAGGGCGTTTTGTACCAATTCCTTATGAGATTTCCGAAAATCGCTTATTAATTATAATTATATTATTGTTTCTTAATCGATCTTCACTAAACTTCACACGATCCATTCGCGGACTGTGCTACATTATGCTTGAAAATTTCATTAAATGCGTTTCAGTGTTTTAGGAGACTATAGGGAACATAAAAAAATGCATCATCTTCCATATATTACTAGTGGGATCCGGCGTGCGTTGCTATGCCCTAGTGTGTTAGTATGTTTTCATTTAAGGGTGGTTCTGGGGGGGGGGGGGGGGGGGGGTTGAATCAGGTTAGTGTTGCTAGTTCTCATTGTGCTTCATCAGAAGTTGCAAGAATGGTCACTACTAGAAAAACTCCTAGAAGTTAAAAAAGAGTAGGGATAACGTTTTATCCCCTACTAGCAGGTCTACCCGCTTACACTCTGGCGGTGAAAATTATAATATAATGTGCATCATATTACATTAAAATATATAACTACTCTCAAACGCGACGTATAATACATACAACCGTTTCCGGTAATTTCTTTGATGTTGGTTTTTTTTCAGGCAAGGGTGGTTTTGATGGGTTGAATTAGGATAGAGGGTAGTAGTTCTCATTAAGCCTTTTTTTCTAACCAAAAGGCCAAATACAAATTTTTATGAATTTTTGTACTTCAAAGATGGAGAATTTTCGTAAGAAATTTCATCCCTTATTTTACCCCCTTAAGGGTGGAATTTCAAAAACCTGTTCTTAGTGAACACTTATGAGATAAGTTGAAGAAGTATACAAAATTTTGTGGGAATCGGTTCAGTGGTTCCGGAGAAACCGTTTTCACCCCCTGAAAAGTTGAATTTAAAAAAACTGCTTCTCAACGATAACCTGTGAGGCCAGTTGACGAAGTATTCCAAATTTCATGAAAATCGGTTCAGTGGTTCCAGAGAAACAGTTTTCACCTCTTTTCACCCCCTTAAGGATGGAATTTCAAAAACCAATAGAGATACATTATATAGCTTTTTCTTTTTGCTTAGCTCCTAACGGTCGTAGCGTGATTTTAAATAGCATATAACCTTCCTCAAGAATTGGGCTATCAAATGCAAAAAGAATTATTCAAATCTGACTGGTAGTTCCAGAGATTAGCGCGTTCAAGCAAAAACAAACAAACAAACTCTTCAGCTTTATTATATTAGTATAGTATTTTTAGTCACGAACTTTTTTCACTTGTTTTTAATACCTTCCATGCTGACAGTGTTGATAGCCGGACACAACCGTTTCAGTGCTACCCCCCACAAATCCTCTACTTCTTCCTCCTGCGACTTTATCTGTGTTAAACTCAGTCTTCGGCATCGCTCTGTTTACATCTTCTGCTTTTATATTCGGCCCTCGCAGCCGGTCGACGTAAACAGGCATGCCACTGATGCCGATTATGCCAATTTTCTGTCTGCTTTTAAACGTTTTTCTGAGCGCAGTCGCCTCCTATACTCTAATTATATTAACAGTATGCGGGCGGTTATTATCCCCAACCCTAAGCGTTTCTATCAGTTTCTTAACTTAAACAGAAAGTCGAACGGTTACCCCTCCCCTTCAACTGAGCGGTTGCTCTTCTAATCCCATCTATTATTGTGAACTTTTTCCCCCAACATTTCAGTCAATCCTTCAGTGACACTACCTCCGAGCCCGACCAACATTCCATTTCCCAAGGTGTTTTTCCTGCCCGTTGGAAAGACTCATTCATCATCCCAATCCCTAAAAAAAAATTAATAAATTAAAAAAATTAAATAACAGTGTTTTATTTTAAAAAGCACTAAAAACTAATAAATAAACTTTCTACTTATACCGCAGTATTTTGGTTACATCTAGTTTAAAATAAAAACTTGGGGTGCATCTTAGAGTATAAAAAAGGAAGCGCTATAAATGTGTAAGCCTTTTTGTTTCTCGCTCTAGCACATATTGAATTAACGCCTTATGTGTCACTCCATAGCGCCTTAGACCTAGTAGTGTGGAAACAAAATATTTCCACAATGAATAATCTATATATATAAAAATCAATTGCATTACGTTAGTCTCGCAAAAACTCGAGAACGGCTCGACCGATTTGAATGATTCTTTTTTAGTTTGCTTTGTCTCAATATAGGGGTGGTTTAGGAAAAAAGAAAATTTAGAAAAACTCAAAGGGAAAGCTGGAAAATCGAAAAAATCGTGGTTTGCATTTTGTATGAGAATGCACTTTTCACAACCAGATGGTGTTAGTGGCGGGCCTGTCGTTTGACAGCTCGATTCGATTCGATTCGATGATTCGATTATTCACACTCAATTCAATGATTCGTTTTTTCACAGTGTACGGTTGTGCCCAAACAGTGAAATCTAATAAATTTAAAATTGTTTTTTTTTTTCGTAAAAAAAGGTAGTACCTTTTGAGAATAGATTTTTTTAAAGCGAATTTAATTACATTTTGCGAACAATCATTTTCATCACCCATTCCATTAATGTAAATTGACTTTGCAGTCTTAGACATGACCACAAATTCAAGCCACGGCACCAGTTCCATGAAATTTGGAATACTTTTACAACTTTCCTAATAGCTGATCGCTGAGAATCAGAGAAAATCAACTTTTAAGGGATGAAAACGGGCTAAAACTGCAAAATAGAGGTGGACAATAACCCGAAATGAAGGTTTATATAGAAGCATTCTGCACAAAAAAAAAATGAAAACATTCAAGAGACAACGTTAAATAAGATCAAATGACTGGCTACGTCTACCTCATAAGCCTATATGCCATTACCCGAGGGACGTGGTGGGAACAAAGGGTTTTTGTCCATATATGTATATTGTAAATGACGGTTTGATTGACAATAAATGTGCAGAATAATGTTTTACGTTTTGCAAATTTTTAATCCACCTTATTAAATATACCCAATATTTTTACTTTGTGGAACACCGTAGCAAAGCACGGATATTGAATAGTGATGATAAAGCATTCCCGTGTAAAGTCGGGTAGATCAACTATACCTACACTAACAATTTCCATAACTGAATGACAGACAACGCACGGACTAAATCGCTAGACCTAAAAAGCTGAAATTTTTGCAACACTAAGGCCTAACAAGCACTAAGGCTGAATTTTTTGAAATTCCACACCTAAAGGGGTAAAATAGGGGATGAAAGTTTGGTTAGAAATCCGCCATATTTGATGTAAACAATTCAAAAAAATTGGTATTTGTCCTTTTGTTAGAAATAAAGAAATACCTGTATCACAATTTTTTGAAATTCAACCCTTAAGGGGGTAAACTGCGGGTTGAAAGTTTCTATGAATATTCCCCATTTTTGAAGTAAGAAAATCATAAAAACTGGTATTGCTTTTTGGTTCGAAACAAAGTTAAATAAGAACTACCGACTTTTATCCTAATTCAACTCCCCAAAACCACCCTTGACCGAAGAAAACTAAACAACTATTATTTTGACCGTCCTACGGGAAACGGCTCTATGTAAAAATATGTCGCGTTTGGGAGCAGTTGTAAATTCAAAAAAGTACATTATATTATGATTTTCATCGTCCGGGGTGAAAACGGGTAGACCTGCTAGTATGATTATATTAACCCCTAAGTTTATCCAAAAAATTTCGCCGCCTTCGTGAAATGCTTCACTATTATGCGTCTCATAATCAGCAGAACGGGGTGCATCTGCATATAGTTAGATAAAATTTAATATTTTGTATATGTTTCGTTTCAATGATAAGTAAAAGCAATCACTAACTGTTCATAATATTTCCAATTGATAATTTTAAATTTAAGTTATC